>VNJQ01002234.1:0-342308 GCA_008042515.1 Drosophila truncata
ATTTTATTAATTAGCTAATTATTTTTCCCTTTTGTCTACTTTTACCATTTTTTTCTTACTACTAAGTACTTGTCAAAATATTTATGCCGTGCAAAAAGTTGTAGTCTGCATGCATTCCTGTCTGTAGAAAGTGAATGCTAATAGCAAACAACATAAAATTTGGCATATATATAGCTAAAACTAGCATCTTTGTTTTGTGAATAGTTTTAGCGCCGATATTTGGCCAGTTTAAGCTATGCTACGATCAAAAGTCATGCCAAGGTTTTGTCAAAATATATATGCCGACTAGTGTATACTAAACGATGCAATTTCTATTGCAGGCTTCTGTCGCATGGTGGACAATAGCACCAGCAACAACTCCTCGGTTTTGGGTCTGCCCAGCAGCGGACATGTCAGCAACGGCTCTGGCAGCTCTGCTCAACTGGCGGCTGGAAATCCTCACGGCAACCAGGCCAACGGAGCGGCCGGCGGCGTGGGCCCAATGAGCGGCTCAGTGGGCACCGGAGCAGCGGGCATGACCACCGATCTATTGGCCAGCGGGGGTGCAGGTGCTCAGGGCGGCGCAGATCGCTTGGACGCCTCCAGCGACAGTGCTGTCAGTTCGATGGGTTCCGAGCGTGTGCCGTCCCTCTCCGACGGTGAGTGGGGCGAGGGCAGTGACTCGGCCCAGGACTATCACCAGGGCAAATATGGCGGCCCCTATGACTTTAGCTACAACAACAACTCGCGGTTGACCGCCGCCACACGCCAGCCACCAGTGGCGCAGAAGAAGCACCAATTATATGGCAAGCGGGATCCACATAAGCAAACTCCGTCCGCTCTGCCGCCATCAGCTCCTCCGGCGAGTGCGGTTCAATCGCAGAGCATCAAGTATGAGTACGA
Organism: Drosophila truncata; assembly: GCA_008042515.1. Taxonomy (NCBI): domain Eukaryota; kingdom Metazoa; phylum Arthropoda; class Insecta; order Diptera; family Drosophilidae; genus Drosophila; species Drosophila truncata. The sequence continues at coordinate 883 of VNJQ01002234.1, forward strand.
TGCCGGCTATGCCTCCTCGGGAATGGCCAGCGGCGGTATCAGTGAACCAGGAGCCATGGGACCGGCTCTGTCCAAGGATTACAATCATCACCAGGCCTACGGCATGGGAGCCAGCAGTAGCGGCTTTTCCGGAGATTATACAATGCGACCCTCACCAAGAACTTCACAGGATCTAGTGCAACTAAACCACACCTACTCACTGCCCCAGGGCAGTGGCTCCCTTCCCAGACCCCAGGCGCGCGACAAGAAGACGGTGGTGGCCACTAAGACCGCAACAAAGGGAGCAAATGCTAGCAGCTCCAGCAGCAGTGCTGGTGGCGGCAGCAGCAGCACAATGGAGGACGAACACCTGACACGCGACGAGAAGCGCGCCCGATCCCTGAACATACCAATTCCAGTGCAGGACATCATCAACCTGCCCATGGACGAGTTCAACGAGCGACTGTCCAAGTATGACCTCAGCGAGAACCAATTGTCTTTGATCCGCGACATTCGTCGGCGTGGAAAGAACAAGGTTGCCGCTCAGAACTGTCGCAAACGCAAACTGGACCAGATCCTGACCCTTGAGGACGAGGTGAACGCTGTGGTTAAGCGCAAGACGCAGTTGAATGCGGATCGCGATCATTTGGAAAGCGAGCGCAAGCGTATCTCGAACAAGTTTGCATTGCTGCATCGTCATGTGTTCCAGGTGGGTGAAGCTCTAAAAAAAATAAGAGCATAAAACTCTCGTAAGAATACAAACTAATTGTTCTTTTTTTACTTTTCAGTATCTGCGCGATCCCGAGGGAAATCCCTGTTCGCCCTCTGACTACAGCCTGCAGCAGGCTGCTGATGGATCCGTTTATCTGTTGCCCCGGGATAAGACCGAGGGTAATAGCACAGCCACGGCCGCCTCGAATGCTGTGTCGTCGGCCAGCGGCGTTGGCTTGAATGGCCACGGGCCGGCCCAGCCGCCCATGCATGGCCACCATGGCCAGCACGGAATGCAGGCGCAACACGTGGGCGGAGGGCTGCCCCAGCAGCAGCAGCAGTCGAGGCTGCCTCCACACCTTCAGCAACAGCACCATTTGCAGTCGCAGCAGCCGGGAGGACAGCAACAGCAGCAGCATCGCAAGGAATGAAAGTATCTGTTGCGAATCGCCGCAACAAAGAGTTGGTTCACTAGTTTCCAGCGCGAGCAGCAGCATCGATCCGAGCAACAGCAGCAGCAGCAGCAGCAGTTCGACTACCGCTACGACGTGTTAAACAACAGTTACCTGTACTACTGAGCGGCGACTTGATCCTTTTTGTCGACTTGCTGCTGCAACGTGTTGCTGGCAACATACGTTGCACCTGCTGCTGCTTCCGGCCGTTTGGAGCTGCCTCATTCGTCGTTATCATCCCAAGCCCCCATCAATGATTTACTTATTTAGTCAGCTTGATTGTTATTTATTTTTTAATTAATTAATTAGTTGGACTCGTCCAGAGTCTGGCTTGCGAGTCGCATACAGCCCTTTACTTAATTTCAATTTACTAAAAACATTACTTGTGATAAATCCGCTCTTCAACTAAAACCTCTTTAAAGCCTACATACAAAATGCAAGCAGACAGACAAAAGAAGCGACCAGAACAGATCAGAGGAACGAATGTAATCAAAAATGTTTGAAATGAATTTGTAAATCAGTAAACAACTCACACCCACTCCACACTCCATTCACAATCAAAGCTCGCCCATTTCTTATCAATGCGTCGTCCAACAATATTTGATGGCGAAGCCGTTTACAAACCAATAATATTAGCCTGTAAAATATGAAATCACGGAGATAATTGTATAAAATAGTGAATAGGACACATGTACACACACAAATCAATTGTAAAGGTTGCAGAATATTGCTGGACAGTTCATGAAATACGCCCGTAAGACACCTAGCAGTAAGCCTAGCCTAGTACGCTATCATCTAGTGAGAGATCTACCATTAGGCATTTATCAAAATCACATAAACAAAGCAAACATAACACAAACTAGCGTAGCACGTAGCGTCTGTAAATACATAAATTAAAGTTAGATAACCACTAACCCCAAGCTCTAGGCTAGACGGCAACTAAGAGAGTGCTAACACACCTCAAGGAAACTAAAGAAAACACAAAAAAAATAAAATAAAAATAAAAACTACAAAAAAAATGGAAGAAACGGAAACAAAAAACAAAAACGGAAACAATTGCCCATGCTAGGGCGGCCCCTTCACTGTCCTGGTAACGGGTTAGTCGATAAGCTATTAAGAGATATTAATATTTAATATTCTTAAACATGTCCTACAGCATAAAGAGTTTAACAATAGGCTAAGCTACAGCTATGCGAAATGATTATACATACTTATATACGATATCAACTTAAACAGATCCGCTACGAAAACGAAATAAAAATCTATTGTTAATATAGGCATATGTATTTTAATTGTTGTAATGAATTTCACGCCCGTTGAGAGTTGATTGTCGTCGCATTCGAAGCTCTCACGCGTCGGAAACGAAACATACGAAATTCAATAAAAGCGAAATTATTTGTTGTAAATGAAAAATTTAAACTAATTACCTATTGTACTATTGTATTGTACTACTACGCCCTTGGACCTAAAATACATTATAAAACCCCTTCGCGTAAATCCCCGTAACATAAATTATGTGAGGCGAGTGCTCGCACTCCTTGAATTACTATTACAACTACTAGCTTGCAAGGATCATCGAGCACTTGTCGACCAATCCCCTGTACTTGTATGTTGCTATATATTTGTGTATGTTTCATATGAGAAATTTGTATGCTTTAAACAATGATAAACTTTTCCTCAGCTAAACAAAAAAAAGCGTCAAAATTAAAGAAAAACCACTAAAAAATAAGTAACTTGTGTTGTTTATCGGTCGGGATTGATGGGTATTTGTTCAAATCATTTGAAGTTAAGTACACTTAGCTCTGCAAGTAAGCTAGCTTACTTTTTTACATCTAAGCATTGGCAGGTAATTGTGCTTGGAGTAACTATTTTAATTTTTTGACCGCTCCCATGGCTGCTATATTTTATATGTTTTTTTAAACAAAGCTCAAAGGATGACTACCACGAAATGGTTATAAAAAGGTAAAAAAGGTTTTTATCGTCACGTTTCGGTCAACCAATTTGTGAGCATATTGTCTATATGGTTATTGTCTATCAGCAACAAAAGTATAATTAAGTAATCCTAACGATTAATGGACTGGAACCCATTTCCCAGCAAATGAAACGCACAATTGGGTTAGTTCTGGTTTCATCTTTAGGTATATTCTCCGTCTTTCAAATTCACAATCTTAGTGCCGCTTATAAGTAAAATACATCAATCAAACATTCACATACTCAAACAATTTTATTGTCCACTCATTACTAGAATTGAAGCTCTTGTGTTTTTGAAACAGTTTATTGATAATAAAATTCCTTTATCTAGCTCGCTGGAGTAACGACTATTATCGGGTTAAAAGGGAATTCACAATTCCGTGGCGTCCTCGCGTAATATTTCTTTATATTCATATTTATATTCATATTCACATACATATAGATTCGGTGAGCTTTTACAAACATTTCTCTAGAGGTCTAGGCTTACGAGGAAGTTGCAGCATTTTGGTTTCTGTGTCTCTCACATCTTACTTTGCGGTAATATCAATTTGTAACTTAGCTATATAGTAAATTCAATACGAGTAAAGCTAACAACTTGTGAATCATATCATTCATTCTTGGGCTTAGCCTATACATACAATAGTTACTGGGGGATAGTTTAGGGGGTGGGTAACAATCAGATTGCCTCCACTTCAGCATCAGGGGTGGGGTGGGAAGGAAGGATGGGGAACTTTGACGGGTTTCACAGCTGCAGCAGCTCTATGGCTATGACAGATGAGCTCCATGGAATCTCGCTTAGCTTAGTTTGAGTTAGAATTGTAGTGGGAGCGCCTATGCTTAACTAGAATACAACATCAGCTAACTGACGACGGCCTGGGCAGCGGGCAGAGCACCGACTCCTTACGCCTCCTTTCAATTAATAATATCAACAAATGGAATCGATGGGCAGCTGGTCCTGCTTGATGCTCAGCCGACGAGGATTCGACTGCTTCTGGCGGCCACCGGCTCCGGCTCCGCCTCCGTTGCCAGCGCCGGCGACAATGGTTACACCGCCTCCGGGTCCGCTGGCAGCACTTCCGCCTCCTCCGGTCAGCGTGCTGAGGCTGTTGTTGTTGCTGTAGTTGCTGCTGTTTATGGAATTACCGGAGTTGGTCTTCTCGTTAATACTGGACAGGTTGGGGATGCTGGGCGCTGTTGTCGTGATGGTCAGTCCGCCCATGGTGAACGAGGCACCGTGCTTGTTGTTGTTCAGCGGCTCCAGCTCGCTGGCCAGCACGCCGTTGGGAATGGAATGGGAGCGTATCTGCAGGCGACCCGAGTCCAGCGACTCGTCGCTGGCCGGATCCAGGTGATCAACCGACGCGGCTGAGGCGATCCGCTGGAACAAGCTAGCCGAAAGTGTGCGATCCGCAAAGGGAGCGTTGACTCCCAGGCCGGGACAGCTCTTGGCGCTCTTCGTGTACTCCGACTTGAGCTCATCCAGTTGCTTGGCACTGCACAGTGGCGTGTCCACGTCGTAGGTGTTGTTGAAGAGCGTGTAGTCCACCTCGTACTCGCCAGTCTCCTTGCGGAAGGACACCACATTTACGAAGCGGTGGCCCCACAGCACCTCCGAAGGCAGATAGCTGCTTCTGGCCTGCGTGGTCATGCCGGTGGACTCGATAACGCCCTCTGAAGTAGGAAAATAATTAGTTTACATCACAAGGAACCCATTGGTATCTTCACTCACCCAGCATAACCACCACTTCGAAGCGCTCCTTCAGCATATCCGAGGCGGAGAGCATGTAAAGCGGACTGTTTCGATCAATCTTGTGCACTATCGTCGTCGGCCAGATGAACATCAGCCGATCCTCGCCTCCATCGGCGCCCACATGCAGCTCCTGCTGGTAGAAGGGCAGCACTTCGCCCTCCTTCGTCACCTTCTTGCGGATGATCTGGGCCCGCACGTGAGCCTCGATGATGTGCGACTTGCGCATGTCTCCCACGCGGAACATCAGGCAGGGAACCCCATCCCTGTGGCAGATCACTGCATTCCTTGAGAAGAGCAGCGTCTGGGCGCGCTTCTTGGGACGCGACAGCTTGGCAAACACAATGCCCACCATGAAGGCCTGGATAAAGACACCCGTGATGCACTGGATGCACATGGTAAAGATCGCTTCGGGACACTCCTCCGTCACGTAGCGATTGCCGTAGCCTATCGTCGTCTGCGTTTCGATGGAATACAGGAAGGCGGTCATCATGCTCTTCACTTGCGTCACGCACACCGTATGCGTCATATTGGCCACCAGTTCGGGTGACTTGTTTTCCAGGAGGATGTACTCCAGATCATTGTGCGCGTAGGCGATTATCCACCAAATAAACCCGAAGAAGGCCCACGAGATGACGAAGCTGGCGGCGAAAACGAGCAGCGTCCAGCGCCACTGAGCATCCACCAGGGTAGTAAAGATGTCCTGAAATATAAAGAAGATGAAGTTAAAGGTCAGTATTGTGCTGGGATTATTAAATTAATTAATAAGCAATTTTGTGGCAATTTAAATTGAAAAGAAAAAAGAAAAACAATTTAAGAATCTTTACTAATCATTACTACGTTACAAGGTTCCATGCTTAAGGAACAGGACTTGATTGCTAGAAGGACAAATCAATTTACATAATTGCAGTCAAAGTAACGCGGTGAGAGTTACGCAAACGGAAGAGCGCGAGAGGAGACCTAAATATAAATCCGTATCAAAGGCAAGTGGGCCGCCAACCGAACAGATACATATATGCATATAGCCACGCACTGCCACGCCCCGAGGTGCCGTCAAAACACTCACCTGCAGATAGCGACGCCGCCTCTTGGCCACATTGCCCTGCACGACGTTGCACTCGCCATGCTTGAAGACCACACGTTTTCGGACACGCCGCGAGCTGAAGCGTGTCTGCCGGTACCTGAAAGGGAACAGAGACGCGGAGATTGACACATTAATACACATGGCACGCAAATAGATTCGATTTCTTAGCTAAGGGTTTTGGTTTGATGGGGGATTTCGCTTTCAGCTGCAGTGCGGAAAGCTTCTGTTGTCTATTAGGGATTGGATTTACACAACACGTTCGTAATAGCAAAGCTAAATGGGTGCTCCTATTTTCAGTTTGCATTTCTGATAAGCGGTGTCGCCTTTGTTTGTAATGATTTTCGTGGGCACGTGGGGAATATTTACCTAACTGAGTCTTACTTGCAAGGCAACAAAATCTTTTGTTATTTTTGGGTGGAGTGCATAAATATATCTAGTAAAAATATTCTACCTATAACAAGTTGACTATCTGTAATAAATGCAAAGGCATAGTTTCCAAATTTAAGGTCTGTAAATTAATATTTATGATGCTGAATACATTAGTGACATTTATCTGAACAATGCTGCTCTACATAGAGATATATCATATATGGTTATCTCTTGTAAGGCATTCTTCCTTACTTGTTTTGCTGTATGCAAAAAATACGCCCACATTTTAAGATCACGTACTAAAAACCAAACAAAAAAAGTGAAAAAGTTCAATGTGATATCAATTTGCAATACATTTTCTTAAACCGACTCCTTAAAACAATAGGAAAGAGCACTGAGACCCAGCACAATGCACACAACCCACATATATGTACGTATGCACATGTCAGCCGATTAAGGCCGGCCTTTGTCCGAAGTGATAAAGGATGGCCAACAACAGGAAGTCACAAGACACAACCCACTGACGTTTGTCTCCGGCCATTATTCTGGCCGATAATGCAAATAGTTATCGATACTGCCGGTATATATATTTGATTAATTTACCAAATCATTGCTTGGAGCATAACGCTCGAGAGGCACACGACGAACACTAGACCGATAAAGAACAGCATGGAGAGCACTGGGCAGGCTGGGGACTATCAATCGGCGATACTACGAGTACCAGGGTTCCGCATTCACCGCGATCACTGGAAACTTTGTTGGGAAACTATTAATGGTGTGCGACTAGGAATCTGCTACACCATTCAGAGCCAGAGGTTATTAGCGGCTCAGGGTCGGATTAGCACTGATGAGACAATCGGACGTCTTCGGAAGCTCCGCTCTGGATCTCTGGCAGTAACTGTATTATGGTTAATCGCTAACTAAAGAGCTAAAGAGCACCACAACAGCTGAGCTGAGCTGACTCTTGCAGTCAGCTTTCGTTTCACTTTGCCTCGCATTTATATTAACATGTTCATTTATATTTTAATTTCGTTTCATTTACTTTACCCGCTTTATCAGCTCGCCTCGCTTTGTGCACTGAAATTCCCCTAGAATGTGCAAAAGTACCCCCTACACATACAAACTGGGGAACTGAGCTATAGGGGAGCACCTCCAAGTCGGAGCTTGAGTCGAACTCTCGCCACTGGGAGAGGTGCCGATAAGGAGGAACTAATGGCATTGTGGAATCGGCAAGCAATGGGATCGCTCGAAACGAATGGATTCGGAATGGCAATTTGGAAGGCATCAATCACTCTCATTAATGAAGCAGGCTCTCTTGGAAACGCGGCGATATAAATGCACTTTGAATGAATTAAATATAAATGTTTGCAAGAACGTTTTGAACCAACAATGAAGCTCTTGATGTAGCTGTTATTGATTTAAAAGCAATTGATAACAAATCTCATTTAATCAGTCAACTTGGGATTATCAATTTCGTATAATTTAAAGGTTGTTTTCTATGGAAAATTTGGTAAATGTAACATTTTGTTTGTTGCCATAAAAATCTCTTTAAATCAAAAATTTTAATTCTCAAAACTATAGCTGACAAAATAACACTCAGACTCTGACACCATTAAGTAATTCCCTAAACTGTCTTACAAATATATATCTTCAAAGACCCTACCTAGCAACTAAGAAAAGATCTTTCTTATTAAAATAATAATCATACTTCAGAAGACCTCAGATAAGACAACTGATTTTATCAATTCAGTTCGCATTTAAATGCTGACCGAAAGGGAATCGGAATATTAGTATCTCTTAGAGCCCACTTGATGAATCATCGAACCTCTTACCGAATCATACGTTCCCTGTACAATCTCATTAAAAAATAAATCGTTCCGATAAAATACATGTGTGAGAGTATTTCTCAGAACACTGATATCTCTGCTCCCACCAGACGAAACTCAATAAAAATTCGTAGAAATCTCCGGGCGACAACCGAGTGCCATTTTAGAGTTCATTAGTTTAAATCTGACGTTTGGCTCATGCAAATAAACCGGCTCAGCACAGAGCGCCCGATTGTTATTGTTATTGTTTATAAACGTTTTTTTATTTTGTTGGTTTGCCAAATGCAATATGTGTGACTGTTGGAGGGGAAAAACCGGTCGGGGAGAAGTAAAACAAGTTCAATGGAACGGGCGACACTCACAGCGGGTATACGAAGTAATGCGTCAACTCCCTCCCAAAACGACATGATATCAGCTGATATTTTAGATTTTCACAGATATCACAAGCTAAAGAGAATGCTGAGCTAAAAATACACGTAATATTCAGAGGTTATCTAACACCCAGAGGCCAGATAAGGTGCTCCTTGGGTTATGGCCTGCAATTAAAGCTCAGCCTGTGTGCTCTAATCGCGGTGACAAAACAAAACTAACCTTCGACAAGATTAACTCGTCGGAGGAGGTGGAAGGCTGGAGGTGATCGAAATGATCCCCCTGCAATGGCCTGTGGCTGGCTGTGCACTTCAATCGCCTGGCTAATGGCCAACGAATTGTTTTGCCAATGCAATTGGGCCATCTGTTATGGCTCGTGTCGATATTCCGGAGGTGCAAATAAGTTGACCATGGTCATGATCATAGTCCGAACGGATTCCGCACAGCCCGCACAGTTGACGTCACTGTTCTGGGTTGGATTGCTTTTATGGCCCAGAGGAAATTCATTGCAAAAGCTTTTTCCCGGGAAGTACTCTACGTTATATGTATATGTATGAATATATTTACAAATATATATATGAAAGTACTTTATAGACAACGTGCAGCAAATGCTGTCCATAAATCAAAGTGGGAATTGTGAACAGAATAAAGGCAGACATTCAGTCAGTTTTACAGCACGTTTCGTAATTGACTAGCGCCGATACAGTACTTGATTTTCAACTAATGCCCCCCAATGATTCAATATTTATTTTCAATATAATCCCTTTAATTCTGTAAGTTGCGTTAAGTAAAATAAATATTTTTGCTTGAAAGTAGAGTAGCCTCTAGTGAAACGCAGTGTACCTGCATATTTCCTCATTTCTGTTGCTTTTCTTTTGCCAAAATAAAAATGGCAAAAGTGAAAAGTGCAATTATGAATCTGAATATATCCGCCATAAGTTGTGAAAAGGCCACTTGGCCACTCACCGAAACCGTGAACAGTTTTGGGCCAAAAACAAAAGATTGGAAGAGAACAAAACATCCTTTCATGGGCCTTATGTAAACTTTGATCTGAATGCTTAATATATGTATATACATAGGTTGGATATAGTATGTTTATTAGCAAAGGTGTCTATATCGATAATGGAACTGAATTTTCAGGCAAATATTTATGCCGCATTCGATTAAACATTATAATTCAAAATGCGCAGATGCATATATGTACAGTGTACATATAGACTTAGGTATACTATATGTATCTACATCTGTGCACATGCTTTTATGTATTCTGCGATCGGGGCGATGTTCAGCTGTTTAAATAACCTTCGAGGGTGACTAGGTGGCTGCAAAAAGTTATGAAACGTCGTCAAGTTATGGAAAACTGATCTTTGGACTGCAGAAAACGATGCATAACTCTCTGTACAGAACCGGAATCGTGACTATAGATTGACAAAGATATAAAGAGAGGAAATGCAGCAGGAGTTGTACTTAATATATTCCTTGTTTTAAGTATTAATTGTATTTTGTATATATTTCTTTCAGTTACACCTCTAGGAAATGTAAGAGTTCCATTAGTTGATTGTATCTTTTAATTCTAAATATTTTTATATACTTTTCAGAGATGTTTCTACGCTTAATTGATCTCTGATCATTTACATATCTATAAGAGAGATCATGTTAACATTTCACAGGCATTTAGATTCCACTTAATAAAGATCAGTTAATCAATAAATTGAATCCCAATTTCACGCTCACTTTGCTAAGGCACTTAACCGATCGTCTTCGAATCGATGATCGATCTCTCTCTCTGGACGGGATTTACCTGAGGAGTTCTTCGCGCCACGACTGCTCGCTGGAATGGGTGGCTCTGTAGACGATCATGGACAGCCGGCTAAGACTGCGCCGCAGCTCAGACATTATGGGGCCGGTGATCGATGATCCTACGCGACGGGAACTGGTATCACAAGAGGAGGCACCACCAGGGAGAATACTGTTGGTTGCGATCGAATCTCTGCACAGAAGTGTGCTTTTATTATTGAACTGTTGTGTTTTTTGGCAAAACAAAAAAGAGTACGAAATCGTTTTCTCTTGTGCGCTAGTTTGTCATTGTTATAAAAATAAAGCACAGGCAGTGTTTCATCAGGAGGCGACGACGGGCCGAGCAGCCCAATAAATCAGCCAAGCGAGATCTCAGCATTTCGAGGGAGTGGGTGTGGGAGTTCAGCTGTTAACTTTCAAAACGAGCCACTTTTCACTATGCCGGACACCCGGTTAATTAACTTGTAAAGCGCGTAGAATGTCACGCCTTTTTGTGCTATTTTTTGTGTTTTTGTCGAATTCTTTTTTATTGTCGGTTGTGTGAACTGCGCGATCGAACAACTTTGTGCCAACTGTCGGCAAGCAAATTGAAATTCGCCCTCGTCGCTGCAAACAAAATTCAGCGTTCAGTGTGTGTTCGCTGGTGTGTTGATATTAGTCCCGCTTCCCTCCGATCCCCAATCCCCGATCCGCCCGTCCGTCGATATCTGTTGTGTAGAATTGAATGCCACACAATAATTTGTTGCTGTGCTGCCGCCTCATTTACTCATTTCACCTAATTACACATGCATGTATGCATGTATGTGGCCATAAGCGAGCGGGAGCGGTATGCCAGTTCCTATTTATCAGATACGAACGTGGCTATCTGTTCGCCGTGTGCCTCATTAACGCGATTGACACATGTCGCACCTGATGATGATGATGATGATGATGAGGGGCCTGAAAACTCCTTCAATAAAGAATTGTCTCTGGAATTCTGGAGGTGATCTCCACTCTATAGGTTGTGTTCTGCGTCAATGATATGTATGGAAATGTTTTTCTTAGAACTTATCCCCACCGTTAGCCATTTAATTTCGAAACGCAGATAGCGACAGACCGCCAGTGCCAGATATATATGGTATATATCTTGTATTCTCACTGACTTATCCCCCCTGAACCGGTTCGGGCTGCCTCGCACTTTGCTCGTTCAAAAATAGACAGAATTTCCCGCATGGGAAATACCAATAGCGATCGCCCAAAAGTTCAATGAACCAATTTGGGGTTATAGCCATTTGCTCTCCAAGGAGTCAACTCCATCACAGCCCGAGAAGGCGCCCCACTGAGCTCTAGCTTCCATATCTCGAGTGCCCACTGTAATCTATTCAATGAACCAAAAAAAGATTGCTGGCCATAAACCTCGACGAGGGAAGTACCTCTCAGAACTGTCTGAGCCAATAATGCCCATGAGTAATTTCTTACACCGAAAGTTTAGAGACCAGGAGGGTCCCAAACAACTGCCACAGTTTATCAGGCAAACTCCTGTGACGTCAAGGCTGTGACGCACCTGTCCAGGTAATCGCCGCATTTGTAGTCAAGTGTTGATATCGGTGTAAAGATATACAGTCTTATGAATAGGCACGGACTTATATAGCAGCGATATGACCATAACGATGACTAAACTGTTGACGGTCCGAGGAAAGAGTGGTTATTTTTGGCAGCCAACAGTAGTCAGCCAGAGATTCCACGAAGCTAAGAGAAGATTGTAAAAGGCCAAGTGACTTGCTACCATTCGGCTTCTGTGTGATGTTAGCTGAGATAGGCCGAACCTTGCGGAGGTTTCTAAAGTTCACCGACTTTACTAATGTTTATAAAACTTTAAGCATTTCAGGGTAAATACTGCCTACATATCTTAACCGTATTCTGAAGAAAGTAATAAAAAAATAAGAAAAGGCTTAGCTTGTCTAGCTGGCATACTTTATGGTAATTCGAGAAATCCGTCTGTCTTCTTTATGATTTCTTTAGCAAACATTTATGCTCTTTAGTAATTTAATTCAAATAGATCGTGATATGATATTTGATAATTCCACAGCAAATAAAAGCCTTTCTCCATGTTCCTCGTTACCTTGAGAATATCCCCTGCTAAATTAAAAAAGAAAACATTTACTCCCAAACCTCACAGAGATATTATTAGCTCCCAGAGTCACGCTGACAACGTGTGTCTTCGGTAAACCAGAGCAAATAAATTGAGCAAGCAATTAGCACTTCTATTTATCGTCGATATTTTGTTAAGATATTTGCCGCCGGATTGCGTCTAGTAAGTTTCCACCTGGAATTGCGATCTCAATTAGTGTGTAAATAAAGAAATTAAGCGCTCTTTTCTTCCTCCATTCTCGGCAAATACCAAACAGATGTATCAGTTTAAATATTAGCGAAATAAATGTGAAACAGCGGATATTTGCATATGAAGTTATCGGTGAAATGTTCGACTTTAACTGGAAAAGTATCTGACAAAAAGCGCGACGGGTATGTAGCTGTATCTGTATCATGAGTCACCTGGCTCACTGCGCTTCGAAGCCAAGCCCAAGTCGGAGGCCCAAACCCGATTCGAGGTGCTAATGAAGCTCTGATGGCAGTATACCTTATCATTTGCAATTCAGTTTATCTGCCGCAATCGTGGCCTGCGACGGCACACTTGTAAATAATAGCAGGAGGAGCACACACACGAGATAAACCGGGCAAATATTATGGCCATGTGACAACGGGCCGCCTTGTCAGCAGGTCTTGGAAAAGAGGTTGCTCAAGAAATGCCAAAAAGCCGGGGAAGCAGGGAAAGCCATTAGCTAGAAGCGATATTGGGCATGCGCCGCTTGTTAAGCTAATGATTACACGCTTTCTGCGCCTGAAGACGACGGATGGCAGTAAAGGGTGCGGCGGGGATCCTCGGTTTATGGCTCTGGAAAGCTGAAAGTCGTTAAATTGCCGCGACACTAATTGCAAAATTATGGCATGGAATTCAATTTTAGGGCAGACTTTTACTTTTGCTCAGGGTTACATTAACATTTCGCTAAAGCTTTAAAATTAATAAAAAATTGTATTACTAGCTTAAAAATACTCAAGGATCGTATAAAGATACATTTCTTCGCTTGTACAGTCTTCTCAAGAGCTACTCAATTACTTAACTCCCACAAGCTCATCCTCCTGGAAGGTTAACTTCTAATTAAATATTTATTTAAATAGATTTTAAATCACACCTTGAGCCTTGACCTTCTTCGCCGTAACACCTGAAAATCCCCAGATAAGCAATATGCTGATAGCTGCCTAATGTCGCTTATCTATGGCCCGAAAGCCCTAATAGTTATATATTTTGGGGCAACGCAAATAACCAGGCAGAAGCCGTATAAATCGAGCAAACAAAGGAGCGTGGAGCCGATCGCAGGTATCTTAAGGTGGAAATCCTTAGCAAAGCCCAATTATTGAAAGTGTGTGTGTGGCATATCGCCAAATTGGTAAATTGGTAAATTGGTAAAGTGGTAGCTTGGTAAATTGGTAAATAAATGCACGTTGAGCATTTCTCGCCGGCCTCCAGTTTATTCATAAAGGTAAAATGCCGGCATTTAAATTCCGCGGGCGTTGCGCACCTGGCTGTGAGGGAGAGTTTCCTGTGAGAGAGCCGCTATGTATGTATCTTTGAGATACAATCTCCTGGCATGGGATCGAATTGAGAATTGAAATCTGTCATGTGGCTGCTCTTATACTAGCAGCTGTTGTGCAGCATGGCACATATTATAAGAGTTTTGTTGCCATGCCATGCTTTTTGTTTTGTTTGGCTTTGTTTTTATTTTTATTTTTATTTATTTCTTTTTTTTTTTTTGGTTGGACTGTACTCTACACTGCAATAACTCAGATGCGTTGCCTTGCTCTCTGTCAGTGTCGATGTTACAAGTTCACTCTGCCTCGAGTTCAATGCAAGACAAACTAGTTTTGTTTGTAATCACTTATTGTTATTGTTAGTGGTATTTCAAGCACGTGCTGCTTCTTCTCGGCTTTCAAAACAATGCAACTGGAAACCTGTACATTTAAGAGCTACAAGTGATAAATGAAATCGTTTAGCCAACACACAGGCACACATCCACATGGCTCGAACACGGGAAGAAATGAGGATTTCGATATTAGTCTAATAAATAATTGGAATTACTTATATTTAATTCACATATAAAATTAAATATGCTTTTAAACAGACATATTATGTTCATTATTAATTAAAAATTTCTAAAAACAATAATTTGCAATTTAAAAGTAGTTTTTTTTTCATTTTGAAATGTGTCATTTCATATACAAAATCTTCAAATATACAACCCATTATTTACATTTAATTTGCAACAGGCAACACATTGTCGTATATCGTCATTAATTAATTTATTGGCTCTTAAATCATATTCACTGAAACATCCCCAGATTAGGTTTTTGCTGGCCTAATGAATTAACTGCCACCAATCGATCATAATTTCAGATTTTTATATATTTTGTGTGTGTTTTGTGTGTTTGTGTGCTGCCCACTTACTCGTACATGGCATCCACGAGATCGCGCTCCCAGGTCATCAGGCGCTTCATTTTGACGTTGGAAAGGAAGGGTAACTCTCCGGGGATGTTAGCAGCAAAATTACGTATGCGGATGGATTCCGGATTTTCTATATTTCTTCAAAACAGAGCACGCGCTGCGTTGTATAACTTTGCTATGTAAATTTCTGCTTCTGCTTGCGGCTTTGTGTTGCTCTTCTCTGTTTGGTTTTTATGCGACAATTTTGCGGCGATTTCGATGGCAACTGAAATGTAACGGCAACAGTGGCGTCGACGTCCGCTGAGCAGCAGCGGCTGAGCAGAAATGTTGGGTTGACAGCTCCTCCGCACAACAAAAACTAAATAAAAGCGCGGGGCAACCTTGGCTACAGTTGTTTTTGTAGTTGTCGTCGTTTTTGTTTTTGTTTTTGTTGTTATTTATTATAATTTTCTCAGTGGTTGGATTACAATTATTATAATTGAAATTTGCGTTTAGGAAAACAAAAGATTCGAGCACTTTTCAGATTAACTTTAATACTGACGACGAAAGCGGGTGACGTTATCGCTGAATACGTGTGAGGCAGGTTTCGGTTGTTGTTGTTTTTATTTTGTAAACTTGAAACACCAGCGAACTTTTTTCTTATGGGTTTTCGATTATTATTGGCTATTTATAATTTATATTCCTCCTTCCACTTAACTGAGCTTAATCACAAATGCGTTCTTTTTGTGGTGGGAAAGGCAAAAATGGTTTTTATTTTGAAATAAACAAAAGCGCTCATTATATTCACGACAAACGCTCTGCGTAGAGCATCACACACACGGTTTGTAGAGTTTGTAGTTTGTAGTTTGTAGATTTTTGGTAGTTGGTAAGTTTGTAACGGTAAACGCGCTCAGTAACTGATTTAACGGTGTTCCATTGGCCAATGAGCACCTGTGTTGCACGAAATGCGTTTAAATACGCTCTCTGTGGGCGCTCTACTCGACGATCTTGCAACGGAAGAGCGAGTGAGAGAGAACCGGAGAGCGGAAGTGAGCGAGAGAGAGAGAGAGAGCGCGGCAGGTGTATAACTTTCTGCGAAGACGGCTGAACTCAAACTGAAATGCTCGGTTGACAGCTTTGTTGGTTTTTATTATTTTGAGTTTAAAAGTGGAAGACGCGATAGCAGCCGGCAGCAAGGCGCAGGCAGCAGCGCAAAAGCAGAGGCAGAGGCAAAAGCAAAGCAAACACAGAGTGACAACAGCAACGTGTAGCTAACACACAGATACAAACTAATACAAACATACCAACGAGGCAAACAAACACTCTCAAGCATGAAATACAACAGCTGATAAAATTCGCTCGTTTCTCTTCTTTTGTGTGAAGATTAAAAGAGGAGAAGGAAGGGAAGCCCAAGGGGGAAAAGGGGAAGCCCGACAGGAAGCTCCTCGCTCCCGACGCCTGACTTAATTCGCCCTTAAATCACGGCAATTAACCCTGCCGATATAGCGAGTTCGTAAACAGTTACATCCCCCTGACAGCCGATCGTTGCCATAAATTGACATAATGCCGCAGCGCAAGACAAGAGCCAGTTAAGCGAAATATTCGAGTCGTACGACAATCAAGTTTAAAGATTTTCGCCAATTAACGCGTATAAAACTCAATTTATAACTGCAGTTTCATTAGTGCCATAAATGCGGCATGTGTGTAAATATATGTATGTAGTGGCATCGGCATCGGAATCCTCGCATATATTAGCGTACTAGCCCTGTTGCCATATGCGTTAATCAAATCGGGCACGTCTGCTTATTCAATCACGATTCGTTCGTTAGACGATTAGCGGCTGGGAATTGTTAGAAAAAATATTCAGTATCATCGTAAGCGAAAAATAGATTCCGCACAGTGCATGTGACCAGTCCTGACGAACATCCCGTTGCGACTTACTTTCCTACCTTCTGCATTTCAGAAAATTTATAGCCACCTTTCGATCGTGTTTTGATATTTATTCTGATATTTTTTATTTTTCAGTTATCAGCGGGGAGCCATTCTTTGCACACGACCAACTTTTAGTGGTTCTACCTATTTCCAGGCGGTACTTTGTAATCACATGATCGAACCGTGGACACTTGTCAATGAATGGCTCAAGTCATCAAGAATACTTTGATTCTAGGATTGAATAAGCCTCGATGGAGGGTGTGCAGACAGGGTTTCTTAAAGGGAAATCAGTCTTAAGTATCACTGCATAGAAATTCTATTGATTACCAGGTACTTTTCTTAGAAGTTTGTATATGGATCAATCCTTCAAGCACTTTGGGATGTTATGAATACACTGAATTGAAGTTTTCTAGACCAGGTTTTAAAATTAACAGGAAAGCTGTGGCAGGTAAAAATATCTCATAATTTTAGGTAGGTTCGGAGCTTGACTTATGTACAAAATATAGACTTATTACAACTCTTGTAGCCAACAGAAAGATCAATAGATTATTGATAGATCAATAAATTAACAGAATTTTCAATAAAGATTTCCGTAAACCTAAGAAAAATCCTGATAAAATTCACCTTATTTCGCAATAAGTTACTATTATATCAATACATTGTAAAGCATTTGGTAAGCCGACTATTTTATGTAATTAAGTAATCTTTGGCAATATTTAGAAGTTAATTATATATATGAAAACTATAATTTAATAAGCTATAAATTATAAAAACCGACTGTATGACCATAGTCTCCATACGATCGAACACGCGCAAAACGTTAGTTAATATTTACAAGGGCTTATAAAGCCATTAAGCTATTCTGGCACTTTCCCTTGATCAATTTACAACATTTAAGCGATAATTGCCTGTCTAGATCTTTGCCCAGCCCAAACCCGAGTGGCCATAATCAACGGGTCGTCGTCACAGCCAACGATTGCCGGGCGGTGATTCCGCGGGGAATT
The DNA here is from genome assembly GCA_008042515.1 of Drosophila truncata. NCBI lineage: Eukaryota > Metazoa > Arthropoda > Insecta > Diptera > Drosophilidae > Drosophila > Drosophila truncata. The sequence goes on from VNJQ01002234.1 coordinate 18,640, forward strand.
ATCAAATGGATCTATCATAATAAAAATAATTAATTTCGCTGAATCGTGAGCAATCGTTGGCAGACGTTCCGACAAGCTCGAGTGGCGCACGATCGGGCCCCGCAAATATTGGCCAAATCAATTGCCGGCGGAAATGAGGAGGATGGCGGGAAAGCGGAAGACCGGGAGTGTTGTGGTATGAAAATCAATCATACGCACTGTGGGCCAAGCAGCCAGAGAAGAAGAAAGTGTGTCGAATGCGCTACAGGGCATAAATATCGACATCGACTCGACCACTCAACTCGGCTATTTATAGCCTGGCCCGAACAATCGGAACAAGCCGACCATTGACGAGCATAACTCGCAGCATCCACATACTACATAGGAAATCCCCTCGGTTCTGGCATTCGGCCAACCGAAATGAGTCCGCCGTCCACAGTCCGAGCAGTTAACACGCTCTTAATTAACTTATGGCCAAGTGAGTTGCCAAAACCGAAAGCCGATCGAGTATTGAAATTTGAGGCTCCGGCATTATGCATTATGCAAATTTATGTCAAGGCAGAGGCAGGTGTGAGTCGTTGACTCTCTGACTGGGAGAACGTTCTCATAAACAGTGTAGAGCTGCGTTGCCGAGGCATTAGTGCTCGGTAAACACACGCGTAATGTCAGGGGCGTTCGTTCGGTACTCATACTCGCACTGACTCGAACTGCCGCAGAAACCGACTCTACTCCCAATTAAGGCAGCTCAGAAACAGCATCTAAATCTGAATCAGAAACAGAACCAGAACCAGAATCTGTATCTGTATCTGTGGCGTAGCTTACACGCTGAGCTAGAAGCAACAGGCGGAAATAATATTTAATTGTCCACCCACTGACGGCGCTCAAATCAAAATAATTCAATTTTGTCATTTCAGGCAATCAAGTCAAAAGGTTTATCTCGCTCTAGTGACTCGGTTCTCATACAACAGTTCCACAATTCTACGATTCCACGGCTCTCCAGCTCCAGTGACCAACAGACGTCACCTCCATTTGCATATCAAAACGTATATCGTATGAGCTATCAATGGACGACGACACGTTTCTCGCAAAAAATAAAAGAACCAATTCAATGGGAAGTGCACCGAATGCGGTTTGCTTACCGTCAACACATTGCCTTGTGAGATGTGTGGGTTCTAGTCTTAAATATTTTAGCTTCGATGTGATATTTGCAATTACAGATTCTTGGAAACTTAAAGAATGCACAACGAAATACATATTGACTTTGCATAAGAAATACAGATTTTAGGGGCTTATTATTTTAGATATTTTAAGTGGTTGCATGACTAAGAGCTTCTTGGAAGCTGTTGCACAACTCATTAACAGAAAAAGAGAATGCGGAATTTGCTACGCACAATTAAATCCCCAAAAGATAACACAAAACCCTGAAATAACATTCTGAGGAAATAGGGAATTAAAAGATAAAATAACCTCAGATTCTTTTTAATATATAAAAATCTCTTTATAAAATAAAGAAACAATAAGTATTTTAAACAATTTTAATATAGTAATAAATTATTTGCTCTTTACACCTCAAATACTTTACACTATCAATATTATTGTTTGAAATACTACGGATGTTTACTTTCTGTGCTAATAGCTTTTGCCCATATAACGAGACGGGATCAATATTGATTTAAAAGTAACTTCCAAAACTATTCAAAAAGCAAATACCAGCTCTGAGTTATATTTTTAGCTCATAGCTGCTAGTTTGAGAGGAAATCCCTTGTTCTTCACCAATTCCTTGACCAACGTTGCGTATGAGTAACATTATTCATTTATCCATTACTCATACGCAAAGTTGGCTTCACTAATCTTATCTCTTTTCGTCACTCACCTGGTCAGTGGTCCCGGCGATTCGCTGACCGCTTTAATGGATCTACGGATCTGTCGGTGGAAGCTGCCCAGAATGGACTCCTTACGGGAGAGCTGAGTACCACTTCCGCTCGACTCGCCGCCTGTTGAATTGATATTAGAAGCGTAAGTTGACGTTCGCTTGTAGGTCTCTTCCAGACAGCCAGTTCCCTGCTCCGAACCCACAGCAGGCGTTGTAGCTGCCACCAGTTGATCCACATTCAGAGGAGTGGTCTCCTTCGAGTCGTTGTTGTTGCTGCTGCTGCTGCTCATCTTTACTATGCTCGCGGCACTGGCCTTGTCCTTGTCCTCGGGCAGGAGCTTCGCCCAGGCATTCTCGCCCACCAGATCCGATTTGTCCACTATCATTTTTGGCATTGACTAGTTACGGCTAAGTTAGTTACAATTGCTGGCTGCACTTTGAGTGCTCACTTTGGTATATATCGCAAGGAAGGGGGCAAATCTTCGGGGTCCGTGTTATAAGGGAAAGTTGGAGTAGCTGTTCAGGGCGCGTTTCTTTTGCAGTCTGGAACCGTGCGAGCCAATCATGGATGGTTCTTTGCTGGCGGCCACGTTGTTATCTGCAACCAAATCGGAACAGAACAGACACGAATTCGGATTAGAGCTCGGCTTATATTTATATACTGGGGAAGTTGTCAGCCATCTGGGGGCAAGTCGGGAGGTTGTCACACCGCCCACACCTCATTATTAGGTTAACACTTTTCATCATTTTCAATCTTTTTAACACACTTAACAAAGTACTAAAGTTCGTCTCGAGTCTGTGGTTAGCCAATTCGTGAACTCTACTTCGCGAACTGCGGTTTCGCTTTACAGCCGCTATCAATCTGTCTGGAGGTGCTCGTCTCCAATGGGAACGAACTGGGGGTGGGAAGGCACATTGTGGAGTGACTCTAGGAAAAATTTGACACAGCTATGCTTCAATTTTCCCAATTTTCAAAGAGAAATGCCATAATATTTTTAGTTTTTAGTGGAATCTTTCGGCTATCGGTTTATTATATTGATCAGCTTTAATTTAATGAGGATCCTATCAATGACTAAATATAACATTCTCTATTTTTAAGGAAAATTAGGGATGTTTTGGAGTTAATAATAATCGGTCTTATTATCACTTTTATTATGTTATGCTTTTTCTAGCCACAATTTGTAACTGTGTATTATAATAAATCTATAATATAGTTAAGAAAATGTAAAACTGTAAACGACACAATTAAAATTAGTCATTTCACTAATCACCAAAATATAATTATATTATTTCTTTCTATTTATGTTTTCTTTATTTTTCATGACTCACTAAATTCAAACACAAGTTTACCAAATTTTTCTCTCATTTATCGCACTGAAAATAATTGGATATCCTGTTGTTTTGACCAAAGTTTCCCTACTGCGCTGCAATATTTTTGGAACGATTTTTGCATTCAATATTTTGGAAAAGTAAACATTTAGAAAATGTACACTGTCTCGCAATAAACTGATGCTAAATTTTGTTTATAAAGTTCAGCCAAATCGTGGCCTGAGCGGGAAGAGCGAGAGGAAAAACGTTATGCTCATAAAATATATGAACGATAATTTCATATATGTTTTTGTTGGAATATTTCCATAATTTCATATTTCAGCGCTAAGCTTTTTTTATGCAAATTAAATGCCGTCAACATTTTATTTTCAGGTTCTCGCCGAGGTGCGAGACCATAAACGGGAAACACGAAAAATAATAACAAGAAGCTAACAAAACCGTTTTCACTCGGGGCACTCCACATAATTTCCCCAAAATATATCAAGTTTGTTTTATGGAAACTTTACACACTTAATTAAAATGTCTTTACTTTACGGATACTTTTTCAGGCATATTATTCACTAAAAATTATTGAATATTTCATGTTTTATTATTCTTGTATATTTTATTTAGAAATCTTCCTACATTCTGATTTTTTAATATCTGGATATTTTACTGCACATTTCCAATACAAGTTCTCAAAAAATCTTAATTTGATGTTAAAACTTCACCCACACAATGTATTCTTTAGCTAATTTTTCTCTTGTTTTTTTTTACTTTATGCACACCACATAATTTTCCTGGAAAAGGATGTATTTGCAACTATTTCTCTTGAAACATAACCCACACAATTTTGTTCCTTTTTTCCGTCCGTGGACCGTTTTTTATCAGTGAAACGCCCGCGACTTTCGTCGAAATTTTCAAACAGCGAACCGCGCGCGTCTCTCGAAGTGGACCTGCTAGGGACGAGACGAGATTTGAGACTGGCGCTGTGTTTTGATTTCGGTCTTGCTTCTTTCTGCTGCCTTCAGATCGGCCAGCGTACGCACGCGCACAACGTGGGAACAGGTGCGAGCGGGATGGGATGCGGGATTCGGGCGGCAGTGGATGTGGATGTGAATGTGCGGAGGGAGACGAACTGCGACCGGCGGCAGGTGGCAGGCGACAGATGGAAATGGAGGAGCGGAGGAGAGCTATTACCGTTTGTTTTTATATTTGAATTCTTTTGTTTTTTTTTTTTGCGCCTCCGTTGTGAACGAGCGGCGTTCGCAAATTGACTTGGCGCTCGAGTGCGCGTTGCCTGTTTTATTATCCAAAAGTGAGCAGCAACAACAGACGCTGCCGCAGCAGCAGCAGCACCAGCAGCAGCACCAGCGGCAGCAGCCGCCGCCAAAACAACTACAACTACAGACACGACCGGTAGCGTCATCTAGCACACACATTTTTATCGAGTTGTTAGCCAAACGAGGCGTCGCTGCTGCGTCGGCGTTCGCTTCGGACTTGGTCGCCAGCGTTCGGCTCTCTCCTCCGCCCTCTGCCTCTGCCTCCTCTTCCCAACCCCCCACCTCCTCCCTACTGGTCTGTTGTTATTATTATTATTGTTTTTGTGATTTTGCTTTGCTTTACAGCATTGCCAAATCTGTCATAAGGTCGCCGGCAGAGCTGCCGCTGCTGACTAACAGATGTTGGCGCCATGTGATTGCCGGTAGAAGCTCTTGTGGAGCGGAAGAGAGCGTAACAGGTGGGGAATCCTTTTCAAGATGTCGACGGGAAGTGCGCAAAGAAGAAGATCCCTATGAATGGCAGGAGCGTACTAGGATTATGATTAGGAGGGATTCCTTTGCCAGGTAGTAGTAGAAGGGATCTACAATGATCTCATCTGCTTATTTACTTTCGATATTTTTAAATGTCATGATATATTATATATTTTCCCCATGACGTATACGTAATAAATAGATAAACGCCAAGAAGTAGGCAATGCTTTTTATCTCTTTGTAAGAAGTATTTTGTTTTATTTTTCTTATCTTATATTATTTCTACAATATTATTGTTCTTATTCATATTATATACTTTTTATTGAAATTTATAAAAAAAAAATTAAAAAACTCAAACTCAAACGCCCCAAAGTGCATTTATATTTTATTTTTAATTTCTAATAAGCCTTCAAAAAATCTCCTTTAATAATTACTTATTATTATTAGTAATATTTATTGTTTATTAATTTATTATTATATATGACTCCATTTTAATTTTTAATAAATATATTTAGTAATGAAAGATGTAGGAAAAATTGTCTTTATTTGCTGGTTTCAAATCCCTATACCCCTTTCTACTGAAATACGCCCCTGAACGCTGCCAATCAATCAGAAGTCACTATCGTAAATTGACAACTATGGCGGCTGGTGTGTTAACCCCCAAGTGAAAAGTTCACAAAGATATATGGCCCAGTGATAAAGCAATGTCAGCTGATAGTGTCGCCCACAATTTGCATCGTAAATCCCTCACTTTTGTCAGCTCCTGCGATGAGTCCATCTCCGTTCCCTGTCTTTCTGTCGTTACTCGGTTAACTAAGCTGCTTTAAGTACTTTGTAACACGTGTGAAAAAATTAAATTAATGTTTTCAAAAGATGTGATAAAAACAATCTTAACAATATTCATTAATCAGGATAGAAAGAAAAGCAATAATTTAAAGTGATCTTTGACGTATGATTTTATGATTCATAAAGGTCATTTCAATTTTTTTCTAGTTAAAGATAGTACTAGATATTATTACTACTATTCTCAGTAGTTCTTCGGTCTTAAAACTCTTCTGCTGGTTTATTTTTAAATTCTTGTAAGAGTATATAAGAATTTACCATTTCTTTAGTAAACAAAAAGTTTATTCTAGTCCCCAAAAATTTTAAATTTGTTATTAAAATAAATATTACTCATACTTCTTAGAATCAAAAAACTTTACTGAAGCATTAAATTAATAGCTAATTATTGTAACAATCTAAGTTCTTCCCCGTAGACTTTGTTGTGATTCTTCTGTACACTTTTTTTCTACATTTTACACCTGGATGCAATCTTGTTCCCAAGCAGCCAATGCAAACACAATCAGCGCAAAGTGCAAGGTGTCACATGCCCGTGGAAATGCTGTGGAAATACTTGTATGTATGAATGCAAATGCAAATTCAGTGATTCATTGTGCCTCCCTCTAATACGGCCATTACAGTAAATGGGTAATTGAATAGGTGTCCGGTCTGGGAGAAGCACGATTTCAATTTCGGCAGAGTGGAATCAAATTAGTTGGGTGTGCTTAATTTAGCCAAGCTCTCTAGTATTTGATTTGCGGCCAATTTCGGATTAATCGAGCTTACACGGCACGTGTCACAGAGATCATTAACGCTGGGAGGTAAACAAATCTCAAACTTCTGATGCAAATGAAAAATCTAACAAAATTAATGGCGAGTGTGAAGTAAATAAACAGAATTTCGTGGAATTAAATTTTAAGAAATGCTATTATTTCATTACAAAATACATGCAAGCTATAATTTAATGTCTTTTCTGCTAAAATGTTGTCTAAAACACTTAATGAATCTTTGTTTATTTTAAATTTTTAATTTTGTGTGGCTGCTTCTCTTTAATTTATGTTATGTCTAATGAAATACTTTGTAAATTTGGCATTTATGCAGGCACACAATGCACTAGCCACCTCTGACGTCAATGACTGAATTATTTACCCCGAATTTTCCATGCACATCGTGTTGGAAATGAATCCCACACACGAGGTTATACATGTATTTGCTGGCATGCCGCTGGAACTGTGGAACTGCCCTGTCTAATAGCTAGAACATTGCGGTGAATAAATGCTCAATTGTCTTAGATACTGATCTTATTATATAATTGCGTGGAAAGGGAACGGATTTGTGTTGTGGAAAGCCATGTCTGGTGAGCGTGTGTGTGGGCAGGCAAAGAACACGAACCAGTTTCGAGTGTGCCAATTAGGCAGTTCAGCTTAAGTCCCGACTCCCCCAAGCCCTCGACTATCTTTAACATTGTGACATGTGCTGACTAATCTGGAGAATAATGTTTATAGACAATGACAAGCAAAAGGAAGGAACAGTAAATTAATATGTTATATTTATTAAATAATAAATAGCAGATACATAATAAAGCAGATACATAATAAAGTACAAAAGTACTTTTCTTTATCATCAAGATAAAAATGCAACTCATTTAATATGCTAACTTTTCTCCCTGTGTAATTGTTTAGACATAAGCAGAAACTGCGTAACCACAGCTTTATTGAAAATTTGTGCATCCGCTTATTTGTCAAGGTCGTCTTTACAGAATGGAGAAATTCACGGGCAGGTTTTAAGGGGAACACTTGACAAAGCAGCCCTAGGAGTATGCCATCAGCCAGATTGGGTTATTTGCATGAGCACACACACGTGGCTGTTACACGGGCGGAATACGTGGTGCACGTGGTGGTGCTTCACGGTAATGTAATCCCTCTCAATGGGCCATGCGAGAATCTCCCAACCCACAATTTAGAAGCTCGATTTTAAAGTAATCCGCTGGCACGCGTCAACATTGTTTATTGAATATTAAGCCATTTAGACTAAATCCAACTGATAAATATTTTTGGGAAATTCTAAATTGGTTGATTATTCAATAGGATATAAATAGAGGATTATTTGGTACTTGGTTTTCAGAAGTACTAATAGTAGATCGTTGTTTATAAATATATATGAAGGTCAAAACTTATGGTAAAATATTTCCCAATAAATAAACAATCCTCATTTTGATCCTTTCCCTGCTTTACTGTTTACTGTTGCACACCTTCGGCGACCTAGTTTCTATTTGTGACTATTTTTAGCCGGCAGCTGGCAGGCGAATCGAGGCCTTGGCTAACAAGTTGCATGAATTGTTGCTGACCAATAACTGAGTACGGGCACGTACTGCGGATGGGCCAGCAGTTGCATTAAATCGGTGGAATAGGTGGCACCTACATACAACCTACAACCTAAGCGCCAGCTTAACCAATGCACGTCAATGTCATTGTGTGCCGTGCATTCCAGGAAAGGAGAGAGCACAGGGATGTGGACAGCGATGCGGGTCGGTTCTATGACATCCTTCGTTGACCTCTCGGCGGCTATTGAACCCGTCGTGTGCCTGGCATCGCATGACATGGCCCTCAAAAGTGGGCTAACCATGAGCCAGCCATTTGCATGCCATCCTGCCCAGGAGTGACCTAGGACTCGGGATGCCCGTGAGAGAAGCCCACGACGGAAATCCTTCTGTGGCCAGAACGTGCCGCAACTGCAAGGCCCACCTCTGTGGGAACCAAACTTAAATAGATTTTTTTTATATATATTTAGAGGAGACAGCCGAAGATTTATTGGCCAAATAAAAGTCAGCACTGAGTTGACACAGCAAATGGAGCTTGATGTTAATTGGCTAAAGCAGTTCGTGATGTTTCTCAAGGAGAGGGACGGAAATCTGAAGGAAACTTAAGATAAATGCTTTACAATTTGTCAGGGGATTAATTTCTTGGGCCCTTGAAGGATCTTGGTATTCCATTTCATGGCTAGAATCCTTAACAGAGGTCAGGTTCCAAGAGCTATTTTTTGTCAATGTTAATTAAGAGCATGAAGTATAAGAAAGTAAAGAAATTAAAGTTTATAATGTTTGATTACCAAATTGAAACGTTCATTATTTTACTTTATTGTCTACAAAGCACTCGATTCTCAAGCCTTTTCTGCCGATACTTGTTGATATGACTTGTCGTTAGCGCCACTTTCTAATTAGTTTGCCAATAGACGTCATCCAAAATCCCCTAATCCAAAGTTATCTGAAGTGTGCGACTTCCCCTTGTGACTTAGCGGTCACTCAAATGTTAATGAGCCGACTGTTTGAGGAATTAAAATCTTAGACAAGTTTTACGAGCGGCCAAAGCGGACTATCAGGAGTCAGTGGCAGGCCTAAACCCATTTTCTCCAGAGTTCAAACACGAATGGCATTAATTCTAGAAGTAAACTCAGGAAATGCCCGAACGATTATGACATCGACCGTGTTTGGCTTACGGCAAACAGTCGTAAGGAGCTGCCCGACATCTGATGGCTTCCCTGTCACGCCGCGCCGGCCAACAAAGCTCTATCCGTGTCCATAAATTCAGACTCGCGGCCGTCCCGGGATTGTTTGCTGTCACACCCGTATCTATATCTGTATCTGGCCCAGTATCTGTATCTGTATCTGTATCTGGATATTCGTGCCGCTCTTATGTGGCGCATGACTACTGTTGACTCAGAACCGCTTAACGCTGACAGATTCGCGGGTAAATATTTGCAACGATTTACGCCACTTGACATGGACTTATCTGTTCCTTGCGGGGTCCAGAACTAAGGAGATCCAGGTGTGTGAGGCTTGCCTTGATTTAGGCTAAACACGGGAGATGTTTGATTAGGTCCAGACATCAGACTGCGACTGTTTGGCCTGCTGGCTGATTGGTTTATCTAAAAGATGCTCTTCTATGAGTCAGGAAGTATATTCCTCCCAAAGCAAATGCCAAATATTAGAGCATAAACCAAAATAGATATGAAATACTTCCTGGTCCAAGGCAAATATTATCATTAAAGTTTACTTTTTCCCTTGTGGTTTACTCTAAGATGAACTTCTTTAATGTGACTAGCTTAATGACAATCTATTTTCTTAGTACTAAACATATTTAATTAAATTTCCTTTATTTATGGCTTTACTATTTTATGCCCCAGGAAGCTGGTCCCATTAATGCCCTCATCAGAGGAGTTATCCTGTTGCTTTACGGCCCACATTGACCCGGAGGAAAAACAAAGGCCATCAAAGCCGAGGCAGGCAATCATCCATCACATGTCACCGAATTTATTTCTAGCTCGTCTGTTGACCGCCATTCGCTGGAGGATGGGGTGATAAAGAAACTTGAGGGGTCAGGAACAAAGGTCAACCAATATAGTTTAGAGCCAGATTCGGTTCAAAGTTGAGCGCTCCCAGCTGGGCAACAAATTTATGCTGATTGCTTGAAACTGATGTAACCGACCTGCCGCAACACCCCAAGGATACACTTGTATGCCTCGAGAGAGCGTTAAACTTTCACCGTGTCCATGACCGCCACTCCTGCCTGATGGATGTGAGCCTCAAGTGCCATAGGGAGTGAGTAAGTAGCTCTTTAAATCCCGAAACAAAACACTCCTGGCCGTGTATGCAAATCGCATAATGGACAGCTGTATTACTGTTTCAACAGCATTCGAGTGATTCCCTAAGAGGGAGAGACAGCGATGCTTCTGGGGAAAATTCCCTCAAAGAGGAGACTTTTAATTGCTCATCGATGGCCACAAAGAAAAGCGGTCGCCCCTATGCATTTCCCAGCTGCACTCGAAGCTTAAGCCTGTCAAGGGGAAAAGTTTCCACTGCACTCGAGGGAAACCAATAAAAGTTGGTCAACTCTCAAGTGACGGCCAACGTGCTTGGCAAGGTTACCGGGACAGAGTCCCAGTCCTGTGGCTTCCCGACTGCATTCAAGGTCAGGCCTGGATGATGGCCACCCACTGCCCCCCTCTGGGCTCGAGTAGATCAAACAAGCGAACGCCCAGACTGGGCAATTACCATAATTGCCACATTCCGGTGGACACATATGCGTACGAGTGGCAGCAAACAGAGGCATGAATAAGTAACTCGCTGCACTTCGGCTTCAATTGAAGGCCACTGCCAGTCGAGAGTCGAGTTGAGTCGAGAGCCAGAAGTATCCGGATCCGGATGCGGTCCGATGATTGCCATCCCTCGGGATGCCCCCTGGGAGTGGAATTGCAAATAGTTTCGCCATTAGCTGTCGTGCAATTTGCATGAGCAGCAGCAGCAGCTTCCCGGACTAATGAGCAGCTATCCGAGATCCACCACATGTCAACCTGTCGAAGCGAAGCTGACCCGATTCATATGTGTGAACTTGGCATAAATCTTATTAATTTCACGCCTTCCCCGCAGCTGTTTTGGCTGTTTGGATAAGGGCCAGATCTCTGGCAGACCATAAAGCATGGCTAAGAACAAGAGCTGTTCTATTCTGGGACACCACCGCCGCCGTCGCCATCTCCCTTGGCAACCAAACAGATCTGAGCCCAACTGATCGGATAACCATAAAAATAACCAAAACACAATTATGGCGTTTGCTTATCGCTTTGAAATTTATATTATTAGAATATTTTTAGGGCCAGCCGGTTGGGACTGATAACAGTGTTATTGTATAAAAATTTAAATGATTTGCATGACTCAAGTATTGTGGATAATCCAGATATATGTATATAGTATGTAGGCCAAGTCCATTCATTATATTCCCCTACTGCTAATCACTTTATTTTTAGTTTGCTCTGCCATTTAAATCGATTGACCAACTCTGCGTATGAGTAATGTTTGAAAAAAGGTAGATAAGAAATATAATCCGCAATTATTCAAAACCAACTATTCTATGCAATCTTAAAGAGTTTACAACCCTCAAGTATTTTGTTTATAAGTTTCGAGACATGAGTAACAAGTTTATTTTCAAGAAAGCCATATATTTCTTAAGGGACTTTTTCTGGCAGTAATTTTTGCTCATCTACTAAAATATCTCTGCTATCGAATGCTCAATAAATAGACATTATTCTATGAAAATTTGACACCGAAAACTGATTTGCACTGCTCTATATTTATGAATTTCTATAGAGTTTACTGGGGAAACACAGTACCAGTCAGCACAGTCAGCTGACCAGGACAGGAGCTGGCCAGGAATTAATCTTTAACCATAAATCGAGGGTATTCGAGTCAAGTGAGCCCATAAAAATCACGACGTTGATTGGAGAGCTTTATCGGTCAGATAGGCCATGGTCCGATGGCCGCTACGGAAGAGAGAAGCCTCCGACGGATTCCTCGGTCTGGTTAATTGCACCTATCTAATCTGAAGAAGTCTTTTTCTGGCTACTGGGGTGGTTAAGGCTAATTACTATACAGTATACAGTCATGTCTGGTCACGGGACCAGATATTTCTGCCTCGAGCGGTGGCAATCTTTATGCCCAGCTAAAAGTGGATGTTTGTTGATTCCTTAAATCCCCTAATGGCACACCGCTTAGTGGCATTCCTGTGGTTTCAAGTCCAAAGTCAAATGATTTGGGATGGGAATAGTGGGATAGCAATTTAAAGGTCTGGGAAAATGTTACGGATTATTTAAAGAATTTAAGTTCAAAATTTAATAAATTCACAATTAAAAATGTATCCCTTTAGTTAGAGTTTCCTCTATGACTCCATCAAAGTGTGCCTTGTCTCAAATATCTCCAGAAATTTGCGACTACTAAGAAAATGTTTGCCAAGCTGCGAAAGATTTATTTAGGTGTCGAGGTGCCTATCGCCACTAAAGAGCCCGGCTGCTCCAGGGACTTGCCCAGCTTGGAAACAGGCTCACATGTCAAGGTAAGCACTTTAAATGACAAATAACATAATAAATACTGAGTTCCCGCTTGATTCCCGCCAGGAAATGAAAGCCGAAGTCATTCTCAGTGGCATGCAGGAGCTGCTGCTCTTTCTAGCCGTGTTCCTTGTGACTCCCGTCCTCATTTACAGCTGCTTTAAGTTCTTTGTCCTGCAGCCACTGTATCCCGCTGACCCCGATAACAATGTGACCATTGGTTCAGCCGTCGCCACTGTGATCGTGATGCATGTCCTGGTCACTGGCTACATTCTGCGTTTGATCTTTGCGGAGGAGTTATTGGGGATTGCGGAACAGAATTTGATTTCGGAGTGGGAGACTCTGGTGCCGATGCAGGGCCAGAAGCACGGTCCTGTGCTAAACGTCTTGCTGCCTATGTTCTACTGCGCCCTGATCGTTGGCTTTCCTATCGCCACTTTCTTTGCCCTGAAGTTTGTGGTGCTCAAGAGTTTCGCCCACATTGACGCGGATATCATCTCGGCCATCTGCACAGTGGTGGCCGTCCATGGAGCCGTTGGCTTCTTCATCTATCGGGCCATCTACTCTAAGACTACAACCATGACTAAGAATCAGTGAAGTTTCAATTTAATTTTTTTCATGCTTTAAAGAAATTCTCTACAATGATTTTTATTTATGGAATAAACAGTTCCTGCTTTCATCATTAATCTGGGAAATGTATTTTCTTCTCCTTTTCCGCAGAGAAATATTTTGGCAAGGCGAAAAATACACATCCCACACAATGAATGACTTGTGTTTCGGTTGAAACTTTTATGAGGGGCAAACACATTCGGGTTGTCACTTGTTCATTGCCCGATATGGATGGACTTTTTGACGGACATTTGATGGACACCAACGATATCTCTCCAGGGTCAAGGAAGATACTGTAGTCTAAGACTTTTCGCGTGGAAAGTTTATCATGAAGACGATTCTTTCGACAAGACAAGAAGTGACAGAATTAAGTTGTACAGTGCAAAGACCATTGTCTTTATTTATTGACCAAAGCGGTTGACATGTGTCAGATGTGTCTCTGACTTTTTCCAGCCGTTATGGTCAAAATGTGACAACTTGAGTTGCAACAGGTGGTACTTGTGACTTAACAGCCGGCAACACCTATTGCTTTTAATTTGCAAAGACCCAAAAAAATTCTTTGAAAATTCCAAAAATGCCAAAGATTTTTCTATTTTATTTGATCCAGAGCCCCCCTTCCAAAATCAAGTAAATGAAACGGGCGTGTGCCATTTTAAATTTAGAAATGAACCATTCGAGAAAAATGGAAATTAAAATCACGATTCCATAAATTTTCACTTGGCTGTCGATTTTTAAACTAAATATTTGTTCAGATGGTAGAATTAAATAATTTTTAGACTTCTATTATTTCGATAATTAAATTTAAAGCCTTTTTTACTTGTTAAGAATATATAGAGTTCTTATATTTAGCTTTGATACTATTAATAATGTCATATTGCTGTAACTTATTAAATAATATATTACAAAATGTACAATCTCAATCAAATTCCACATGTTTATCTTACCATTTTCAACAGCACAATGTCAAAGTCTAGTTTTTGAACTTGAGCATCCAGCAGATCTACTTCGACAGTTTTATTCTTCCTCTGCCAAATGGAATTAGTCTAGTTTGATGATAACTGAACCGGAGAGGTATTGTCTTTGTCCGTATTGACACCCCCTGAGGTGATTGTGATGGGTAATTAAACGCTTCGGCGGCAATAACTATTTGATTAGCATGTGGTTGGCATTGTCGCTATATCCTCACTTTTATGAGATGCACACGCGGCGGCACTAACGAGGCGATGCCAATTCGTCAGGCGCATTAAAGCTAAAGGCAAAAGTCAGAGCAAGAAGTTGTTTTCATTGGCGGAAGATCGAAAATAATGCAACTACTTGTAGTAATAGTGCTCTTGGCTCGAGTGCAGCGCGCTGACTGAGTAAACAAAAAGCGCGTAAACAACGGCGAGGCTGGAGCAACAGGTCGCCGTCATCCCGTCCAGCATCTCCTCGCATCTCCTCTCCAAGCGCATGTGCAGGAGCAAGACGAGAGAATGAAGGCTGAGGAAGCCTATGGTCTGATCTGAAATTGGATATTGGGAAATTGGATATTTTTGTTAAAATGAATATCTTACCGTCAAAAGAACTATTGTTGGCATTGAATTGCATTTTTGAACTTTTAACGGAATAAAATTCGAATTCATATTTAACATATTTATTGCCACACTGCTGGATAAAACCAACTGGCAGCTCCGCGGCAGGAAATCAAAAACATCGAAATATCGATATATCTATACATCGATATAATATCAACAACCTTTATTAAAAAATGGTCACACTTCAAATTCATAAAAAATGGCGAACGATACGAACAAGCTGCTGCTGTCTTCGCAGCAGGAAAAACCCAACCACTACACGTAAATAGCAACAAATTAAGAGTGTCCAGGTGCACAAATGACCCCGTGTTTTCCCCGCCCCCAGCTACCTGAAGGAGTTTCGCGTGGAGCAGTGCCAGTCGTTCCTGCAGCACAAATGCAATCAGCATCGGCCATTCGTCTGCTTCAATTGGCACTTTCAGAACCAGCGGCGTCGTCGGCCAGTGAGAAAACGCGATGGCACCTTCAACTACAGCGCCGACAATTACTGCACCAAATATGACGAGACCACTGGCATCTGTCCGGAGGGAGACGAGTGAGTATTGTAATTCGCGTCCTGGAGCCTCTTGGTGAAATTCTTTGTTAGGTATGAGACAGCGATAGCAACGACGTAGTATTTTTTCAATTCCTCTTTGCGCCTCGTTCCTTGGCGATGTGTGTGTATCTCTTGTCTTCGTGTTTACAAACAAAAACCTGGGTGCGGGCGTTTCGGGGGGCTTGGCGTCGTCGGAAAGCTAAAAGTGAAATTCGCTATGTATGTGTATATGTGTGTGTGTGTGTGTGTGTAGGCGAGGTCACACAGCAGCTAAAGTGAAAGTGATTCCAGCGATTGAGCTGGCAAATTCTAATCAGCATCCGCCCGTCGCCTTGGTGGTGGTTGTTGCTCCCACTCACACAATCACACACGGTGTGTACGCATACACAAGCACGCTATGCCAACTGCTACAAGTGTGTGCGTCATTGTTTTTATTGCGTTTCGCTTTTGCGTGTTTTCTTCTGCGTTTATTTTGATTTTTCCCCGGCAGCTTCAAAATGTACAGTTATTGTGGTTGTCGAGCTTTGGAGAAAAGCTCGCCAAAGCGCGAGAGCAGGGTAAAAGTAAAACGCAATTACTTTCTGCACGAAACACAAAACAACAACACAGCAAGCAGACTTTATGACCCAGACTCGAGGCCTCCCCCTCCCGCTCGTCTATTTTTAGATCCAGCTGCGACGTCACTGAAAAGTCTCTAATCTCCTTTATTACTTCATCCCAACCCGCAGATGCCCCTTTCTCCACCGCACCGCCGGGGACACGGAGCGACGCTACCATTTGCGCTACTACAAGACATGCATGTGCGTCCACGACACCGACAGCCGGGGCTACTGCGTCAAGAACGGACTGCACTGCGCCTTCGCCCACGGCATGCAGGACCAGCGCCCACCGGTCTACGATATCAAAGAGCTGGAGACTCTACAGAATGCCGAGATCACTCTGGACAGCACCAATGCTCTGAACGCCCTTGACAAGGAGCGCAACCTGATGAACGAGGATCCAAAGTGGCAGGACACCAACTACGTGCTGGCCAACTACAAGACGGAGCCGTGCAAGCGCCCGCCGCGCCTCTGCCGCCAGGGATATGCCTGTCCGCAGTACCACAACAGCAAGGACAAGCGTCGCTCGCCAAGGAAGTACAAGTACAGGTGGGTCCTTTATTCTTAAATAAGAGTGAAGAAGGTACTAAATCCAGATGCAAACACTGTTCCAGGTCCACTCCTTGTCCCAATGTCAAGCACGGCGAGGAGTGGGGTGAGCCGGGCAACTGCGAGGCCGGCGACAACTGTCAGTACTGTCATACTCGCACCGAGCAGCAGTTCCATCCGGAGATTTACAAGTCGACCAAGTGCAATGACGTCCAGCAGGCCGGCTACTGCCCGCGCAGCGTCTTCTGCGCCTTTGCCCACGTGGAACGTAAGTGCAGAGGCAGAGCCTCCGAGAACCTTAGCCTTCAGCGCTGTTCGCCACAACCAGTTGTGATAGGGAATCGATAGGCTTATCTTATTATTTTCCTGTTCTAACCCTATGTTTATCTTTTACTCGCCTCATATTTCGCTCATCAATCAACCCGCAAATCTGTCTCAAAACTCTGAAAACCCCCGAACTGAATCCTTTTATATACCAATGCATCAATCAATCAATCAATGTTCGCTTTGCCGCTCTGTGTCGCTTGCCCATAACCATTCCCAACCCAAAAGCTTGTATTATGGCCGAGGAGAAGATGCGGGATCAGGAGCTAAACCTGTGCGAGCTCATTTCCAATGCCTTGCCCGACCTACAGTCCCAGGATGTGCTCCACCTGGGCGACAATGTACGTATGATTAAAACAGCAACCGTCATCCAGCCTGCAATTTGCATCGACTAATCCCCCCATACTACCCGACATCGTCAGTCGCGCTAATCCAGCTAACCACATCAGCAAACTGCTAACAGCTAACACCCTCACCGATCCATTTAAATCTGTGGCCTGCTCTCATTGCGATTTTTCCTCGATTTTTCTTCTCTTTTCGTTTCGTTCTCTTCGTAGTTATTGAACATTGGTGGTAATAGTACCAATAAAATGTTGGTAGATGCTTTGGAAAACACGACAAATTCCAGCAAATTTTTAAATTTCTCACGACCCCCGGACAGTCGTTGTGAGTATTTTAGTCCTGACACCTGACAAGTACACCTAAGTTGCAATCCGGTATTCACTATACTCTAAATGTTGGTTGTGGACAAATGTCAGCGCTCAGACAGCAAACGCTTTGGCCTGTGCCCCCCTCTTGCATAACTGAAACTCTCAATAATTTATCTGTCTTCTTTGCAAGCAGCTTGCTCACTGGATGATCCGCGCGAGAACTCATTGTCGGCGAGTCTGGCCAATACTAGCTTATTAACACGTTCCTCGGCGCCAATTAACATTCCTAATACGACTCTAAGTAACTCAATTAATGGTAAGTCGTCGGCGGGCTTAGTTGGCCAACTAATCGCTAAATGTCATTCTATTTGCACAGATTTCAACTCAGGTGGATTCGCCGTCAACATTCCCAGCAGCTCGCTCACCTACAGTCCCACCAATCTCTTCAATGTGGACGCATTCAACTATGGCGGATCCAACAAGCTCAGCAACTCCCTCTCGGCCACCCAGAACGATAGCAGCATCTTCTTTCCGTCTCGAATCATCTCGCCTGGCTTCGGCGACGGCTTGTCTATTAGCCCTTCCGTAAGGATATCCGAATTGAACACCATTCGTGACGACATCAACAGCAGCTCGGTGGGCAACAGCCTCTTCGAGAACACTCTTAATACGGCCAAGAACGCGTTCAGTTTGCAATCGCTGCAGTCACAGAATAACAGTGATCTCGGACGCATCACCAACGAGCTGCTCACGAAGAACGCCCAGATCCATAAGCTGAATGGGCGCTATGAGGATATGGCGTGCAAGCTTAAGATCGCCGAGTTGCATCGCGACAAGGCCAAGCAGGAGGCCCTAGAGTGGAAGGAGCGGTATGATCTGGCGCAGATACAACTGAACTTGTCGGGGGAGCTGCGGGACTTGTCCATACAGAAACTGAAGCAATTGCAGGTAGGCAGTCGGTGAACAACATTCGCTGTGCGTGGGTTTAACATGCTTTGCTTTCAGTCGAAACTGCGCACTGACTTGGAAGAAGTCGACAAAGTATTATATTTAGAGAACGCCAAGAAGTGCATGAAGTGTGAGGAGAACAACCGCACAGTCACCCTGGAGCCGTGCAACCATCTGTCCATCTGCAATACATGCGCTGGCTCGGTCACCGAGTGCCCCTACTGTCAGGTGCCGGTGATCACCACCCATACCTAGAACATGTTCTATCAGCAACAGGACCACAAGTGGCCCTTTGGCTGAAGATCGGATGTGAAAGGGGACGGGAACGGGAACGGGGATACGGATACAAATGGGAATCGTCATGACAATGTGTGTGGCAGACACATAAAGCAAACTTTAGTCATAAGGAAAAAGTTGAAACTTTTGATCCAATGATCGGGTAGGAGTAGCCACATACAAGTGGAGGTGGCAAAGCATATATATTATTTATATTTCCACTGTATGCAAATTATGCAAATTATCGTCATGAATATTAGCAATTTCTAGGCACAAACTATTAATTGAATTAGCTAGCTGCTCTAAAATCTAAGTTAAATAATTTTACTTTTTGTTTCAGTTTTTATTTTATTTTTTATTTTTTCAAAAACGATTACAGGAACTCTTTGAAAAGATTTACATTTTATATTTGTTTACTTTTATGCACCACAACTCAACTCGCTTTTAACTATGTTTGATATTTTCAGTGTGTTAGTCATAATTATTTTTTGTTTACTTCTACCAACTCTGCACGAATTTGCAATATCTCATTTATTTTTTACAACCACGTATACTTTGTGTAACTTTATTCGAAATATGCTACACTTTCAGTCATATTGTACTTTTCACTAGTATTACTTAAGGAATTACGAGAACTAAACAACCGCTGTTACAATATGTAATGGGTTTAAGGTTTATGATAAATATATAAATATATATTAATTTTTCTAGACACTTTTAGCAATTGACTATTAACAAATTTATAGAAACCAACAAATTGATCAAGTTAATAATCTTTAACAAAGTATTGTCGCATACAAGAGCAACAAGCAACCACAAACAAACAACCAACAAAAACCACCAGTGATTTTGTATAAGCCGATTTTCAAACTGTATTTTATATGTCTGTGTTTCAAACTTGTGAAAACAACCAATAACTAAAAGCCAAGACAAGCGTCATAAACTCTATGTAACTGACAGGTCATAACTAATCATAATTTACACTTAGCTTTCTCTTACATGTTTTTTTTAACTGCACAAAAGTAATTATAGGTGTAAAATGGATTTAAAACTAATTGCGACAACGCTTTTCCTTATTGAAATGTTCAGTTTACTTTATGAAAACCAAGTTTAATGAATTAAGACACTTTGCTTTTATTTTTTGGGCGTTTTGGTGGTCTGCAGACCAATGCCAACACTCCCAACCCCAAAAAGATTACAAACTCACGTATATACTCCACTAGGTTACTTTGTGATTTATATAGTGCTTTAAGTACTTACTTTGCCGCTGACTTCAGTTTTCATTTTACTTTCATAGTCTCAAATAGACGCTTCCAATGTAGTAAAAACAAATAAAAATCGTCAATGTCGGAACGTAATATTTAAGATACATGAAATCAAGCATTTTGCTGATGCTGATGGTACAAGAACGAATATGAATAGATATATATTTATGGATCATTTGAAAGCAGACTCGGTGAGTGATGTAGGAGGCAAAAACAATAAAAGTAACTCGATACAGCGAAATGAACAGAGTTTAATCAGAAGTGTTAGCCAGAGTTAATGTGAAACCGTCTTCAAAAACCAATGTATTTTTTTGCATAAAAATAAAGTTATAAAAATGTAATAACAATAATCTCCGCTATTGGAAGCTGTGGACAATGTTGAATGAGAAGCAGAGACATATTGTTAGCTAGTTGAGTTGAATTGATTAAAACTTTAATCAAAACTGGACTGTTTGGGAATGAATTGAAAATGCAACGTAACATGCATAGGCATTTATTGAGAACAAAAGCAAAACTGTAAGGATATACACAAATATATATATATTCGAACCTATATACAAAAGAAAACCTTCAAATATTAAGAAAAAACTATTGTATTACAAATCTAACAAGCAAGGGCAGCGCAAAGGCTTTTATCTCTGTGTGTGTTTGTACTGTGTTTTGTAGAAGCCAAACATCAAGAAATACAAATTAATAAATATAACAATAATCAAATGTGTGTTAAATAATAAATGCTTTAATAGTTTATGACAAAGATGTACACAAAACAAAATTAATAACGAAAAACAAGTAAAAATCACGAGAACCAATAATAATAATAATATAGAAAAGAGAGAAATTGGTTTTATAATGGAGCTGTTGAGTCGCTAATTCTAGAGTGTGTACCGATCCATCTCCCAGAACACCATCGACCTTCATCGACTGGGCACTAATTGTAAAGATAACTCTTTAGGAACACTTGCACAAGATCTATCAATTTTCGGATTTTCCGACCTCAATCCAAATCTAAAGCAATTTTACAACATGTCAAGCAATCCATTTCACGCCCCTCTCTGCTGAGAACCAGAATCAGAACCCAGATCGAGAAATATATGTATATGTATATACATATATATTTATAGATGACACATGTATTTTGTATACGCTACTGTAAGAGTGATTTTTATGTGATTTTGAAACTACTTGAATATGTGATCCAGAAATATATAAAAAACAAAAAAAAATATAAAAAAAACTAAACAAAAAAGAAAAAACAAAAAGAAAAAATGCAAGTATTTATATATGAATGCAATCTCGCGACAGCAATAAAACAAATCAAATTGTAAACCAACTTGACTTTATGTACAACAAAAATGACAACAAGAAATATTAAACATATGTTGTAAGGCTCCAGCTCCATTTAAAAACAAGCGGCGAAGAGAGAACTTGAAAAAGAGTTGAAAGTTTATAAAAGACGGACGACACACATAAAATATATAAATTTTAAAGGAATTGTCATACTCGTAGACCACAAACAACCACACAAACAATCGCAATGAAGAGAACAACAAACTAAATGTCTAAAATATCAAAAAAGTTAGTAGCTAGCTTTAGGATCTCTTAACGAAAATTAAAAACTGAAGGACAAGAATGAGGATTCACAAAAGAGTTACAAAAAGCAATGGCAATTACTTCTCTGTAGTTCTAGAACAATAAACAAATTGTTTCAACTAGCTAATACACAAATAACAAACAAATTGTAGTAATCGTAACTAAAGGTTTGACACGAATAGTTAACCGAAAGCATGAACAACAACAACAAAAACTCTGAACTCTGAACACCGAACAGGAATTTTAATGATGAAATCGCGGAGACCGAGCAACTTGCAACCGAAAGTACTGTCTTGTATTTTAAAAATGTCTACACAAATATAAAAATAGATTTTTGCAACTTTATGCGAACCAAGCCCACACAGAGACACTCACAATAAGGATGACAGGATATAAACTAAGTGGAATCAACATGAAATTATTTTTTTCTAGAATACTACAAAGAAATGTGTGTCAAGACCTAAATGTAATAAGAACAATTTGAAACTTTTACTAGAGATAAACGCTGAACTAGATTCGAAGAAATTCGACAGCTCTACATAAGATAACTGATACACCTAGCCTAGGCTATATGAAAAATATATATGAATGTACCATTTATGGCTAATAGAATATCTATGAAAATTTTACCAATGTTTTGCGGTTCGTGTCTTGACTATATCTCTTTTGCGTTGCGATCAGTAAATATGTATTTTTATTCTTTTTTTTTATACCCTGGGCTTTTATTTTTATGGCGTCCGCGGAATGATATTAATACGAATGCACTGATATTGGTCAGATGTCATAAAGCTCTCTCGACTTATAACGTTTCTTATCGGGGATTAATTGCCGCGGAAATGCGGCCATAGCTGTTTATATTTATCACTCCACCTTATAATTTGAGAAACACACTCCAACCTCCATCTGATATTATAAAATTAAATACCTTAAAAGGCATTATTTTTATACGCTTCTTTAATTTTGTATTCAACATTTTAGTAGACTCGCTTTGTTTTCTCGCCACCTCGACAGGCGAATGTTGTGTGTTATTGCAAAAGTTATTAACTAAAGTTAATAAATGTGCTTAGAGAAAGAGAGACAGAACCAGCAAATTTGTGTTGCCATTCAAGAGCAGCAAACAATAGACTCCGACTCAAAGATACCCTTCCACATTGTAGACAATGCAACCTTAACAAATCAATTATTTAACTAGTTATGCCCGAAGCGGATATGAATAAAAATATTTGAATATTTATATATAAACATATAGCATATTACGTATGATAGCATTATCAAAATATTATCAAGCAAATTGTGTAGCAATTTAGTTATGTATTTCCAAATCGAGAATGTTTGTCCAAGGCGACCACAGAACAAAAGCAACAAATGCATCTGCCTCAATCCGAATGTACACACCTCAGTATATGTATGTATTTACGATCTATCCTATATGTTGGCAATAATTGAACCGACCGATATGGTGGAAGACGTCTAGGGCGAGGCAGCCACTAATGGAGTTTGTATATTGGCGTTCGCCAAGGAGAGTTACTACATTGAAGTACTATGTAAACTATGCAATTAACAAATTGATAAATACAAATTACTATTTAAAAGAAAGATTAATAAAACCATGTTTAAACCAAGCACCCCCAGTTCGTTGGTTATTATATATCCCTTTTTCCTAATTTGTTGATGAGAATGCCGCAATTTTTGTTGTTGTTGTTGTTCGCCTTATTCTTTATTTTTGTAGGGTTCTTTTTTTTTGCAGTCTGCAGACAAGACAAAGCCAAGGCGCTTGGTTCCCATGCGTGATTCCAATCTGGCCCGGCAGCAGAGAAAAGGGCAATATAAAAGGCAAAGGCGAAGGCAAGGCGCAGAGCAGCAGCAACAACAACGTCAGAAACTCGTAAGAATTTTAAAATGCACGATAATCGTTCAGTGATAGCTAAGCAAGCCGACAATGCCCCGGCTGCCCCTGCCCCTGCCGCCCGCCTGCATCCGAACCTTCGCATCCCATCTCTCCGCTGCCACTTTAACCTGGGCCATCGGGGTCCAGGGAGCCAGTTTGAAACAAGGTAGGATGCTGCTGCTGCTGCTGCTGCTGCCGCCGCTGCGATATCGCCGCGTTCGCGCGTTAAACACAAGCGCAACAATTTTTATTCTGTCAGCGAACGCGTGCCTGTATTTGTGTGGTCCCGTCTTCAAACTGGACTGGGCCCTGGACATGGGCTCCGACTCTGACTTTAACTCCTTCTGCCTGCCTGCCTTCCGATCTTGCGTGGCGATCTCACGCGCTTGCGCCTGCGCCTGCGCATTGTGGGGAAGCACACTGCAGTGGATCGAACGGGCATATTGGTGAGCCGAGGCTGAGACTCTGGGCTAGCTGCCTGGCATATAAATATAAATAGGTTTTATGAGCGCAAAAGTGTTGCCATTTTTCATGCTGGATTCTGGATGCTGGTGGTTGTATGTTGGATGTTGGATGCTGAATGATGGCCAACCCTCGGCCCCGCCGCCAATGTCCCCCAACTATTTTTAGATGCTGGCCAAGTGGACATGTTCGAGAGCGTTCAGGGAGGAGATCGGATCGGCATCAGGCTTTCGCCTCGATTCGTGTCCATGTTCTGCAGTGTTTCGCACGCTGCACGCTACACGCATTTCCACTCGAAACTTGTTCTTGTTGTTGTTGTTGTTGCTGCTGCTGCTGATGCTGATGCTGCTGTGGTCCCGCCCGCACGCCCCGCCGTGATTTGTAACACGATACATTTTGCCGCCGCCGCCGCCGCAAAAGGGGACGGAATGGGGTGCAGGATCCAGGGTCCCTGCTGCTTCTAATGCATTTTTCAGCTCTTTTGCATCGGGCCTGCCCCGATCAGCTCATTAGGCATTTTTAATTTGACAACGCGCGCAATTTATGTGGGAATTTCATGGCGTTGTACTTTGACTCATCCGAACGAAACGAAACGATACGAGTCGAAACGAAAGACTTAGGCAACGAACTTGGCGCGCCAAGCTCTGCTCAAAAATCAATTTTCAATTTGCTGCAGTTGGTCGGCTCGGATCGGGTCGGGTCGAAACGGGACGGGACAGAATGGGACTCGTGTGGCTACCTCTGGACCCTGGCTGACTGCCTGCCTGCCGTCCTGCCTGCAGCATCCGCAGATCAAAGCCAAGCGAAGGAGAGCGCAAGGCGACCCCAAAAAAGAATGACAAGAAGGAAAGCTCATTACTGTAATATAGAAGGAGCGGATACTCTTTATGTTTACCCAAAATAATGTTCTATACAGTCTATGTCAGTTTTTCTTGAGCAGAATTCATCTGCGAAAAAGGTTCTATAAGGATGTGTGTCTTAAGACGATGAAGATTAAAAAAACATGTTCCTTAACAAAATCTTACCTTTTAGCCATATTTTTATTAAAGAAGAATACAAATATGTTAAATTGTAATCATAAACTTCAGAAATCTTTGCAAATATTCAGATCCATCCAAAGAAGTTAACAAACTGATCAGCCAAACCGATAACCCTGCCCAAGGTAGAGTAGCGAAAATCTATTTAACCGGCACAGGCGTTGACGTTGATGTTGGCCGGGACTTAACGAAGTGTTGCCTGGCAGTTGCCGCCCTCCAGCTCCGCCTGCATCCTCCGTTGGCCCCTCTAAGCCCGCCCTAGAACCCCACATGGCCGATGGCTGCATTCCGCGTGCGGTTTTTGTGGCCGGGCGGCATTTGGCCACGAGCGACGCATAACAAAAAGGGAGTATGCGGGGTATTGGCATTTTTTAAATGGAAAAACTCTCTCAGATAGAAATGTGCAATTTTCTAAGTCCCCCAAAAAAAAACAGCACTTGAAGGCAGCGCATACGTTGTTTCACCTAAGTTACCTATGTCTCCCAGTGTTGTTGTTTAAGGTGGTCATCAACTTTCCATAATCGGCGCGCAGACAACAAACAACTTGAGCCTTCGACGCGGCCCGCCCGCTGGGTCCGCCAGCAGCAACAACAGCAGGAAAAGCAGTAACAGCAACAACAAGAGCAACAAGCGCCACTTTGCTGTCAATTCAAAATGATAAAGCAAACAAATATTAACCCACTCCAAGTGGACGCATGTGGCTGCCGTCTCATGGCACTTTCTGACAGCCCAGCGACACTCGAGCCGATCCGATCCGACCCGGGATCTGGCACAGGCATTGGGACTGGGACTCTGACTGGGACTCTGACTGGGCCTGGGCCTGGGCCTGGGACTCTGACTGTGGGAATGTGCCACGATCTCCCCACATTCAGAGACACTCGCACACGGTGCTGCTGGCATTGCCACGGCTTAAATGCTGTTCCAGGCCATAATGACTTTTAATTTTTATGGCACTGGCTGCCGAGGATGCCGATGCGGATGGCATCGACAACGGCAACGGCAGCCGCGCGGAGCTTAAGTCGCATATAATTCAAGTCCATCAACGCATGCGCTTCACTTGACCACCGCCATGATACACATTTAAATACTCATACTCGACGACCGCTCGCCCCTCCGCGTTGCCCCCCTTCGCTGTCGCCTGCACGGCCACTTGAGGGCGCATCCATGTGACTCGTCTGCGTCTGGATCTAGCCAGCTCTCCAGGTCTTCGCATGCATCTGAAGATGCTCGTCGAGAGGGCTACAACGGCTCAGCGTTGTTTAATATTTTAAGTAAGTGCTGCCGCTTGGCTTTGTGGTAAGCAATGGGTGAAGCTGCATGGGATTCCTTCCTTCCATGTGGCTGTGCAATTTGTTAGCCGCAAATCAGGAGGGTGAGCTGTGAAGCCGAAGTGGTGGTTACACTATAACATTAAAAATTCCAGAATAGGTTAACTGATAGGATTGCTAAAATCATTCCCTTATTTTTCCCTTTCTATTTTTCGATTACCATATGCCCCAAATGTCTTTCCTAGAATTCTCGAAGTACATCAAAGGTAAGTTCAATTCCAATAATTCGAAGACATATGTTTTCATATCTATCGAAATTTGATTTGTGTACTGATTCGGCCAGGGCATTCGACTGCATTTCTGTGGTTTGTCTCGTGCAAAAACTGTTGGCCAAATATGCGCCGCATGTGGCCATCGTTGGCCAGGTTGGGTTAGGTTCTCTGGCTTACTCACCGGGATCTCGACTGCTGTTTAAACCGCATCGATCGCTGCCAGCTGATAGCACAATGGGCCCACTGCACAATGATAACTGCGCCGCTTACGACTTTTTGACTCTCGTGCCGGCCAGGATCAAAAGGAGGCCAGTTGACAAATGCTTGTACACACACACAAACACTCGGCGTGAGAAGGGAACGGGAAACCAGAGAGAGAGAGAGAGAGAGGTGAGTGTTGCTGCGACCCTTTTTATGCTCGGACTGTAACTGTGACTGTGACTGGGAATGTTTATGTTACAGGCCCTTGGCCCCTGCCGTCTCTGCACGCCTTCCCCTTTTGCTCCTGGGCCCATGTCCATGCCCATTCCCATTCCCATTCAGTCTCTGTTCCAGCCTTTGTTGCCGCCCGTCTGTGGTAGCAAATTCCTTGGAATACCAGAGACACATCCATCCATTTGCCTAATTTCTATCTCGGCAGCTATTCCCCAATGGCATTTCACTTAGATTTATGTGAATTAAACAGCCATCTCCCCGCCCAGCTAGGGCCACAGCCACGTCCAAATCCCTGGTAGCCGTAAATGTCAACATCCATTAGAGACCTCAAACCGTTAGTGGCATTTGTCGCACGCTATGAGGCCGCAGTCACAACAAGAGGCCCACAACGCGCAGCATGATTGAGTGCCTGCTTCTTGGAATCAAACCGAAATCGGCATTGGCTCGATATGGGAACTCAGTTCGGGATCGGTATCGGTATTGGTATCGGTTTTGGATCGGGTTGGATCTGTGTACGAGCCCCTTTGACTGCCGCCGAAAGCGGGCCATAAACAATATAAATATTCTCGTAAATATTAGTTAGTAGCAGTTATTAAATTACCGCGCGACCTTCGCGACAAGCGAACGAGCAAACCGGTGCGACGGGCCAACAAAGCACGCGTTATGGCCATTATTTGTTAATTATGTGGCTGCTCATGATTCTCTCTCTCTAATGCCAGCCACCATACTTGTGCAGCCAAAACAAAAGACTTTGGCAACAAACTTGCCAGCTAGCTCAGTGGCCATAAAGCACTTTGAAAATTCAATGAACCCCAAGCGAGAGCGGCATAGTTGGGGAGTCTGAGGAGGCTACGATCACCAGATGCTCTATATTTATAGTTAATGAAAAGTTTAAGTAAAGGAACTCTGAAATTCCTTTAATAAAATATTGAAACGTGTTTTTGAATAACCATAACTATTATTATTTCTTATAATTATAGCTTAAGCTTAATAAATCTCTTGATTAGTTTTAAATTCACGACTTAATATTAAAAATACCCCTTTTCTCGCTTCTCCCAACCGCATTGCATAAGTCACATGCCCGCAACCGGTGTAAGCGCATAAAAAGAAACAAAAATTCAAGTTTCATATCGAAATTTTATGATCGAAAACACCAACGAAAAGTAAGGGAAACAAAAAGAGCAAATCAGCAGCAACCCATGGCGTTGGTGGGAATGGTGGGATCCAAGCTGAAACTGGACTCAGGGGAGGAGCGGCTGACTGGAGGGGATGGGAACGGGAGAGGAGCCGGGCGAGGCGGCAGCAGCAGCAGCCATGTTAACAACTTCCATTAAAAGAAATTAAAAGCAGACGGAGACGCCGTTGGATGCGGACGCGCCATGGCGCACAGAAAATGGCGTTCCATCTGCTCTTTGGCATCTGTCCATGGATGCTGAGCCGAATATAGCTGAGCTGGCTAAGAGGAGCTAACTCTGTGGCCAGCGAATGGACCGGGCATTTCCGGTTCCACTATTTTGGTGGCACTGGAACAAGTAACAAATTTTGTATTAAAAGATGGTTCACGAACTTTAACTTGGAAGATGAGTCACCTTGAATTCTGTTCTATAAATAAAACTATAGAAGGAGATCATTTTAAAACATTTGCCTAGAAAATCGCAGTGGATTCAGGATTAGTTTAAATTGTGTGCAAGTACGTTTTCCAATGATTAAATATAATTAATGTTAAATGATTAATGAGCTAAATATGTATATAGAAATTTATTTGTATACTTAAGGTCAGCTTTTTAAATAATTTGAAATCCTTGGAGAACTGTGACATTTATCATTGGAATTCACATACTTTCGAAACATGCCTTTAAAAAAGTTTCTTTAATAGGTAATAAATAAATAAATCATACTTCATACGTTGTAAATTTTTAAAACCAAAACAGGTTAAAGGTTAAAATTTCTTTAAAAGAACATATAAACAATAAATTAACAAAATCAATCCCTAAAACTAGTTTCTGTGCCACATTACAGGTTGCCATTAAAATTCGATTTTGGGTTATAACTGTCGTCCCATTAATATTCACATAAATCAATGCTGGACCAAATCTAATTACAGAAACTAATCTGCGGCTCTTTATCTCGAAGGGACTCTCCCGGGTCTGTTGGCTTATTTATTTAGTGTTTTTTTATTTCGCTTCTTTGCTTCTTTGTTTCGTCTTTGTTTTTTAAATTTTTTGGCCAAGAGCAGCGCGATCTATATGATCGTGATTATGATGCCCGCTCGCCGTCTCGTTCCCGCGCTGCTATCCGATGCGATGCCATTTATTCATGCTCATTAAGTGCCGGAGCGATTGTTGTCTGGTCTTCGGGATGGTCTTCGTATCTGCCTTGTTCACGGCGTGTTCATTCACAAATGAGCGCCTTAAGCAGCTCCGCCCCACACGGATACACAGATACGCACCCATACACCGGGCATCGGGGCAACGTAATGAGTTGCCGCGCACACAAAGAAGCCAGAAATTTATGTGGCAGCCACATAGACTCTCAGCTCGCACACATCTGCAGAGGCCTCGTCGCCACCGATGGATGTTGGATGCTGAATGCTGGATATTGGATGCTGCTGCTGCTGGCTGGCTTCGCTTCTCTGTGCTTCCCATCCATCCCTCCCCTCGCAGGCCCTCCCCCCCAGGGCAGCCCCTCTCCAGCTTCTTCATCTTTAATTTGGTTCCGTGTATCTCGTTGATGGCGTTTTGCCTTCTCTTATATCTCGCCGCCAAGAGGAGCTATTGAATGTATTTCTTTTTGTATTTCTCCTCTTACGGTTCGTTTTTTTTTGTAGATTCTGATGTTGTTGTTGTTGAAATTATGCTACGCTTTGCATTCCTAAGCGTTACCAAAAAAAGATCTGGCTATTTTATTGGATGCCGTTATATGTCTGTATATATACAGCAGCAGGTGCACAGCCCTTTTGTTCTCCCAGCCCACAGGTGACAATTTCTTGGGCACACAAGACGAACGTGTTCCACGATTCGCACTTGCCAAGTGACAGTGTCAATAGACCCGGCCAAGTACAACCGCAAAGAGGTCTACTAAGGTGCTGGCCAAAACAAAAGCCTGGCGGGGGTGGTCGCACTAGCACCACAAACCAAATGCCAACAAAGTCTGCGTTCCAAGTTCAAAAAGTGCGAAAAGCCCAACCGCAGATAGCAATTCAGGCGAACTCTGAATTAGCCAAAGTAAACAAAGCCAAGGTTACTGGGGAAAAAAGGCAATTGTAAATACGTATACTTGATTTCTGGCTAAGTAAGACACTAAAACCTATTCCAAGTTAAGTTAGGTTAGGCCATAAGTCACAGCCATTGAAGCTGCATGCATTGCATACTTTAATGAATTGTCATAAATAAGTGTGTCCAAACAAATACTACTTAAAAACAGTAATTAATGTCAGTAATATATTCGATTTCTGAATTATTACTCAGTGCCTCCAGCCAAGATCGCTAATTAGTGAGGTAGTTAAGTCATAAGTCATTTCATATTGCAATTAATGCCGACTACAGCTTTGGGTCTATGTGTATCCAAAAATAAATACAAATATTATTTGTCGGGGAATTTCTCGGGAGCTGGCATCAGTCGCAAGTCACCTATTTGCTGGGCCTAAATATAAAGTAATTGCAAATTGTGTTTGCCCAAATCGTTATCGACTGACTGGCTGCCCTCATCTGTCAATATAAAAATGTATTATACGTCTTAAAGGGTATTTACGCAGCGACAACCAGATTTGATTGCAAAAATTATTAATGGTGTTCGATCGCCGAGCCGCTCGTTTGATTGCAACAATAATTCGCACATCCTGTGGCCATATCTAATCTGAAGATTGCCAATATCTAAGCGACTTCCGAGTGCGGCACTAATGAGTCATTAAATAAAGTGAGTGCTGTCATATAACACTAGTTTTAAGGCTGGAAATTCCAGTGGATTTCAGCTGGGGAGTTCCTGACCCGCCGACTCCTCCAGAAACTTCTCAAACGGAAGTTGGCCGCAAAATGCTGTAATACTGGCGGCTCTGAAACCTATATACTCCACATACCATGTATGTATATACATACATATCTGCGGTAAAGGTGGCTTATGTACGGCTGCCAAGGAGCCGCACAATACACAAAAAACCGGAACATTATTAATTTACAAGCAATAAAGCGAAACGAACAACAAAACCGAAGAAAGGCAACGGAAAAAAGTGAACAATGAGCGGAGGAAGGCAGCAGGAGGAGAAGCAAGAGGAGGAGCAGGGACAGGAGCGGCTAACAAGCCACAAGAGTCGAGTAGTGCAAGTGTTAAGAGAAATTGCAGCCGAGGATGCCTCTCGGCCAACACATACCAGCGCATCCAATTGGCATCGCCACACGGATACATCTCAACATCTGGTGGATGCGAGGAGGAGTACATAGCGCACTGAAAGATACATCCGAAGACACCCATACTTGGGAACGGGTCTCCGTCTGTGTGCGTGTCTTGCTTGTTCGTACGGTTGTCCCGCTCTCTCGCATGCGCAGCATAAATGAACATAAATGAACACCCGAAGCGATCGGCTGAATACCAATGAAGCACTCCACTCACACAGCCGCAGAGGGAGTGAACTCGGCTGAATAGCCGCACACAAGTGTGCGTGAGCAGAGGCCTAGCAAGGCACCCTCTCGTTGCCGCACTCGCCTTCGTGTGCCTTTTCGTATCCGCACTCGTACTCGTACTCACAGATACTCCGCTCGGAAATGTCATTTGTCAATCACTGTGCGAGCGCAACGGTTGTCCGATCCGAGAGCTAGCTGCCCTGCGGTTGAGACTTGAGCGTTAAGTTGAGTTAAGTTAGGACGTACCGTGCCGAAGAAATCGATAATAAAAGCGTGCCGCAGTGTCTCAGTGTGCCAAAAGTGAAGTGCTAAACAACCAAATAGAAAATCAAGCGAGAGAAACAGCAAACAGCAAGCCAATCCAAGCCAATCCCATTAAATCAAATCCAAACACATACCAATCATGGATAACAGCGACTGTGTGCCTTGGGCCAGTGCCGCCAGTGTCACCTGTCTCTCGCTAGACGCCAAATGCCACAGTTCCAGCTCCGATTCCAGTTCCACCAGCAACAGCAGCTCCCCGGCTCCCGAATCGCAAAATATGCGTCACATTGCGCATACGCAGCGTTGCGCCACCAGGCTGACCACTCTGCTGGCCGTCCTGCTCCTCGTACTGCCGCTGAGCTTCACGCCGGCCCACAGCTGCGGTCCTGGCCGAGGACTGGGCCGCCGCCGGGAGCGTAACCTGTACCCGCTGGTGCTGAAACAGACCATTCCCAATCTGTCCGAGTACCAAAACGGTGCCTCCGGGCCCCTGGAGGGTGAGATTAGCCGGGATTCGCCCAAGTTTAAGGATTTGGTGCCAAACTACAATCGGGATATATTGTTCCGTGATGAGGAAGGCACCGGAGCAGATCGCTTGATGAGCAAGGTGAGTTGCAAAGAATTTAATCAGTATCCCAGCAATTTTTCGTTTCAAGTGGATCCTATCGGTGACACAAATAATACTTATTTTTACTATAAAAACTTAGTTCATTGTCTGATTTTTAACATGAAAATGACTATGTTGTCTATCGGCTATCGGAATGACCATTATTTTTGCAGTTCAAATTCCGACTTTATCGCTCAGTTACTGTTGGGAAAATCACTATGCTGTCTAGCAGAGTCATGTTAGAAAATAATAAAGATATTAGTGGTGAAATAAAAAAGGGGAAATAATTATTGAACAAATTAATCATCTTGAAACAGTGAAAAATTAGTATAAATATTA
Organism: Drosophila truncata; assembly: GCA_008042515.1. NCBI lineage: Eukaryota > Metazoa > Arthropoda > Insecta > Diptera > Drosophilidae > Drosophila > Drosophila truncata. The sequence continues at coordinate 51,356 of VNJQ01002234.1, forward strand.
TCCCAGAGTTTATATTATTCATACATAATCCCCATAAGAATTACTTTGAATTTATAATAAAACTAAGCAAAAATATTATTTATACAATATTAAAAAATGAAAAATTCATAGGACTTTTACTTTGACTCTTTCGTATCGACAGTTAATAAGCAATAAGTAAGGTGAATCATTTTTTGCCGGGCTTGCAGACATCATAAAGCTCCAAATTTATGTCCCGTTTCACAATCGGATAGATAGACTGCTGGGTTCCGTTCCGGAGCTAGGTTAATTCCCGGCTCATTGCGCACTGCCCCCACCTTGTGTCACCCTATGAACACAAATTCAATTGTCAAATTAGCGAGCGCTAATCACTGGCGCAGGCGGCGGACGCTATCGGGGATCGCCCGATGGCACGAGATTGCGACACTCGATGTCCACTGATAACAGGTACGTGGCGGAGTGTGGGTTCGGAAAAGTGCCAATCATTGACTCGCATTGGCTATTTTCGAAACTTTATGGACTCCGGCGACCGACCGGACTCGGTGCGAGCTATAAAAGCAGGCAGTAAATATCGCATTAGTTTGGCCAAGCGACCATTATGATTAATTATGCATCTTATCGGCCCGGCCGACTGCACTTATTTCGCCAGTGCCAAATAACAGGAAGCCCGATACTCGAAAGCCAAGGGGACTAACTGCAGATAGCGGCGAATTCCATGGAACTAAGCCATAAAGCTGCCCGGGACACTTAATCCAAACAAATACGAGTGCGTTCAACCACCTCGAGCTTGAGCTGGAGCTCCAGGCCAAGTCCAATCGATCCGGGGATCATCATCGCAAATACTTGGCACATTCGCACAGCAAATGCGTTTTCGATTTCGCGCTGAACAACAAACAGGGTATCGAGAGTGAGGGGATTAAGTGCCTCGCTGTTTACCAGCTCCTCCGGTGGAGCTGGTAACCACCATCGACCCCTGCGTCCACCTGTCTACGCTCCAAGCGAGGCACGCGAGCATTTGCGCTTATCGCCGGCGTTTGTCTGATAAGCCAAGTGGTAGCTTTTTTGCCAATACACACCAGCTACATATGTACATATGTAGCACAAGATACGCCTGGTTTTTTTATATTTGCCAACATGACGAGCTATATATGTTTACAGGGGGAAAAACGTTCTTAGAAATACAATTTTGATTTCTTTTTTACGCTTTGTATTTGCTAATTCAACATTTAACCCTAGTACTGTGAGTTCTTTTTAATTTTATAAATAAAAAATGTGTATTTTTGTATTAATTACATTTGTAAGAAAGTTCTAGAAATGAATTTCAGTGTATAGGTCGCTGCTTGGGGTATATCGCAAAGGAAGAATGTGTGTTAAGACACCAGCTAAGGGGCTGAGGAATAGCAATATCTTATCGTCCAACATGAGTGCTGGCCAGTGAAAGTGAAGAGGGGGATTTGGGTGGCGACTCGCCGGGGTGGTTGTGTTTCCAAAGTGCAAAACTGCGGTAAAACAAGTGCTTAATTCCATCGACAGCAGCAGTTTCAATTAGCCAACTGTGTTTGGCGGCTGCAATCGAGGCCCCACACAGTCAGACCCCCGTAAGAGGTCTGACATTGAGGCACACTTCTTCCATATACACACACAGCCGCTTATCGCCTCAAATATTGTTATTTTAATGAAATTTTAAGTGCTGACTAGGTGTTAAAAATAACGTTGTTATTGATTAGCACCATAAACCATGGGCCATTAAATGTTTATGGGAGACTTCCAGTTCCCTTGGCCACGATTTGGAGCGACAAGAGGCCCATAATCAGAACTATCAGATGAATGATTGCGAGCGCCTACCAAATAATAATACAGTTGATTTAGGATTATAATATAACACTCATGGTATATATAATGACTTTCGCTTTATAGATTTATAATCTATTTACTATAGCGATTCCAGAAATAGTTAAGGATCTCCACTGTACGTGAGCAAGTCATGGAATGATTCATTTTCCAAAACAGCTGTGGATCGCTTACAAAACTCTACCCAAATTGCTATTTGCAACTGCCACGCGCCCATCGGGGCGCTACTAAATGGTCACCTTGAATTTGATATGCAATCAGGGTATCCCGGTATCGCTGCCGTATCGCAGCCTTTCCAGAAACTGGCAAACAATTAACAGTTGCTTGCACGGCAGCCGAATCGCCGCAGTGACTCGGGCAATTGTCCCAAGGCCCAAGGACGAGAGTCAAAGTCTGGCCCAAGGCCTTCCCGGCATTTGACTAAATGACCAAGGACAACCGGGCCCATAAAAATCCTGTTGTTGCCCGGCAAATATTTACAACGCGCTGTTCCGCTACCGAAGTGCCCTGCCATTGAGCGGTGACATTGAGCAGCGTTTCGCAGAGAATTTACAGAGAGAGCAAAGGAGTTCGAGTCGAGGTCGGAGTCGGAGTCGGAGTCGGGGGAATCTGCAACCAGCAGCGCAACTAAATCGCATTTTATGTGGCCCGGCTGCGGATTGCGATTTGGATATATCTGGCCGAGTGACTTACTGTCCGCTGTGCGTGAATTTCTGTTGGTAAACAATTCGTTTTGGCCATTAAAACGCTCGAACGCTCGGCCAGCTAACAGCTTGTCCCTGACTGCGTGGGTGCTGTGTTTTGCAGTTCCAGTTGCTGTTACGGTTGCTGTTGCATAAACAAATTGCCAAATGTCCCCGAAAATAATACAACTGAACGAATTGGAAAAACGCTGTAAGATGCCAGAGCTTATGACAAGTCATTGCTGATTGCCACCTTCGCCAGGTGATTACTGGTAATGTGACTAGGGAGCACGCCTCTCGAGTACCCGGGAATGCCGCCTCGGGATTATTAGAGGCAGAGAGAAACCGCAGCGGACAGATGGACTGACGACGCATTGACGGACAAAGGAGCGGCGGACAAACGGACAAAAGAATGCGTCAAAAGCCGCAGCATAAGTTCTAAAATTTCATAAATTGTAGCAACAATGGGGCTGAGGGCAAAGCCAATGGGTAATCCGATATGATTATTGACATGCATGCAGTCCCAGTGCCAGTGCCAGTGCCAGTGCCAGTTCCCAGTTCCCAGTTCCCAGTCTTTCGGTCCTCAGTCTTTGGCTTTCAATATTCAGTATTCAGTCCCCACATCCCCAGACATGCACATCGACATCACCATCAAATCAAGTCAAATCAAATCAAAGTAAGCCCACAGCCCAGGCATTTTAATAGAACATTATGACTCAAAAATTGATCCTATTATGACAAAAATTGATGCTCGATCGGAGGGAGGGGGGGAGACATGAGAGCATCTCCACTGGATGATGTCACGGCTTCTCAGTTTTTTATTTGTTTCAGTTGCCCTTGCCAAAATCAAATCAAATCACGTCAAATGCTGCGATAAGCAAAACATCAGCCTTTTTCGTGGGAACATTCCTGCGGCCAACAAAGTAATCAAACTTATCAAACAAACATCAGTCAGGCAAAGTGGACAAATCGCCAAATGCCCCAGAGATCCCAGATTCGAGATCCGAGATCGGAGATCCAAGATGCGAGATCTCGGAGCTGAGGACTGAGAGTGTCCCTGCTGGATCCACAGTCGCAATGTTTGTTTTGCCTTTGTGCGCGATGCTTTTATATTATTATTAATCAATTTGATACTTTTACGAGGGCACTCAAGCGCGAATGTTCAAGGATTTGTTGGCCCAAAATGCCATCGATATTCGCTCTGGCTGTGGCTTTGGCTCTGGCTCTCTTGCTGCCTCCTTAGCGTTTGCTTTATTTGCATAAAACTTTTATGAACTTGCGCCGCGGAGGCAGAGGAGATCGCGATCAGAGATCGCGTCGCGGCTATCACATTACTGCTGGGCGAGTGACTCACATTTCACATGGCTCTCGTCTCGTCTCGTCTCGTCTCTCTCGATTCCTGCAAGTCATCTTTGTGTGTGTGTGAGTTTGGATCCCCGAACCCCAAACCCTAACTCCAACCCATACCGTACCCCGGAGCCCATCAGTGCCAATGTGCGGCTCATAACTCATCATCAAAGTTAATCACACATCAGGGATTATGGCGCTTATCATTTAAGACCCGAGCTCCAGCTCCAGCTCGAGCTCGAGCTCTTACCTGCTGCCTCCTCCAAATGACTTTTGCTGATCGCCGGGGGGACATTAAATGTGGCAGTGGCAGGCAGACGACGGGGCAGGTGAGGCAATAGGCCACAGCTGAGATTTAATTTACGATTTCTGCAAATTAATAGCATTTAATTAATAACAATAAAATGACGCCTTCCCTTTATGGACATTTATTTGACGCGAGATTTACGAGCAACTGTAATGCGTTGCAAAATGCTAATAAATGCCTTTTGTAACGATTTAGGGGATAATACTTTACTTTATGAATATGAATATGAAGCTTCCAAATTGAATTTATGGGATATTAGGCTTTCAGCTGAGTGGGAAAAAATCAATTAGCAGCATCAACTTCATCTCCGTCTCCACCTCCATTAATCCAATAAAGGTTTCCCCCTTTTATAATTCATTGGCATTTATATTCGAAACAAAAAGCGCAAACAAACAGACAGGAGCAGACTTCGGACCTCGATCTTTTCGAGATTCCGTAAACACAGTCACATTTCCGATTAATTAAAACTTCGATTTCAGATTTTTGCGCTGTAATAATTGCCCTGCCAGCGCAGCAGCGTAAACAATCAAAGACCGCCGCTAATTCTAATGAAGAGCTGTGAATAGATTTGCAACCCAAATAAACAGTGCTGGAGCGACGTCGGATTGGCATTGGCCCTGCACTTGAATCCATCAGGGAGATCGGCGGCATCCGTAGAGGAGTCCCTGCTCCCCGTTTGCCAATTAAGTGAGGAAATCTATGCTCGAGTGGGCCACACAGGGCGACCCGCTGACGGATCTCGATCTGTATCTCTTATGGCGAAGGCGTTGCCACCTAAGTGGCTGCCAAAAGAGCCAAGGCCTCTCAAGTGGCCCACCTCGGCTCCTCACTCTCCGCTCTCCGCTCTCCGCTCTCCCTGAACCCCATCCATGAGCAACCCCATCCTCGGGGCTGTTGACACACATATCGTGTGGCCATGTGTGTCGTCGGGTGGGTGACGTGATTTCCTTAGCGTTTCTTCGCTTTTTTCGACTGCATATATCCTGTGTCGCTTCCTCAGTTGTAAGTTTTCGCTTCCTCTGCGATCGCAATCAGTGCCGGGAATCAAAGGATATGGCATATCTGCTTACACCATAGAGCACGTGCATCTGATGGAGAAAAAACAAAAAAAAAAAAAGGAAAAGGGGTGACTCCCCTGGCAACCTGGCAACCTGGCAGTAACTTAATGCGCACTTGAATTATGTCGTTAAATTGTGTCGTTTCCTAATCGTCGGTGTTCCCTGGGGGCACCAGTAATCCGAGACCCTCTCGGTCCTCAGGGATGGGATGGGGCTTTCATAGCATGGAATGAGGGGGCCAAAACAAACAAAGCCCGGGAACTGGGCTCTGGGTGAGCCGGCTAATAGCCAGCACCGACTTGGCCTAATGATGATGAGTGCCTAATAATCTTCGTGCCATAATAATTTCGCCCCGACCATTAAAAGCGTCAAATTGGCAGCCAGCCAGACAATTTAAATCAATAAAACTGCAGTCGTGGCAATTAAAAACGCATCAAGCAAATGGCGGAATAAAAATAAAGCCCCGAAATAGCCACGATCGAGGTGGAAAGCTGTAGGAAATCTCAAATGCAGCCCCGATGGCCGTGTAAACACAATGGGGCGTGGCCGCATCTCTGTCTCTGATTTTCCCCATTTCGGGGTAATGGCTGGGCAAAGTTCACACCTTGTTGAATGTCTAATTAATGCAGCTTTCGTGGGGCACGGGGCACATGGGGTATTGGCATTGGTATTGGTAGATTGGTTGGGGGGAATGGAGGTTTTCCTATCCAGGCACAGGCTTATTTACACTTGACGCTGTTGTCTAACGGCCACTTACAAGGCACACACATTATTTAGCCATCTTTTTGGGCCGCCGACGCCGCTGCGTTTGGTATCCGTAAATGTTTACCTTACGCACCCGTCGGCAAACGTTGGCGTTCCTCATGGATCTGGGATCTGAGAGACCTGGGATCTGGGATATGGGATCGGGAATCTCTGCCGTGTACAACGGCGGAGTGGGACCTGCGAGATCCGAGATCTGAGCCGGCCGTTGTTTGTTCATTGCGCGTCCAGCGCATCGCATCGCATCGCATCGCATCGATTCGAATTCGAGCTCAATGCATTAGCATGTTGGGTAAACATCGTTGGCAGTGCTTAAGACAAAAGCGTTTGTCTTTCCCCAACCAGTTTCATACCACATCTACCCATATCCCATTGCCTATATCCCGAGGCAACCTCTGTTTCTGTTTCTGTTTGCCGTTGGCTGTTTGGCGTTACGCTTTTGTGCTCATTAGCACGGCTCTCGGATCTCGGCTCTCAGCTCTCGACTCTCGACTGGTTAAGCCTTTTAATAAAGCAAAGTTGCAGCGGCCGGGCAAATATCATTGAACTTTTCCCGGAATGCGGCAAGCGGCTGCCACCTCGCTACGATCTTGATTTGCCACAGTTGCGGATGCTGTGTGACAAATTCGGGAGATTGTTTTGGCCAAATAATAGCAAACACAGCCGGACTACCAGTCCGATTCCGATACAGATCCACACCTCATCAAAACACATAAGCCCGAAAAGGCAGAACCGATCGCTGTGGTTTCTTAAAAAGGACCTCTCTGGCCGCAAATTGATTTTACGCCAGCAACGGGCTCCGAATTCTGTTTGCACACAAAGGCAACATCCTGTCACCGTCATCCCTGCCCGTTGATAATTGATTTTGCGGCCGGTGTTGAGCTGAATCTGAATGATACTTTGAATCTGTCTTGGTTTTTTTCTTTTTTTTTTTCTTTGGGTTATTTTGTATCCCAAATATTTGCATAGACTTGTTCGAATCCTTTTTCTGCTTGGCTGGCATTTCTCCCGGGCTAGAGCTAAAAAATCAAATGGAAACGAGCCGACAAACGCGGACAGACGGACGGACAGACGGATGGACAGACGGACGGGAATGGGAATGAACGAGCAGCACCCACCACATTGGCAAACAAAGCGTAAGCATTTTCATATTATCGACAGGGAAAAACAAAGAGGGAAAAAAGGGAGAAAATAAAAGGTCCGATCCCGGCATTTATCCGTGATCCGTGGGTTAGGGTCACCGGGTAGGGTCAGTGTTTGAACTGCGCGTAAGCATGGGCAAATAAGCCTTTGGCCAAAGGGAACTGCGCAAACACGCTCAACTGTTTGTTGAGGTTGCAGCAACAGGTTCAAAGGATGCGGCTCAGTCGAAAGCACCTCGTCAAAAAAAAAGGCAGACTCACTCACGGGTGGCGGTTGGGGGGAATGGATAAGTAAATAGGACAAATAAACCGATGTTTTTTATACTTTTATAGTTAACGGATATTTTAATTTCTTTTAAATAGTTTAAATATGTTTAAATTAATTCTTAAAATTGGGATCTAATATATAACTGAACTCTACTATAAATATAAACTTCAAGTCCAATTTTGATCAAGTTCATAAGTGCAAAACCGGTTTTTCTTGATTACTTCAAGATATAAAAACTTTACTTTTCAAACCCAGTTTTCTTAAATATAAAAAAACTCTTTAAAATGATATCAAATGATACTGATCAGGAATATATATACCACTAGTAGATATCCATTATAAACAGCTAACCAAAGTTATAAAACACCTTGCCAGGGCATTAAAGTGGCTTCTCCCTACCCCCAAACCGAAACGAAACGAAGAACCGAAACGAAATGAACGCGTTTGGGCCCTTTGGGCCACCGAAATGAACGCCCGCATGCCACGCCCCTTTGCTCGCACACACGTACACTCGCACACAGCACTATATCCATCCCGCTCGGCCGTGTGCGGTGCGTGGTGCGTGAATTAAACATGGCGTCTGACTATTAACAATGCCTAATTGACCCCATCTCCGTTCTGTTCCTCTCTTTTTTCTAGCGCTGCAAGGAGAAGCTGAACGTGCTGGCCTACTCCGTGATGAACGAGTGGCCTGGCGTCCGCCTGCTGGTCACCGAAAGCTGGGACGAGGAGCGTCAGCATGGCGTGGAGTCGCTGCACTACGAGGGCCGTGCCGTAACCATCGCCACCTCGGATCGGGATCAGGCCAAATACGGCATGCTAGCCCGCCTGGCCGTGGAGGCCGGCTTCGACTGGGTCTCCTATGTCAGCCGGCGTCACATCTACTGCTCCGTCAAGTCAGGTAATTGTCCAACATCACTTATGTAATTGTGGAAATAGGGTTTATAATGCTTTTAAGAGGTTTAATCTTGATTTCGTGTTAAAAATAAAACTCTGTGGGTTTATAAAAAGATAGTAAAGTAAAATTATAAGAAGAATAATATCAACTATTAACTAATTTATAGCAAAAACGATTTGTTAGGAAAGTTGTGCTATATTAGGTTAAATATTTAACTAAAAACACGTAGCTGAATTGAATTTTTAAATTTTTGCCTTACAAAAATGAAGATCATTCGTAAAGCTGTCATATTTATAAACTTTGAACCTAAAGACCTGTACTTTGAACTTATTTGAACTGCAGTTATAAGCAATGAATAATGTGATGTGGATGGGATGCTGGCTGCTAGATGCTGGGTGATAGGTGATGGGTGGGCCTGGTCAGTTAGCCAGAAGTGACACTAACAAGCGTAATTTCGCATGTTCCATACTGGCGATCGCTAAGCTGACAGGCGTTGGCAAATTTCTGCCTCTCGCCCTGCACTTCGCATCCGATCCACCAAATTAACCACGGCTGCAGTCGAAAGCCAAAAAGGCAGAGACGCACAAGGCAACAAAGTCAAAAACCGGACTCGGCTGGGACCCAAAACCCGGCTCCAGAGGCGGCAACTGGCTTGCTGGCTGGCTGGCTGTGTTTTGACATGTTTAGGTTTGCGCCTGTCAAATTAAACGAATTGATGATACGACACCCAAAGCGTTTCTCAGGCAGCAGCGGCAGCGGCAGCAACAGCAGGCAACAGGCAACAGGCAGCAGCAGGCAGGCAACAGGCAAAGATGAATTAAATGCCGGGCTAAGACCTGAGCGCGGGCCTAATTGAAAAAAAAAAAAAAAAAACACTGATACCAAACGGCCAGCAAGTTAGCATCATCAGTTAAGGCCGCTTGCGAGTGTGTATCCGTGAGCAGGCCGAGCTGTTTGAGCTGCTTGAGCTGCCATTATGGCCAGCAACCAGTTTTCCCCGAAACATAACGAAACATAACGAAACTGCCCCAAAGACCGAGAAGAAAATGCTTTGGCCCCGGTACCAGTCAGTCAGCCAACCAAAACGGGCCAAGACAATTAAGTTTTCTTGCCAAGATTTGCTCTTTCTCTTCCCGGTCGGCCATCTCTGCCATTTCGTTGGCGGTGGCGGCGCGAAGGGATTTCCCTTTCAAGTTTTAATGGCAAAGATCGAGCATTTCCCACACAGAGACGACAGACAAGAGGCTCGCACTTTGGGTGCGACTGCTGTCAGTTGTTCATTTAATTTCCATCTACAATTACATCAATGCCACGCCCCTTTCCCACACACGCAGTCGAGTCACAATATTGTGACTTTTGGTGGCGGCCCATAAAGATTACGGCAGGGCAAAGGACAAAAGGCACAGGGCTCAGGGCTCAGGGCTCTGGCAGTCGCAGCTGAGTGTCCTTGCTCATTGATTCTAATTGCTTATGAAAGGAGCCGCCCGACTTTGATCCTGGATCCTGCTGTCATCCTGTGCCTCTCTGCTCGAAATCAAAAGGTCAGCCGACAAAGCGGCGAACAAGTGGCAGCCAGGACATAGGCAGGCCATCGGTCGGTCCATCCTGCCATGTGTGTGGTCCTCGGTCCCCCTGGTAACCGGTAACCGACCATGTGTTGGTGTTGCGCCGGCGGGCTATCAATAAATTACCAAGCGATTGATTGCTGATAGGCCGCTGCACATAAACCACGGGCTTATGACAGTTTTGGCACAGCATTCGCTGCGCCTCGCGTTCGCTGCCTAAGTCTTTCGTTTCGAGCCTAAACAGCAGCCACAAAAAATAAAACAACAACAACCGACGAAGAGTAATGGCTGTAAACCTTTTTGTCGACACTAATTTTTTTTTTCTTCTTTCCAATGTTGCTGGTGTGTCGCGCGCGCGCGCATTAAGCCCCCAAGCGTGTGTGTTGTTGCTGTTGCATGTTCATGTTAATGCTGTCCAAACGATCAGTCACCAAGTCACCAACAACAACAACAACAACAATGGAGGCAACAACAGCAAGTGGTCGAGCGGCTGTCCTCTGTTTTGTAATAATTTATCAGTTTAGTCTTCACAACAAAGATAAAATAACGATAATTTTAACCACTTTAATGGTTTATTAATTTATGACCCTTCAAGTTCCTCACTTTCCACTCACCGCCGACGACGACGACGACGACGACGGCGACGAGGCCTGAGATTTTTCTCGTTTCTCGTGTCCCTCTCGTTTTTTGTGTTGTTTTTTTTTTCTTTTTCTTTCTTATTTTACTTTTGTGACTCCGGTTGGTTCTTCTGTTTCGGTGTCTGTCTCTGTTTTGGGAAGGTAGATTTCACACCAATTTTTCTTGTTACTACCGCGCTTCCTCTGCGTGCCCGCGCCTTTTGTCTCCTCACCGGAGTCTTGGCCATCGTCTACTGTTCTTTCGAGGCCCGGCTCCCGTCCCCATCGATTATGGGTTTTATAGACCGCACTGGCCATATGTATTTAATCCGATTTTTATTGTTTCTACACTTTTGTGTGTCCGCCTGTCTGTGTTTACCAAATGCATCAATGGGAATTTCGGGCTGGCCATCGAGAAGGTGCATTTTCTTTGGAATTTCGGTGCAACAGCGGCCGCGGCAGCAGCCACCACAACAAGGCCACTTTATGGCCACTCATTATAATAAAGCGCGCGGTTAGTGGTCGCCTTTGGTCTGGAATTTTTAATTTGAATTTTACAAGCAGAGAAGGGGGAGGAGGAGGAGGAGGAGCAACAGCAGCAGCGGCGCTTCGGGTGTGAAATATGTGTGTGCCAGCTCCAGAGAAAGTTCTAAGATGGTGCCCATGCCCATGCCCATGTCCATGTCGGTGCCCGATTTTTCCAGAGCCATCTCGGTGGCCCGCTAGCTGCTGCTTGTAACCCAATACCCATTAATGATGATTAATAGGACTGCACTTCGATCATTGTTCGGTTGTTCGGGTTACAGCATGTTCGGTAATTGCGAACAGGTTGCCAAAAGGTTGGGAAAACAAACCACGAACTGCTACCTGGCCCATCCCCTTTTGCCAGCTCACCTCCGCTCGGGACCGTTCGGTAAGCCGCTTTGGCTCGAGCTCGAGTCCGAGCTGTGGCCCAGCTTGGGCTACGGGCCTGATCCCACGGCTAATCTTGCGGGGCAAACAAGATCACAGTTTTTGTGCAAGCCGAAACAAAAACACGACTGCCGCATGTTATTGATATGCCAGATTGCTGATCTGCGATCTCGGATCTCCGATCGCATTATGTTCCTGGCTTGTTGGCTATCCGCAAAAGGCAGTCCTTTCAGTCCTTTCAGTCATTTCAGGCCTTCGTTCACCGCCCATTGTTTCACTTCGGGCTGCAACGGCCCAGCCCTCGGATCCGTGAAAACCTTTTTGACTTGTTGGGTTTGGCAATTGGATGCTTAACGCCAAATTAGATTAGCAACATAATGCCATTACCTGGGCGGTCTTCTCCAAAGCGAGGACGAAGTATCTGAAATCAGGAAAAACCTTTACCATATAATATTTCTTGTACCGCAAAATAATGTATTTAAAAGAGCAAATGATTTCGCTTAAGATTATTGAAATAATCTAGTACACATCAACTGTGTAGATTTTAGATAAAAATATTTTTACTTAAATAAAAATAAAACAAACATCTTTAACGATTTTCTATTTATTTTATACTTACAGATTCCTCTATCAGCTCCCATGTGCACGGCTGCTTCACTCCCGAAAGCACAGCGCTGCTGGAGAGCGGCGTCCAGAAGTCGCTCGGCGAGCTCTCCATCGGAGACCGCGTCTTGAGCATGGCTTCCAATGGCCAACCCGTCTTCAGTGAGGTGATCCTCTTTATGGACCGCAACTTGGAGCAGATGCAGAACTTTGTGCAGCTCCACACGGATGGCGGAGCGGTTCTAACAGTGACGCCAGCGCATCTGGTGAGCGTGTGGCAGTCAGAGCGCCAGCAGCTGGCCTTCGTCTTTGCGGATCGCGTTGAGGAGCAAAACTATGTGCTGGTTAGGGATGCGGCGACTGGCGAACTGAAGCCCCAGCGCGTCGTCCGAGTGAGCAGCGTGCGCAGCAAAGGCGTGGTGGCTCCACTAACTCGCGAGGGGACGATCGTGGTCAACTCGGTGGCCGCCAGCTGTTACGCGGTGATCAACAGCCAGTCGCTGGCCCACTGGGGCCTGGCCCCCATGCGTCTCCTCTCCACGCTGGAGGCCTGGCTGCCCACCAAGGAGCAGCTGCGCAGCTCTCCAACCAAGGCGAAGGCGGAAGCGGGAACGAAGGATGTGTCGCAGGAGGAGCGACAGAACGGCATTCACTGGTATGCCAATGCCTTGTACAAGGTCAAGGACTACGTGCTGCCGCAGAGCTGGCGCCACGATTGAGGACTGCCACCTAGCGATCCTGCGAGGGGCGCGATAATTGTATTATATCTTGTAGTTATGTATATGCCTAATTATCGATGTACTTCAATGTTGAATATGGTTTTAACAATTGATACTATTTATTTAACACACACACAACACACACCCACCCACAGAAAAATCGAGAATGCAGATAGCGAGCAGGAAATCAAAACGAAACGCAAACTGTTAACTGTCCTTGATGTTTTGGTCTCGCAATCATATTAGCTGTAAGTAGGTAATCCTCGGCGCAGATCCTTTATTCGAACAGCAAACTCCGAAGACCACAGACGACTGTTACTGTATATTATAATGGAATTGAATTGCATAATTTATTAAAGTGCGGCGGCGAGTTCGAGCCATTGGATATAAATATCGTACTTTGTATATAGAAGAAGCATTATAGTGACTGAATACTTTATTGTAATTGTGTATATAATACTTAAATTAGTTAACTGCGTATTTATACTTAATATTTAAATGAAATATAATGAAATTGTTTGATAAATGTTTGCATCTTTTCTTATTTCTGGGGTTTTATGAATAGCATTCTCGTTTATATTTGGGATTTAAAAATTTGAATATAACCGCAATTTAACCATCTGGCAGCCTCTTAGGGCTGTTCAGTACGGCAACGCTGGTGGCATTTCCGGTAAAGGTGCAAAAACATCGAAGATGCATCGATGATGAATCGATGTTTTTCTAAATTTCTAAATCATCGATACTTTTGTTTCGACCATCGATGTTTTGTGCCGTCGCTAGCATATATGCCAAAATTAGACTAAGTGGATGGAATATTTGAGGCACATTAGAGGTCATAATCTTCAAACAATATATGGACCTAACTATCAACTCAAATAAAGATTTCATGAATTTTTCTGTATTTTCTGTGTTTATTTTTGAAAACTTCTCCTATAGCTCCTTAATTTTTGCGATCCTTTTTGATGGATGAAGTCATACAAAAAATTAGGGATGAAACGCACTATCGATTAAAATTCACCAGTGATTTCTATCGATAGTGCGTGTCATCCCTAATTTTTTGCAAGATTTTAGTAAACATGATCACCAAAAAGGGATCGTAAAAATAGTCCGCTACCTTTTCGCGATACTGATGGATTATATCGATGGTTGAAATATCGAAATGAAAAATAGAGAAATAAGAACGTAACTAAAGGAAAAATAAATTATTATTAATGAAAGCAGTGGTCAGTCATTATAAATACTTAATTTTAACGAATTGATAATTATTTATATAATTATTATTATGTTTTTGTAAGCAAGAATAAAGTGTACAGTGCTGCATTACAATGAAATAAATTTGACAGCACGCCTTTTCAATGAAATAAGGCACCACATTCAGCAATAAATTATTTTATGAAGTCTCTGGTCAAAAACTATTACTTGGACAATTTTAGGAATATTTTAAAATGTCTCCAGTTGCTTTTTAGTTACGGTTACCTGTTGTTTATTTCAATTAGCTTATAAGCAAATTCAAATCAATGTTGGCGGGAAGCAGGAAGATAACGATAGGTTCCAAGCCGATGTTTTTTGAGACGGCGTAATGATCATACGCGTTCACCAGAACAACATGATCCCGATCCCTGATCAGTGATCATGTTGTTCTGGTGAACGCAACCAATATAACATTTGATTAATTTTTGTATACATATGTTGTTTCAAAAGATTTATAGGTATGGGAGTTATTAGGAATCTGCCAAGTCCATTCTAACTGCCCACAGCAAAATTTCGAATTTTCTATGATTTTTTATGAAAATTGAAAGTCAAAACCCCGAATTCTTCTAAAAAAATAGTTACGTCGTTAAATAGAAATATAATAAAATTAAAAATTTTAAAAATGGAGACCTAAGTACCTAAGTTAAGAAGTTATGTAAAAAATTTCAAAACTATCGGTCTAGTAGATTTCGAGTTATCGTGTACACCGATTTAAAAAATGCAATTTTTTAAGAGCAATTTTTTTTGAGCACATGCACACCAAACGACCTCCGTTAAACTGACCATAACTTCGTAATTTCATATATATGATCGATGTAAAACACAATATTCTTAACATATTGGACTATACAATTGCACAAGTATACCTACGGAATGGTCCTTCTATAAATTAATAAATTCAATTGAAAAACGAAACCGAATTAGAACACATATCAAACTAAAAAGTAAAAATCTAGTATGCCTTGGACTTAAAATCAAACTGAATCAAGCAACACAAGCTCTAGTCTCACCAAAATTCATTACATTTCAATCATTCAAGCAACACACATCGTCCAAAAAATCAAAGTTTTTTTTTTTTAAAGGAATCTAACTAAGTAAAACAATATTAACTAACTTGCTATTAACATAAAAAAAGATTTAGTAATTCTTGGAATCAAAATTAAACCAAATCAAGTGCTACACAGTCTCACAATCTTCGGGCGCACGTAGGTAAGGTTCATATATATTTTCTATCTGCATTTAGTCTTCACGAACACTAAAACGCTACAAATAAATACAGACCGTTAACCGCTCAAATAGCCAGGAGCAGGATACTGCTGTAAAGTTGGCCATGTCGGGGAGATACTGTTGAAGCGTGGCCTTATCCTTAACCATGATTTGCTAAGACCAGGCCGCCCACGAGTGATCACGAGTGCTAACGGCAGTGTTCAGCCCTGGACATAGCTAGCAGCTAATCAATCCAGACAAGAACGAATTAATTCAACTCTTTGGCGCCTCGACCCTGCATTTCAAGCTGAAGATGTACTTGTTCCCGCAGTCTACATACTCCAAACGCTGACCGAGTGGCCCAGTGCCATCAAGGAGGAGTATTCTCAACACACTTGGAAACCGTGCAGAGAACTGCTTTAGCATCATCGGCCTGCACTCTTCATGCTTGTTAAATACAATTATAGCCGTCTTGGCTATCCCCAGATTAGCTGCAGAGTGCCAGAGAGCCTGCCGCAAATTAGGACTACGTTCCGGAATATTGGCATTGTGGCCTGCAAGAGAAACAGTAGGACTGGACAACTAACTGCTCCCCCGAGCAGGAGCAGATTTCTCTCGGCAAATGGTCCGCAGCTCCTCAAAACACGGACCGACAATTGTGTCGAAAAGGCGAGGCACCTCCTCGGTCGGCGTTATGCTAATCAGTCGTTCGATGTCCTCACTTCACCTTCCGTGCAAAGGCGTGACAAGCCTCTAGCAGCTGCTGAACATACGGCTTTATCTGTGCCGGATAATCATAGCAAAGCTCCTTCAGGCTTAAAGCGGCCTCGGCTGACATCAAAGAGTCAGCCAATTGCCGCAAGCGCCAACTGTCTCCATGGCGGTGCCCAGAAGCTTGGCGTTGAGATTTTGGTATGGAATCTCGTTTACCACCTGCAGGAGTTTTGGTATCTTTCCAGACTGTTCGTCGCCAACGTGCTTGTCCACCGACTGAAAGGAGTAAAAGGAAGCTTCTAGCCTGGTCCAACGCGTCGGATCCCTTTGGAAATCTGCTATGGCTTCATCCAGATTCTAGTGCCATCGAGTCGACAGTTTGCTGCAGGTGCTGCAGGCCATCCCTCCATGCGAGTCCAAGATGGGTAAGCACATCCAACTGGTCCTCCAGACTGCAGAACATGAGATATTTGGGATAGCATTAATCCTCTATACTTGCAGCTCACGGGTTTTGGTTCAAAACCCGAACAGCCTGAAGACGGATCCCTCGGCCAGTGCAGCTCTTTTAAACCTGCAGGCAGAACATCTCCAGGGGAATATGCTGGAAATTCTGGCTGGGACACAGGATGAGGCCATAACCGATTTTCAAAGGGATGCGACGCAATGGACCAGTTCCTTTTACTTTTTTCAGAAGGAGGTCAAGCACGTTGGCGACGAGCAGTAGGGGAAGATACCAATACTCCTTCAGGTGTTAAGCGAGGTTCGCTACCTACCTCTACGCCAAGCTCCTGGGCACCGCAATGGACAGTTGGCGCCAATGGCAATTGGCTGACTCTTTGATGTCAGCCGAGGCCGCTCTAAGCCTGAAGGAGCTTTGCTATGATTATCCGCCACAGATAAAGCCGTATGTTCAGCAGCTGCTAGAGGCTTGTTACGCCTTTGCACGGACGGTGAGGTGAGGATATCGGGCGACTGATGAGCATATACCGATCGAGGAGGTGCCTCACCTTTTCGACACAATTGTCGGTCCGTGCTTTGAGGAGCTGCGGACCATTTTCAGAGGGAAATCTGCTCCTGTTTGGAGGAGCAGCCAGTTTTCCAGTCCTGCTATTTCTCTTGCAGGCAACGATGCCAATCTTCCGGAACATAGTCCTAATTTGCGGCAAGCTTTCAGGCACTCTGCCGTACAGCTAAGCTGGGGATATCCAAGACGGCTATTATTGTATTCAACAAGCATGAAAAGTGCAGGTCGGTGATGCTAAAGCAGCTTATGATGCACTGTTGAGAGCACTCCTCCTCGATGGCGCTGGGACACTCTGCCAGCGTTTGGTAGACTGCGGGGACAAGTACATCTTTAGCTTGAAGTGCAGAGTGGAGGCGCCGAAGAATTGAATTAGTTCGTTCTTGTTTGGATCGATTAGCTGCCAGCAAAAGGTTGAGGCCTGAACACAGCCCTTAGCATTCGGGCTGCAACGGCCCAGCCCTCGGATCCGTGAAAACCTTTTTGACTTGTTGGGTTTGGCAATTGGATGCTTAACGCCAAACGCCATTACCTGGGCGAGGACGAAGTATCTGAAATCAGGAAAAACCTTTACTATATAATATTTCTTGTACCGCAAAATAAAGTACTTAAAAGAGCAAATGATTTCGCTTAAGATTAGTGAAATAATCTAGTACACATCAACTGTGTAGATTTTAAATAAAAATATTTTTACTTTAATAAAAATAAAACAAACATCTTTAACGATTTTCTATTTATTTTCTACTTACAGATTCCTCTATCACCTCCCATGTGCACGGCTGCTTTACTCCCGAAAGCACAGCGCTGCTGGAGAGCGGCGTCCAGAAGTCGCTCGGCGTCCAGAAGTCGCTCGGCGAGCTGTCCATCGGAGACCGCGTCTTGAGCATGGCTTCCAATGGCCAGCCCGTCTTCAGTGAAGTGATCCTCTTCATGGACCGCAACTTCAAACATTATATGGACCTTACTATCATTTCAAATAAAGATTTTTGAAAACTTTTCCTATAGCTCCTTAAAAATCACCCTTTATTATTAAAGTTATTCTTTTGCAGTAGTAGTAATTTCGATCTTTTCGAATTTTCTATGATTTTTTTATGAAAATTAAAAGTCAAAATCCCGATATTATACTAAAAAAAATTAGTTATGTGATTAAATAAAAATATAATAAAATTAAAAATTTTAAAAATTGCGACCTTAGTACCTGAAGAATTAAGTTAAGAAGTTATGTACAAAATTTGAAAACTATCGGTCCAATAGATTTTGAGTTATCGTGTACACCGATTTGAAAAATGCAATTTTTTAGGAGAGCGCTTTAAAGTGTTTTGAGCACATGCAGTGAACACCAAACAACCTCCGTTCAACTGACCATAATTTTTTATATGATCGATGTAAAACTTGTGCACAATATTCTTAACATATTGGGCTATACAATTGCACAATTACTCCATAATAAATACATACGAGTATACCTACGGAATATCCTTACTATAAATTAATAAATTCAATTCAAAAACGAAACTGAATAAGAACACAAATCAAACTAAAAAGTAAAAATCTAGTATGCCTTGGACTTAAAATCAAACTGAATCAAGCAACACAAGCTCTAGTCTCACCAAAATTCATTACATTTCAATCATTCAAGCAATACACATCGTACAAAAAATCAAAGTTTTTTTTTTTTAAATGAATCGAACTAAGAATAACATTATTACTAACTAACTTGCTATAAACATCAAAATCAAAGTTTCAGTAATTCTTGGAATCAAAATTAAACCGAAGTGCTACAGTCGAACACTATTTCGAGCGCACGCAGGTAAGGTTCATATATATATTCAATCAGCATTTAGCCTTCACGAACACTAAAACGCCACAAATAAATACAGAGACCAAGAGCAGAGTGCATGGAATCCAATGACCACCTTGTTTACGGGGGAGGCCGTAATACCGCTCAAATAGCCAGGAGCAGGATACTGCTGTAAAGTTCTCCACTCCATTTTACTAAGGCTTCTCGAGTCTGTGCGTCCCTAATGACCATGTCTGGGAGATACTGTTAAAGCGTGGCCTTATCCTTAACCACGAAATGCTAGGACCAGGCCGCCCACGAGTGATCACGAGTGCTAACGGCAGTGTTCAGGCCTGGACATAGCTAGCAGCTAATCAATCCAGACAAGAACGAATTAATTCAACTCTTTGGCGCCTCGACCCTGCATTTCAAGCTGAAGATGTACTTGTCCCCGCAGTCTACATACTCCAAACGCTGACGGAGTGGCCCAGCTATCGAGGAGGAGTGTTCTTATCACACTTGGAAACCGTGCAGAAAACTGCTTTAACATCGGCCTTCAGTCTTCATTCTTGTAGAATATAATTATAGCCGTCTTGGCTATCCCCAGGTTAGCTGCAGAGTGCTCGAGAGCCTGCCGCAAATTAGGACTACGTTCCGAAATATTGGCATTGTTGCCTGCAAGAGAAACAGTAGGACTGGACAACTGGCTGCTCCCCCGAGCAGGAGCAGATTTCTCTCGGCAAATGGTCCGCAGCTCCTCAAAACACGGACCGACAGTTCTGTCGAAAAGGCGAGGCACTTCCTCGGTCGGCGTTATGCTAATCAGTCGTTCGATGTCCTCACGTCACCTCCCGTGCAAAGACAGGCGTGGCAAGCCTCCAACAGCGGCTGAACATACGGCTTTATCTGTGGGGGACAATAGTAGCAGAGCTTCTTCAGGCCCAGGACGGCCTCGGCTGACATCGAAAAGTCAGCCAATTGCCGCAAGCGCCAACTGTCTCCATGGCTGTGCCCAGGAGCTTGGCGTTGAGATTTTGGTATGGAATCTCGTTTACCACCTGCAGGAGTTTTGGTATCTTTCCAGACTGTTCGTCGCCAACGTGCTTGTCCACCGACTGAAAGGAGTAAAAGGAAGCTTCTAGCCTGGTCCAACGCGTCGGATCCCTTTGGAAATCGGCTATGGCCTCATCCCAGTGTGTCCCAGTGCCATCGAGGAACTAGTCAAGGACTTCCAGAGCCGACAGTTCGCCAACATGATCAATGTGCTGCTGGGAATTCAGCTGCAGGTGCTGGAGGCCGTCCCTCCATACGAGTCCAAGATGGGTAAGCACATCCAACTGGTCCTCCAGACTGCAGAGCATGAGATATTTGGGATAGCATTAATCCTCTATACTTGCAGCTCGCACGGATTTTTGGTACGGAAATCCGAACAGCTTGATGGCAGATCCCTCGGTTAGTGCAGATCTTCCAAACCTGCAGACAGTGCATCTCCAGGGGAATGTGCTGGAAATTGTGGCTGGGACACAGGATGAGGCCATAGCCGATTTTCAAAGGGATGCGACGCGTTAGACCAGCTTCCTTTTACTCCTTTCAGAAGGAGGCCAAGCCAACAAGCGACGAGCAGTAGGGGAAGATACCAATACTCCTTCAGCTGGTAAGCGAGGTTCCCTACCTACCACTACGCCAAGCTCCTGGGCACCGCAATGGAGACAGTTGGCGCCAGTGGCAATTGGCTGACTCTTTGATGTCAGCCGAGGCCGCTCTAAGCCTGAAGGAGCTTTGCTACGAATGTCCCCCGCAGATGGAGACGTATGCTCAGCAGCTGCTAGAGGCTTGCTACGCCTGCTATTGCACGGAAGGTGAAGGGAGGAGGATATCGGGCGACTGATTAGCATATAACGCCGACCGAGGAGGTGCCTCGCCTTTTCGACACAATTGTCGGTCCGTGCTTCGAGGAGCTGCGAACCATTTTCCGAGGGAAATCTGCTCCTGTTCGGAGGAGCAGCCAGGTTTCCAGTCCTGCTATTTCTCTTGCTGGCGACGATGCCAATCTTCCGGAACATAGTCCTAATTTGCGGCAAGCTTTCAGGCACTCTGCCGTACAGCTAACCTGGGGATATCCAAGACGGCCATTATTGTATTCTACAAGCACGAAGAGTGCAGGCCGGTGATGCTAAAGCAGTTTATTCTACACGGTTGAGAGCACTCCCCCTCAATGGCGCTGGGACACTCGGTCAGCGTTTGGTAGACTGCGGGGACGAGTACATCTTTAGCTTGAAGTGCAGAGTGGAGGCGCCGAAGAATTGAATTAGTTCGTTCTTGTTTGGATCGACTAGCTGCCAGCAAAAGGTTGAGGCCTGAACACTGCCCTTTGCATTCGGGCTGCAACGGCCCAGCCCTCGGATCCGTGAAAACCTTTTTGACTTGTTGGGTTTGGCAATTGGATGCTTAACGCCAAATTAGATTAGCAAACTAATGCCATTACCTGGGCGAGAAGTATCTGAAATCAGGAAAAACCTTTACTATATAATATTTCTTGTACCGCAAAATAAAGTACTTAAAAGAGCAAATGATTTCGCTTAAGATTAGTGAAATAATCTAGTACACACTTCCCTTAGCTTTCGTGAACACTCGGGCGGGTCCTGGCAAATAATCATGGTAAAGGACAAGGCAACACTTCAATACGCTTCGACATCTCTTCGACATGGCCATTAGGGAAGCGCAGACTCGAGAAGCCTCAGTGAAATAGAGTTGCTAACTTCACAACAGCAGTATCCTGGTTCTGGCTATTTGAGCGGTTGACAATAAGAACGGCCTTCTCCAAAGATGGTCAATGTGTTCCATGCTGTTCGTGAGGATTAAATGCAGATTGGAAATGTTGATAAACGCATGGAGGTAGCGCGAAATATTGACTGTGTGCTTGATTCGATTTTATTTGAATTCCAAAAATTACTAAAACTTTAAAAATTTTCTTATGTATGATGTGTATGGCTTAAACACTTAAGTAGGGTAATATTACCTATACGCTCAGTTACCATAAAGCAACTGCTTTCACACCTTTGACCTGATGAAGCGGTTAAGTCAAATGCGAGACAACGCTAATTGAAAGCATGCCGCAGACACTAAGCCAAGAAATCTGGCAGCCGATTCATTAGCTCCTAAACGGATATGCCAGCCCGGGAGAAAGGTGAGCTACAACTACTACTGCAATGGGCAATGGGCAGCAAACAATAGCAGAGCAGATCCCCTGTGCAGCCCGGTATTAATTCACAGCTGTAAATTTAAACTGGTGACTCGCACCATCCATCGGCTAATTGAGTTGTATATTTGGCTCATTTTAATTAAAATTTTAAAAATTTAATTTCAGCGATGTATCGATATCCTTATCGCTAATTTGCTGAGCTGTCAGTTCAGTGTGACCAGACTGCATCAAGGCGAAAAACCTAAGCTATCGAAAAAAGTCGGTGTATTTGCAAATAAAACGGTTCATTGCCCCTATACGAGCAACAATAATTATTTTGATTCAAAAATTTTAAACTAAATACGAGTTAATCTCTTTTTATACTAAAGTAAACTGTATGAGAAGTCTTTCTCTAACGTATTAAAGAGATTCCCTCCGCCAAGACTACCACAAAACAAGAATGAACGTTTGCCGGTTGTGTCTGGCAAAGGACGCCAACTTTTCGGCTGTAAACACCACGGCGGCAATGAGGATAATGGCGTGCATTTCTCTGGAGATCGAGCCCGGAGACGGGCTCCCGCAGCACATATGTATCATTTGTCGCCTGCGCCTCGAGGAGATTAACAGTTTCCGCCGACGCTGTCTTGCTGTCGATCGCCGACTGAAGCGTAGAAAATTACTGCAAAAGCATGAGCCCAAGGCCCATGCGGCGGTGATAGCGGCGCAGGAGGAGGCCGAGGAAGAAAACACCCTGCGGGACGTGGTCGGGTGCTCGGCAACCGCCTGCTCCGAGAACAATGCCCAGTGGCGTCTGCAGGCGGCGAAGCTCATCCGAGCAGAGATAGATGCTTATAAAAAGGAGCTCCATGGCATCTGCAAGCAGGCGGTGCGTGCTGAGATCGAAAACGAGGTTCGCGCCGAGGCGATGGCAGTGCTCATGGCTGAGGCCAAGCAGAAGTTGAAACTCAGCGTTCTAGACGAACTCTTTGACGAGCTGGAGGCATTCTTCGTGCGCAAGCGCAACGAGGCGGCCTATGGGTCCGAGAGTTTCTGCTCGCCCCAAAAGGATGCAGCACACAGCGATGGTTTCTTTGAAGCGGAAGAACAGGAAGAGCCTGTGGGCGAAGATGTAGTGGAGCTATTGGGTAAGGTTTCTGAGTTTTCAATCTACTCACTTGCCTAAAACGCTTTTATCCTTAGATGATGAACCAGAACCTAGGAATCCGGAACCTAGACAACCACAGGCCTCTACGGAAAAAACCCTTCATGCTCCAACAGATTCGATTGATCCCATGCCAATGGTCGAGATCAATATGAGTGACTCTCAAATGAGTCATTTGCGTCAGGACTTTAACAGGGAACTCTTTCTAAGAGGCAAGACTACTCCGCGTAAGGATGTGAAGGTTAACTCGCCCGCCGTCAAGAGAAAGCGCGTCAAAAGCGTTTTATTATGCCGCAAGCACAACAACAGAACAAAGCGTTACTCCCAGGAGCCAGTCGATTCCAGCGAATGCGTGTGCTGTCGTCTCCGGGGTGCAGACAAGCTTAACCGCACAACGTCGTAACGTCCATTAATTTAGCCACTTATACATAATGTATACACTTTATCGTTATCCCCCTTTTAGATTTAAGACTACAAAATCAAGGAAATTTGATGCATTTTCTTTAAACGTTGAAAGTAAGGTGAAAAAAAATTAAAAACCTGGAATATTACTAGATATAGATATAGAGTTATACAGACATTGGATAAAAACAAATTTTTTTGTATTATTAATTAAATAAAATAATATATAACATCATTTCATAAAGGTATCTTTCCTTGTTTGGCTTCAATTTTCAGCATTGAACGGGGGTTTCTTTTGGGTTCTCAAAAACTATTGAGTACATTAGTCTCTCGCCATTCGAGGGTCGTTGCATGGGATCAATGTTTTAGCCCCCAGCTGCGGCTAAGAATCGTTTCAAGACCAATATCTGGCACTTTTCCGTTCCATTTACATTTTCAAAATAAATTTCAAGCAGTGTGGCCAGATCCGAAATTTCGGCATTTATTGTTGTCTCTGGCTATGGTCACACTGGCAAATGCAATATAAGCGACGCCAACTGTAGCATCGATGTTTTTCCGGCAACTATAAGAACTCTAGCAAAAAGAAGCGACCCTATGGACTCGCCGCCCTCGTATCCCGATTTGTCGACCTTGTGCCGCCTCTGCCTGGGGGTGCACCAGGACGCGTACGATATATTCAACGAAGACGAGACAAATCTCTCGATCCCCGTGCGCCTGATGGCTTGCGTCGCCTTAGACGCCAAACCGACGGACAACCTGCCCAAGAAGTTATGCGGCGAGTGTCGATACCAACTGGAGAAGTCCTTCCTCTTCCGGCAGCGCTGCCAGGCGGCGGAGAAGAAGCTTCGCAAGCACATCCGCTTGCTGTGCCTCGGCAAGCGGAGCCGCGTCTTCTCCAAGGACCCGGATGGTGACGACTTTGACGACGATGAGCTGGAATTCGAGGACTCGATAGCGTTTATCGATCAACAGGACAAGGTTCGGGAGAAAGCGGATGAGAAGTGGCGCACCGAGTTCAAAGAGGAGCAGGAGCAGGAGTTCAACAAGCGGCTGGTGGACTCACGGATAAAGCTGCGGGCCAAACTTGTTCCCGAGGTGCGCAAGGAGCTGGCTGAGGAGGTGCGCAGTGAGGTGAGAGAGCAGCTGGAGGCTCAGGTCCGCAGCGATGTTCGTGAGGAGCTGCGCAACGAAGTGTCTGAGGAGATCCGGAAAGAGCAGCTGGTCAAGCTCTTGGGCGAACTTGAGGTGTACCTGGCAGAGAAGAGGGCCGGCCAGTGGGAGCCATTGGATGGACCAGAGGAAGTAGTAAAGCCTCCGGCCAATCCAATTGTCTCTCCAAAGGTAAAGCCTCAGAATTCTATTAAGCAGAGCTCAAGTCCAGCAGCAAAGCCAGCACTGCTAAAAATAGAAGCGGAGCGAGTGGAACTGGAAGAGGAATTCGTGCGGTGTGGCACTCCGGAGACCTCTGGCATTGATGAAGTGGAGGTGGATACACTCGAGCTGGAGGATGACGTGCCCACGGAAAGCGAACAGGACTTCAGAGACCTTAAAATGATCGGTGCAGCAGAAATGGTGAGGACCGAGGATGGTGAAATCTACATAATCGACGCGGACAGTACGCAGGCCACAAAGCCAGACTCCTCGCCAGACTTTGACGAGGACAACGATATCACGTCCTACAACAGTGAGTGGGGATCGTGCTGTAAAGTATTCACTTTTATTAACCCAATGCTCCCAATGTTTCATAGTCAAGGAAGATGGAGAGATTCAGTTCAGCGGAGATAAAACGCAGTTGGAAGATGTGGTTGTTTTTAATTTGGACGGCGTGATAGCTGAGGAGCAGCAAGTCTATAACTTCGACGAGAATGTCATCATTGTGGTAACTAATTTACTGACTTTGCAATGTGTTTTTTCTTACCAGTGCTTTGTTCCAGGAGAAGAACCAGACCACTCGTGATGCAGAGCCCCGTGCGAAACGAAAACGACAGACTGAGTTTGTGGTAAAGCAGAGAACAGAGGTGCGTGAGTGCCACAATAAGCCCAGGAGGGTCACAGACACGATAAAAACGTTCCAGTGTAAGATCTGCCCGGTGGCCTTTGCCTCAGAGAAACTACTGCTGCGCCACCACAATATCCACATAAAGAGCATAAAGAACGGCAAAGGCGGTACACTTAAGTGTCCCGTCTGCGAATTGCAACTGTCCTGCGCCAGTTCCCTCAGGCGTCACATGGTCATCCATACTGGGATCAAGCCCTACAAGTGCGACACATGCGATGCGGCCTTCTCTCAGCGAGAAGTGCTTAAACGACACATGGACACCCACACGGGAGCCAAGCGTCACAAGTGCCCCCACTGCTCGACTTGCTTTGCGCAGAAATCTAATCTGCAGCAGCACATCAGCCGGGTGCACCTGGGCAAAGACAAGACCAATAAGTGTCACCTGTGTCCTCGCAGCTTCAACCACCAGTCGGGCCTGAGTCGGCATCTGGTTACCCACGCGGGCGTCATGTTCAACTGCAAGGAGTGCAACCGGCAGTTCAACGATCGTAGTGCACTCCAGCGACATATATCCACCATTCATAAGGGGCTGAAGAAGTCAGTAGACTACGGTTCAGAGACAGAGATTGGTGAGATGGAGTAAAGGATTCTCCCGTGATCGTAGCACCCTGACAAAGACCTAATTAGCTTTGAATATTTTACAACTTTATTTCGCGAACTGGAAGTGCTCTCAACAGTTGGCACCAGATATCATCAACATGATAGAGTTAGAACATTTAGAATACATGCAGCGTTAAACAGTTTAGCGAAATACAAATACAAAGTGGAACATTTGGAACAGCAACAGCTCTATAACGCGTTACAATATAATATCTAGCTAGACGTACATTTTACAATATATTGATCGTTTAATAAATACCACATAAGACGATGTACAATATGATAGGCAAATACACGTGTTTTAATAAACTCAACTCCTCTACAAATACTTTAAACTTAAGCTAAGCGCCAACAAACGGGACTCGAAATGCGCCAAAAGAAATCAAATGCAAAATACAAGGATAAAATGCAATTAATAAATCTTTCTTGTATAATCGGAAGCGCCTTTCAAGTGAGATTGCCTTTTCGAGCCTCTGCTGCAAGGACATCGAAATCGAAACCGTTTACCAATCCCGGTTAATGCATTATAAAGCCAATAACAATCCAACGTGCACCCTAGCCTACTAATCCATACAATATCCACAATAACGAAAGGGTCCTTTAACTCTTGCGACCCATCACCCGCTGCTAGTCAGAGTTGGTCAGCGAGCTGCGCTGCGATTCCAGGGTATTAGAATCGTTCCGCTGGCGAAGCATTCGCGGCTGGCTGGCGGTGAAGTTTGAAAAGTCCTTCATTACGTCCTTGTACGTCTCGTCCTCACCGTTGAACTCGTCGCTTAGACCAATCTCGTCGTTAAGCCGTGTCAGCCGGAGTCTACAAAAATAATTTAATTAATATAAAGGACTAATTAATATGTATGCAATCTTACAGCGTCACAATGTCGGCGTTCTTCTGATCAACTGCAATGTCCAATGCCTTCTTGCCATCACTGGAGGCCAGGTCGTAGGCTGCCTTATGCTTTAACAGCAAATAAACCTGGGCGATGTGGCCCTTAGCTGTCGATATGTGCAGTGCACTGTAGCCCAGCTCGTCCACCGCATCGATGGCGGCTCCATTTAGCAGCAGATACTCGCAGGCCATCACGGAGCCGGAGATCACGGCCTGGTGAAGGAACGACCGCTGCCTATCCTGGGGGTTCTTCCAGTGCTTGTCGGCGCCCAAGGCGAAGGCCATGCACATCACCGGCAGATTGTGGACCACCGAAGCCATGTACAGCAATTGGTTGGCGTCCAGCTGAGAGAAAGGCAGCTCCTCAGGCATTTCCGTCTCCGACTCGCCTTCTGTGCTCTCCTGATCGCTACCCAAAATACCAGGCGTCTCAAAGCTGTCCAGTGCCAGGTCATCGCCAATGACCAGCAAATCGTCGCGAGATATGCTCAGCGACATTGAAGGAATGTTGATGGATTCATCATCGTCGTCTTCGTCTAGCTCGTCGCCCGTCTTGGCCGTGTTATAGATGCTCGGATCATCACTTAAAGTTTTGGGCAACGATCGCTGCTGTCGCCTCCGTCTTAGCTTCTTCACCGCCCATTTTCGTGTCCCTCCTAGCGAAAGAGTGGCCCGCTTGCCGATGCCAAGTCCTGTACCGCTGCCGCCACTGCCTCCGTCCTCCGCCAGGCCTCCACTGTCTATGCTCAGAACCTCGGCCGTCTCGCTTGCCAGCAGCTCTTGCGGCTTAGGCATGCCGCACACAAACCGCCGCTCCACGTATTTAGCTTTAATCCAGGCTTCGCGCACTCCTATCTCACATTGCTCAGTTGGATGCTGAAGCTCGCAGTCATCGCCGGTGCGTGCCTCATAGATGCGGTTCACCACCTCGTTGCCGAGTTCCATCATCACTTTCACGTTCTCAGTCTCCCAAGCATCTAGAGTCAAGGAGCGCACTTTGCTGTAGTGGACACCCAAGCTGCGATGAACTCCGGAGCACTCGATGCACAGGGTGATGCCCAGATTGATAGAGGCCCATCGCGGTTCGGGGCTCTTGCAGTCGCAGCAGTACGCGTTGCCGGGAATCTTTAGGAACTCCTCCCAGTGACTGAAAGAGGGGAAATCCGATTGGGTATGAGGCATGGGGTGGGGGAAGATCAAAAGTGAATCAAACTTACATTCGCCGCTTTGCGGGTAAAGCATTGGGTGTGTTCGTCGACTGCGGTCGTGCGTGATGCGTGGTAGAGTCATGCTGTATGGCTGCCCCAATGCTGTGCTGCAGCGCCGAAATCCACAGGGAGAGCATGTCGGCGGAATCCGCCTGCAGAATGTGGGATCTGTGAACATTGAAAAGAGTGGTATCAACAGCTGTGTTTAAAAAGGGAATTTGGATTACTCACTTCGTGGGCGAGATGACCTCAAAGCAGAAGCGACGGTCGCCCTCGTTCACCGGGCGCACGTGACAGATGCGCAGGTCCTCCTCCATGACCGAGAACGAGTCCTCGTTGCTGCGTTTTCTGCAATGCGAATCCAAATCACTTCAGCGTACGGCCAACACATCACATCACATCACATTACACACCACAACAAAAACATGACAGAAATCAAAAGTTGCAAAAAAGATTAACTAAGCAAGCAGATGGGATGGGCTTTCCGGGATGGATAAAATGAAAGGAGCAAGCTGCGCGCACACACCTGTAGACGAGCTGGTTGTCGCTCAAGTAAAACCAGCGCCGGCACCAG
Source organism: Drosophila truncata (assembly GCA_008042515.1). Taxonomy (NCBI): domain Eukaryota; kingdom Metazoa; phylum Arthropoda; class Insecta; order Diptera; family Drosophilidae; genus Drosophila; species Drosophila truncata. Next base: position 80,114 of record VNJQ01002234.1, read on the forward strand.
GTCTTGAAGCCCTTCGACTTCTTCTTGAACAGATATCCCTCGATCTTGTTGGAGGTGCTGTTGGTGTTAGAGTCGCAGTAGCGATTGACGCTCATGTGGCGGTTCTGCATGGCCTTTTCCAGCTGCTGATAGTCGCCGCGCAGCGCATTCAAGTCCTCACTAATGTTCTTGAAGAACTCGTCGAAGTCGTTGCACAGGTCGAAGCCCTGGTGGTAGTAGGTCACGCACGCCTGATAGTAGTCCAGCAGCTGCCAAAAAATAGCGGGAGAGATCAGCTTTAAAACGTGCCGAAAACAAAGAATAGCAGTTATTGTTCTTTAGTTTCTGTGCACCCCCAGCGACGACCAGGCATCAAGCACTCCTGATAGGCAACTGATCGCGTTAGCCAGCGCACAACTGACTCAACTTGCTGATCAATGCTTCTAGATATGCAACATATACATACAAACACGCATTTCTGTTTATAGTGACGTCATAACAACAACAAATCCCTTTAAGTTATTTACTCAGCGGTCGCGGGCCACTCCATTCATGGCATTTGAATGCGATAAGGGGGTGATATCTACAAACACCTTGGCCTTTCCTTACCGTTGACAGTATGGAGGGGACCTTGCGCGCCTGGGCCAGCGTTATATAGTTCACATAGTCCAGGGCGGTGTGCTGGAAACAGGATTTGGAGGCGGAAAGAATATTGGCAGCCTCCTGCACCTCTTGCGGTCGGTTTTTACTGGCCTACAGGAAAAACAGATACAATTTATGCACTCTTTCGCGATCGTTAATGCATATGCTCCATACCTGTGCGTTTTTAATTAGCGCATTGTCATAGCCCTCGGAAACCTTGAGAAAGTGCCCCTTGTAGTCCTTAACCTGGTTGATGTCGTCCTTTACAAACACACTGAGATTCTTTAGCACCGTACGGCTAGCCTGATCCAAGAGAATCGTGTGGAACTTGTTCATCTCCTGAAAAATAATGCCAGAATGAAGCATTCGTGTCGTTTTTATCCTGAGGGCAAGACCTTACCTGGAAGCAGTGTATAAGCTTGCCCAAAGCGTTGTGCGCGTTCTTGTTGTCGAGGAAATGCTGCTGCAGATCCCACAAGGACATGGCAAAGGCGCTGTGAAATACCAAGAATCGATGACAATGAATATGCATGAGGATGGAAACTGCGCAGTGGTTGTACCTCTGGTTCTTGACATACTCCTTGCCGGAGTCGACGGCCACATTGCACAGCTTGATGATTTTCTCCAGCCGCTGCTCCAAGTGTTCGATGTCGCCCTCCTCCTTGGATACAAATTGTCTGGCAAAACAAACTGAAAACGTTAGCACAATTCCGCTGAGATGTAAACAACAGATGGAACGGGTAATGGCTCTGGGATTGGGTCTGGGCTCGGGTCTGCTGATGATTAAAATTGCCCGCGATGGGTAAACATTATCTGGCAGCTTAATCAAAGAAGTTATCGCGGGGGCAGCGGCACCGCCAGTGTGCGGAGCTCTTGCTCTCTCACAGAGTCTGTTTATGTTGACACTTTTAATTTATGCCGTATTTGCGCTTCCAATTGTAGACGCCTCGCCACAAAATAGAGTCCGTCCGTCAGGGGACACGTTTTTGTATCATTCTGTTGCTTACTCTCTGTGCTTTTCCCCACTTCTTCCCTGGTGTTAACCATCTATTAGTCGTGCATTGCTTTTGTTTCAACAATTTATTTGCGTTTGAAAAATACCCTGACATAGGTGATAGAGGAACAGAAGATCAAATCCCAAGGAGATTTAGAAATAGTTTAAGAAAGAAAATGTATTCTGGAATACAAAATTCGAAATCGATGTAAGACTCTAATATTTTTTTTTATACATTTAATTGCACTCTATTGATACTGAAATTAATTATTGTTTTAAAATAAAAAAATAAGTGAAATATTAGGAGTTGTATAAAAATTATATATTTATAGACAACCATTTGTTTTAAAATGTATTTTCAAATGGCGCTATAACAGGAATGGTGGAATAATGTATATGGTGAAAAATGTTGTGAACGACTTTTTGAATACTTTATCAAAGTTTTTTGTATAAACAGCTTTCTACAATAAGAAATTAGGTATTTTAAATGAACATTTTTAATAAACTTTACTTCTGTTTTAATTTTATCCGCCTAACAGTGCTGACTAAGAATTCTGACGCAGACAGCAAAGTCATTAGTGCGCAGGCGCTGTTTTTCTAAGTAAAGAAAAGTGTGAAATTCATGAAAATCGTATGAAAAACAATAATAATTTTTATATTCAAATGCCCGCCTACCATAGAATACCCGGGCATTCTCCGTGCTCCATCCTCTACAGCTCCACGCTCATCCCTAACGCATTGGTGCTCCACTTGGCGCAGGATGGTATATTGGATCTCATGGCCTGTGGTCACATTGCCGATTCTAGTATTGATTCTCTCAAAACATATGTTTTCAACCAATAGTGGATGAAGATGTCAACGGGAAAATTTTGTGAAAGAAATTTAATAATCATTTTCCTGGTTCTGTGTGCAAATGCAGCAATATGTCTTTGCGCTTCGAACGACCCCTACGCCATACTCGGCATAAGCAATACTGCTTCGGCGCAGGAAATAAGGAAAGCATACAAGGAGCTGGCCAAAGAGTGGCACCCCGACAAACGTTCCGACTCGGATTCGGTGGAGAAATTTGTCCAAATAAAATCAGCTTATGAGCTGCTTAGCGACACCGACCGACGACGCATCTATGATCGGCATGGAGTCACCAGTGAGGATTCGCACTATTTGCAGGACAAATATGACTACAGTGAATATAATCGATATGCGTACTATCAAGCGGAAGATACTTTCGGAAAGCATTTCACCGTCGACCAGGACATTGTGCTCTTCCACAAGCTGTCCGTCACCGCCAACTACTTTGAGAAGAATATTTTGCCAAACAGCGCCAAGAAGGTTCACGTTGTGATGTTCTACAACGACTGGTGCTTCCGCTGCACCCGAATAGTCAACGCATTTAAAAAGGTAATGGACATCCTGGAGCCCCTGGGGGTTCGCTTTGCAACCGTCAATGCTATACACGAGGAGTCGATTTTCCGGAAAACCGGAATAGATGAGGTCCCCAAGCTGGTGGTAGTAATCGACGGTCACGTCTTCATTTACCGGGAGCACTCTATTACGCCCCAAAAGGTGGTTGAGTTCATCCGCAAGAAGCTGCCATTTAGAATCATGCAACGCGTGGACAGCGAAAATATAGATGACTTCCTTGGCGGATGGATGGATAACAGGGTTCGAGCTCTCATCTTGGAGCCTCGCAGCTTGATTCGCCTGCGGTACCTGCTAACTGCCTTTGAGTTTAACGATCGTGTTGCATTCGGGTTTGTCGATATGAATAGTAAGCGATCAAAGGACATAATCGATCGTTTCAAGGTTAATACCAGCATGGACACACTGCTTATATTTAATGAAGAGTCGACGAGCTACGTGGCCAGCGTCTGTATGCCGGACATCCCAACGCAAACACTGATAGATGTGGTTTCTTCCAATCAATATCTGGCATTGCCTAGACTATCCTCACAGGATATTCTTGAGAGTGTGTGTCCCAGGGAGTGGAACCGGCCAAGGAAACGTTTGTGCGTGGTTCTCATCACAGAAAATAACAAAAAGCACGACTTTGCAAGAGTCGCCCTCAGGCGAATCGCCCTTAATAGTGGCTACAGCTTGGAAAGAGTGCGATTCGCGTACATGTTCAAGGAGAGTCAACCCGATTTTATCAATGCCATTTCAAAGGGATCATTTGAGAAGAATCCCCTGCAAATAGTCATCATTTGGCGACGAGATGATAAACATATTAAGTACGAGTGGGTCTGCGGTGCTAAGCAATATGCAAACTTTGTGAATGAAAGCTTAATTAATGCCACAAACTATGAAATTTCGTTCACAGTGAAGAGACTCTTGAAATCGTCAGAATCGCTAAATTATGAAGCCTTTGTGGAGAAGCTGTTTAATGAGCATTCTGAGGGAATTATTACCAAATGGATGTCACGAGTGCTCTATATGCTGGACTATTTATCAGATAATATAGAAGATGAGCATCTCCTGGCTGCATTTTCCCTCTTAGGAACAATTGCCTTCATGTTTGCCGTTGGCTATGTGTTGATGTACTTCGTGCGGGCTGAAGAGGAAAACCTGAAGGCCAAAGGTCATCTTCTTGACGGCCAAGACCAATATAATAATCAACCTGTCCCGGAACTCAAACTATACGAGCTGAGAGCTGAAAAATATAATGGAATGGTTCGATTGCTGAAGCCAGGATGCCGCACGTTACTCCTGATAACAGACCTGCAAAGCCGAAAGAAACTGATACCCTACTTTCACAAGGCCGTGTGGCCTTACAGGAAATCCAAGACATTATTATTCGGACACATGCTTATTGAGAAGGGATTGCCGTGGTACTCCGAGCTCCTTCGCTTGTCGCTGTGCACAAATCAGAAGTTGCAGGTCAATCCCCGGAATTGTGTGGGCACTGTAATTGCATTGAATGGCCACCGGAAATACTTTTGCATGTACCACGCCAAGCATCCAGAATCCGTTCGCGGGGCGAAGAGAATTTTGAAAATTACCAAGCCGCTTTTGGACAGGAGAGAGGATCCTGAGATTGGAACTTTTCTCGAGAAAGGCTACTCCGAAGAGTCAGAGGCGGAAGCTAATGTCCTCCTGGAGGATCATTTACTCAACAGCCTGGATGACTGGTTGGAGAGATTGTTCGACGGGTCAACACACAAGTACTACATTAACTACTGGCCAGACTTCCCTACCAAATAATGCGTTCAAAGTGACTTTTGACTTAATTTATATACTTACACCTTAAGGAAAATAAATCAACTCGATAAGTAAATTAAAATAATACAAAAAAAACAGGCAATGGAACTCGACAGATGGTCGGCTTTAGCCGAAATCTCACCAACTAGCTAATAATTAGAAAATGCGGCAATTTGCTAAACTTTAAGTTTTTTGAAAAAACTCCTCTAACATTTGTTACGTTTCCTTTGCATTGGAACACGCTCTCGTGTAATTGCTTAAGAAACTCTCCAGTTTAATCAGCACAACCAATACTTAATATATTTATTACAAATAAATGAACCAAACATTAGATTTCAAAGCCTTTTTCTCTTTTAAGATCTACAAAAAATAGTTCATGGGAAGGGTATTCTCAGTTTCGAACTTTAAATCCGGTCTGTGTTTCCGGTTTTTTTCATTAGGAGCTGCTGCAGGTGTTACGAGAAGTGGGAAGTGGGGATGAGGCTGCCTGTAAACGAGTTATCGCCGCTTTTGTGCAGCATTTACGAGGGAAAGCTTTGTCTTTGGGCGCGATTAGCCAAGAAGAGGCAATTTCGGTGAAATCTTATCAATCAGCGGCGAAACATTTGCCAGTCTAGCATCGGCAATTAAACGGTTGGCAAGACGGGGCCAACGGCAGAAAGGGAAGATAAATTCCACAGCGGTGACGGGACGGTTTCCAGTGCAAAGTTTGTTCGATGGATGATTAAGCCGCGTTTTCAGCGCTGCCTGCCTGGCAAGGGGGCGGGTGGCGAGGCCTAGCTTGATAGCAACCAGTCACGCTACATGGACAGCTCTCCGGAACAATGCAAATCTCGGGCTGCCAAAAGCGGAGACGGTCGACGATGTAAACAAGGAGAGGAATCTGTGGGTCTTGAGTGCAGTGTATGGGAATAAGTGTTATATCCACCTGAAGCGCGGCGAATCCTTCAGGCACTCCTCGAACTCGATGGTGGCTCGCATCGTGGCTCCAATCGAAGCTGAGACGGCAGATCAGACACAATCACACGCACGTAGCACTTGCACTGTTGGCTGTTCGCTAATTGGGGCCTGCGGAAAAGCTGGCCTGTTGCTGCTGCTGCCTTCCAGGCGACTCTCGGATGGCGACGCGTTTGGAGAACCTAATTGCGGGCAGCCGGCGGCGGATAGGCTGCTCGCATCCTCGGCAGTCGACGGGCACACACGTAGAGCTCTGGCCCTGATAAGCGGAACTCGTCGATTCGCGAGACTCAATGTATAAATTAACGAAATTCACAGCGCGGAATCCACAGACAACAAACCAAAACGTCTCGCTTTCTATTGAACAGTGTGCCCGCGTCCAGACCGCCAAGAAATACTCCAGGGAAGCTGTGAATCTGCAGATGGTCACACCCCTGACTATCGAAAAAAAAGGGTTGGAGTTTTGATACCCTGTACCGCTGGATTAAATAAATAAAATCAAATACCGAAATTATTAAACAATTTCGTATAATAATATATAAATTAGTGTTTAAAAGTTTAATACAAATTAATTAATAAAATGAATGAATTAATGAAATAAAAGTTAAATACAACCATACGATAGTGCCCGAAACTATCGCTGGTCGTTCGTAATCGATAGTGCCATCGAAGGTCTTCCACCTCTATTTCATTGTTCTGTTCTGCTCTTTCTGCTGGTGCTGTTTTGGTTTTTGTGCAATTATCTATTTAAGAACGCACAACACTCGATGCACCTGCCTTGTGCCCATTGCGTGGGTGTGCCCAGTGCCAGTTTCATTTATAAAACTATGTGTTTCTCACGTTCCCCGGCGCCGATGGCCAACTGACCGCACAAAGTCCCGCACTCCACCTCCACTCCCCCATGTGTTTACCCTTTGTCTTGCGTTCTATTTGCGTTTCGTGTCCGCTCAAAATCGCCTCATTTGCATAAATCCCGTGGCGTAACGTGAGTTTGGCCCACATCCCGCGATCGGGGGAGCTAAAGCGGAGAAGCAGCAAGAGCGCACCCGGAAATCAGGAATTGGGACTCGGAATCGTTGACCTGTGCAGTTTGGAGTCAACTGGAGAAGAATGTGGAAGTGCCACAAGTGCGGCAAACCCGTTTTCTTTGGTAATACACACACCCACGTTCGCACACACACTTGCAGTTGCGAACAGGCCCTGATCCGTAAATAAATCGTATGTAATTATTTTCATTTATTCCAAACACAGCGGAACGTAAACAATCGCTCGGCTACGACTGGCATCCGGAATGTTTGCGCTGTGAGGAGTGCGGCAAACGGCTGAATCCCGGCCAGCACGCCGAGGTGAGTGTAACAGGTGATGTCTAGCCGCACGATCTCGCTGCATCTCTGTTTTGTTGCCTTTTTCAGCACAAAGGTGTGCCTTATTGTCATGTGCCCTGCTATGGAGCGCTGTTCGGACCCCAGCTCTTTGGCCATGGCACCAGGGTGGAGTCTCACAAGAGCTACGGGGTGAAGGGTGCTCAGAAGCCGACAGGAGCTCAGGCCAATGGCCCCGCCCTTCCGCGCGATCACCTGGAGTCCAAGCTGAAGGTGCGGCATACACGAGTCAAGGAACCCCGATCTAGATGACTAATAAAAGTCCCATTTACCATTTACCGGCAGGTATACAACCAATTCTACGACAATAAAAGCCTAGAGATACGCAGTCGAGAGGTCAACAACCGCTTGGTGCTTGAGGGAGCCCTGCGCGTCTACTGGGGAGTCCAGGGAGTGATTCACCTGAAGGAGGACGACGACCAGCGGACGTTTGTGGTGCGCAAGCGAAACTCCTGCCGTGTGTCTAAGGCAGCAAATGTAAGAAAATTACCTTAATTTTAATAGAAAATGAAATACTAATGTGAACCGACTTTTATGACACTCTCAGGAGAGCAGCTCGGATAAGGAAAACGAGGTCAGCGAGTCACTTGCTCCGCCCACAACCACAACTGGCGAGGTAGATCAGCTTTCCACGGATGTTTCGCTGTCGGAGAGCATGACCTTCGACTCGTGCAGCCTGAACGAGATATCGGAGCTGCCCACAACCCCTGAAGATGCCTCTGCCAACACCACGGGCAACAGCAAGGAAGTTACCAATGGCAAAGTCTCAAACGACGACGAAGATACGACCACTACGGACTCTTCGGGCACACTGGTGGAAGCACCCACGGCCAGCACAAGCTGTGTTTCCAGCACGTTACCCTCTAAGCTGGGCAATTTGGAGAAGCTGGACTGGGACGACATTGATGATCTTCTGCAGGTGGAGAGACGTCACAATGATAAGGATCGCATTTACGAAACAATGCCGGTTAAACTGCCCTCGTCGCAATCCTCCAGCGACAGTTCGCCCAGCAAAACGTCCACGGACAACACCACGACCACCACAGAGTCGAGCTCCACACAATCAGCCACCACGGATAGCAGCAGCTCGGATAACTTTATGACGGCCACGGACTCGTTGACGGCAAACACAAACACTCAAAATACCACTACGGCGACTACTACGGAGACCACGCTGGACAACTATGAGACCTCCGACGATGCTACCCTGAAGCCAATGGACTTTGAGGATTTTAAGCGCAGTGTTCACCAGGACTACGTCAATGGGACAAATTCCTTCAAGGAACCCAACGACGACACCCTGAAACGCAATCAGCCCATTGATCCGTCTCGCATCCACGACTCCCTCAAGCTCTACGGTGAGAACTCGGTGATGAGCAAGAGCTTTAACTGCGAGCATGCTTTGCGCTCAATAGATCCCACACTGATCAACGACACCATGAACCTACGCAGCAGTGTGGGCTCGCCGCGCTCCTCGCAGCGCCAGTACGCCTTGCAGAAGAGCGGTTCAGCATCCGCAACCACAGCGGCTCACAGAGGGGAGCCCAAGAAGCCATATCAACAGGGGCGGCAGCTCTTCGAAAAGGGCATAAATCGCTCAAAGTCGGGACCCAGCTGCTTTGTATATTCGGACAGCGATGACGACGATGAGGCCACCCTTCGGCCCCAACGCCTGGCCACCATAAGGCGCAGCGATATCCCTCCTCGGTACATTCAGATCCAGATGGATTGCTATCCCAAAGAGAATGCAGCTGTTGCCAGCGAAGGTGAGTCCAGCCGTGCTGATGCTCCGTCCATAACCAGCGGAGCGGCTGCCGGCGATGAGCTCACCCAAACCGAGGAACTGTACACAGCGAGCGAGGGAGTGGGAGGCCCCGAGGGTGATGGAGCTGGAACGGCGGCAGGCCTTCACGTTACCGAAGATGGCGTTGTGCTACGGAGACCCCCACGCACTGGAGCTGCAGCCATCAAGCGACGTAGTGGAAACCGCCGGTAAGTTGATAAAGCTTAGGTTTCAATATCATCAGTCTCGTAATCAGAATCTTTGGTGTACAGTTCCCGGACGAAGCTGAAGCGCCGCTGCTCTATCAATGGCCACTACTACAATCGAGAGACTTCGTTTTTTACACCGCCTTACGGTTCTCAGATGTCTGTGTGGGTCTCCTCAATGGTGACCACGCCAGAGGTTATTAACTTGGTGCTGGAAAAGTACAAGGTGGACAGTGCGGCCGAAAACTTTTCGCTCTTCATTGTGCGTGACAACGGGGAGCAAAAGCGTTTGAAAGATGACGAGTATCCCCTGATAACTCGCGTCACTTTGGGTCCTCATGAGGATGTGGCTCGTATGTTTTTGGTGGATGCCCGCAAGACGGATGAAATCAGGTAAGCATTCTAGAAAACTATCATTGCCATTTATATCAAGTTTCTTTCTCTTAATTCAGTAATGAAGTTGCTCAATTTTTGAATCTCTCGCTGCCCGAGTGCCGTGCCATTTTGGAGCGTTATGATCAGGAAGTGGCCCGCGAAGTGGCCAAAATAAAGGAAAGGTAGGTCTCATTATCAACTTGGAATCTTTTAGAGAAAGAATTAACAACTTATTTACTTTACTTTCTTGCAGATACGCCGAACTGCGTCGCCGCATTGTGAGCCGTATGGAATCTCTAAAAGTGCATTTGTAAAACGTAAACGGAATCTCTGGCGAAAGAACAATTTTATATTAGCCATAATCTGTGTGCGGCCAAAAGTGTCTGCAGCAGCCCAGCTAAAAGTATTCACGTTTTTATACCAGAAATATATTTTTATGTAGCATTTAGAGAAAATTACGAACTAGCAACATTAGGCGCCCAGTGAACAAAGCAGCTGCTGCACGTCGCAAATATTTACCTTACGATCAGAGGGGTTCTTATCTGCCCAGCCGAAACTAACAATCATTACCAGGCATTTCCATTTGTTTAGAAAGCGTTTAAGACTTGTAACTAACCAAAAAATAATTATTAATCAACCACATTACCATACAGCTCTTTGTTTTGTGTTTGTAATCAATATATGAGTGCTTGCAGTCACGTAAAAGCGGTGTCATGTATCTATTGTACAATTTTTAGCACTTAAGCCCACGTGACATGAAGCACAGATCCTGCTAGTAGTGTGTAGTTTAAAGCCGTTTTATCGAGTCTCTGAGCAAATGTGCAGAAATCAGTTCGATTAGCAATTTCAATGACTGCAAAAAACAATAACAATAGCTGTACACCCACACATACATTACTACATATTGCATAACATGGACTTGTTGATTGAAAATCATTTGGAAATCCAATAAAATGTAAAGTTTTACAAGAAAAGCGACGGCTGTGACTGTGACCAGCGGAGCGAAGTTTAAAGCCCCATGGCGACCGACAAATTTCGGCAAGTTACTATCCCGTAGTGCAAAGGGGCGGATTTCAAGACAGAACCAGCAGCAGCAGCAGCAGCAGCAGCAGCAACGGCAACGGCAATAGCAAGTGTGAGTTGAATATTCAAAAAAGGCAGCTACCGGCGCCAGCCGTCCGTACAGAAATAGGGATCAAGTGGAGGCGGACTGGAGCACACACACACACACATGGGAGGGGCCCGGCCCTCTGATGGCATGGCGAACGAAGCCCTGTCCGGGCCAAAGCAGCCATCAAAGCACAAGTCAATGATGCCATTATAATAGAGCAACGATGGTGGAGCAGAGGAGCGGCGCGGTGGCGACGACAACGATGAGGATGAGGACGAGGACGAAAGTAGGCAAGCACAGGCTCACTCACATAATAAATGCAGACCCCAGAAGGGCGAAGTGTGTGTGCGTGGCTATTAATTTGAAACTGACAGAGCCTACGGGTCTGGGTCCGGCTACAACGTGGCTGGGACTCTGGCTACAGGGCCGCCGCGGCTAGAGGACCAGCGTTGGCCAGCCTCCGAGGCGCGCTCATGCTGATGATGCTGATGCTGATGCTGACGCTGACGCGTTAAATGGTTTTGGGGTTTCCCGGCCAACAGCAGCCCGGTCCAAGTGTGCCAAGCGCCAATACATAAAAATCAACAGCCAGCGACACTAGCAACAACAGCTCAAGTCCATTTGGGATGCGGAGTCGCATTAGGCGCCAGTGGCAGGTTCACGACCCGCTGCCTTGGCTTCAGCAATTATCGCTTAAGAGAGAGCTCGCATTCCAGAGCTCTGGCGCTGGGAGGCCAGAAGAGAGGCCGGAAAATCGATTTTGGACGTACGCTGTTGGCTGTCTGTTTTGTTGGTGGTGGCAGTCTGGAAAGGCCAGGCAGTTGTTGCTGCAACGGAAGGGGGATGGTGGCGACGCCACGATAGAGAGAGCCAGGACACATTGCGCATACGCAGTGAGGTACACTGTTAGAAAGAGTGGAGATTGCTTTAAATTATAATTTAAAGCGTATGAATATTAGAATTTATAAAACATAAAATATAATCTTTAGTGGTATTTGTTTTTCTGTATATTTTAAAACAATTTATATAAAATTTTAGTTTTTTGCAAACTTTTTTAATTTAAATATTAATATATTCTCAATGTTTTCATGACAACTCTAGCTTCATTCAGGATGTTCCAGGCTGGCTCTCTTAACGCATCCTGCCGCTCTCTTAGCGCTCGGCGCTTGTGTCGCAAAATTCCAATGCTACCGCCATGGCTGCCACTCAGAATCTCGAGGCGAAGCCACTCAGTTTACGTTTCGGCCGCATCGCCTTCAGTTCTCTAGTATTCCGTGTCCAGGCTGCTCTGTATTCGCGGAGGCGCCTGCCATTGCAAAAGCAAAAACCAAAAACCAAAACTCATTGTCATTCATAGTTACTTTTCGTGTGTGCGTGAGGATAGCGCCAGTGTGCGTGTGCGTGAGTGCGTAAACCGAAGGCGTCCGTAGTTTTCCACGGGCTAGCACGGCGATTAAGACACCGAGAGCGGAACCCGTCAACAGGGAATCTTAAAGCACTTCCTCAGCATCAGCCAGAGCCAGCGCCACCGTCGCCATCTCCTTTTCCTGTTCCTGGACGCCGTTCATCAGCCATGAAGCACTCGCCGTTGATTGCCAGCGCTTGTCTTGCGCTGGTGTTGATGTCATTCAGTCTGATTGGCAGCTCGGAGGCCAGAAAGAAGAAGTACGTCGGCGAGACGGGCGGCGATTTTGAGTTTATCGATGAGGTAAGTCCCAAATGGCTTCGCGGCTGCCGCCCCGTTTACTGTCTCCGTTTCCGCTTCCACCGGAGTCGGATTCTCCGTCTGAGTCTCCGCCTCCCAGTTTGCCGTCTTCCTGTCTGTCTCCCATCCATAATAAGCCTTAAGCTGACTGCTGACATTTGTCAGTGCCCCGAGGGGCAAGTGTGTGAGAGCAAGTGGATGCATGGTGAAAAGCTTGCTATTTTAACTGGATTTTAAGAGAAACTAATTGCACATATATTTTTAAGACACTTTTTAAAAGGATATTTAAATTACTTTATCTTATCTTATCTTGGCTATGCTTGTAATTACATTTCCTGACCTTAAAACTCCAATGATTATAGTCATTAAAAATGAAACTAGACTATAGTGTATTTATCCATATAAACAACAAAATATAACAGTTTATACAAAATAGTTAAAGCAATTTCTGTTTCTGTAGAATATTGCTGTAATGAAGTTCAACTAGTTTTAAATTATAGAATTGGGACACTCTTTTATATGATCAATAAATGTAAAACCTTCTCAACAGTTTTTACAACAGAGTGTTTTAAAAACTGTTAAGAGGGTTTTTTAACACTCTGTTGTAAAAACTGATATAACATAGAATACAATAAAAGGCAGCAGGTTTAAATGGTTGGAAAAACTCACTTCACTCGATTTAATTAGAATCAAAAATCAGCAATATCCACTATCGTGGGATACTTTTAAACAGTTTGAAATGTTTTTAATGGGATTACCCAGGGGAATCCTCAATGCAAAATTGAGCCTCGTTTTTTTCGCTCTCTGTGTGTGTGCTGTGGCATATATAACGCAATTGCGCTTTCATTTGCCCAACTTTTTTGCCATCCCGTCGTTGCTGAGGTTTCACACCAACCAACAACTTCCTGTTTTGCTGTTTTTGTTATTTTTTGACGCTCTACGTTTTCAGGCCCAAAAAAAAAGAAAGAAAGAAAATAGAAGAAAGCGTAAATGCGACGTGCCAATTACTCACACAAATCCGATTTGTAGTAGTCTGTATGCCCGTCTTCAGAGTTCGCAGCGATGACCCGGCTGAGCCGGGCTATCTATGGCTCCGCTCCTGTTCTGGTCCTTGGCACGCACCTTTCCGGATATCGGAGCCGATCCGGGAGGAGGGGGAGCAGGAGGAGGAGGGATAGGAGGCAACCCAGTGGAAGATGGCAGTGGATAGCTAGAAAATCAATAGCATTTGGCAGTCTTGTTGTCGTTTGGCTGCGCGTAAACTATGAAGTAAGCGCTAAGCTGCTTTCGCTCTCTGCCAACACGCAGCCCCCGAAAACAGCCGAGCCACCCGGATCCACCCGAGGCACCCCTCTCATCAATGACCGTTAGTCACAGACGCAACGTCGTCGCTTTGTTTTTTTCTCGCCCATTTGCCTGGTGCTTTGCTTTCTCTCTTTCTCCTCTTCCGCCTTTCTCCCTACTCACTAGTCTAGTTCCCATTCTTTTTTTGTATTCCTTTTCCGTTATTATTATTTTTTTTTTATTCCGCTTTGTGTGTTGTGTTGTGTTTGTTTTGTTTGCCATTTTGGTTTTATTTTCTGCGTTTCCTTGCCCTTTTCTCATCCCCTGTTGTGTGTGTGTGTGCTAATAGTCCGCTGCACGAGTGTGCGTACACACACACATACGGACACGAGAGCGGCCTTCAAGCAAAATTATTGCGATTCGCCAAAGTTTCCATGGCGAAAAGTGAAAAAATGTACGAAAATAAGGCATTTGAAATTTTTGCCAGGCGCCGCCATATACATACGCAGAATTTTAAACAGTTTGCCAAAATATAAACCGAATCCGCACATGTGTCCTTGTATTTTGTATTTGTGCCTTTCGTGCGTGTCACCCATACAAACAAAGGCTGCCAATTTACAGCTTTGTCCGGACTCCGGACTCCGAAGTCTTTGTTTCCGCATAAATTTCACTTTGATGTCCTTTAATTCCCTTTTTTCTATTATTTTATACTCGCAGCGTTTATTTTTTTGTATCGTCTGAGTGCGTAATCGCACATTTTCGCCTTCTTGCCGACATTTCGGCCATGAATTTCACTTTTTATTCGCAAACTTCTGGCGTTAGGCAAGTATTCGCCAAATGGCATAAATTATTTGAAAAGTTTATATAACCAAATTGTTGGCATCTGAGCGGGGAATTTCAATTTGCTGAGATTTTCAGTGACACTGAATTTTGACACATGGCTGGAATCTGGTTTCTCCCTGGTTTCCTTTTTAATTGAAAAGTTTGTGCCGGAAGTAGGGGGTTTCTTAACGAAACTTCTGCAGGGGAGGAAACGAAAGTCAAACAAGACAAAACTCCCGTCTGGAGGAACAATGTTTAGCTTAGGATTTAAGCTTAATATTTCTGGAAATCATATCTTTGGGTCCCAAGGTAATTGCCCGGTTATCTGCCGAATAGCGGAAGTAATCCGGACGAGAGGGAGGGAAGTGCCCCAAAGTATGCAGCACAAAATAAATAACCATAAACAGTTGACGTTAATCAAGCACAAAAGGATACGCACAGACACAGACGCAGGCTCACACAGAGCCCTCTGCCGCGGCAGAGCTTCGTTATGATTTATGCATGGCATACATTTCCATTTCCATTTCCATCCCACTTCCATTTCCATTTCCCGGTCCAATTTCGATCCGCCTTTGTGTAAGCCCTGCATTAGTCGTAAAAATGATAATAAATTAGCCGGGATCGCAAGGAATTCCCTTGATTTGCAGCCACTGCCTTCGGGCTGTCAACTAAGCAATAATCCGAAGCCATTCATTCCATCTATACATCTTATGTATATGCATAATCAGCTTGACAAACAGACCAACCAAGACTCTTACTAGGAGTCTGCAAGTCGGGGCTCTTGTCCATCGATTACCAACAAATGACGCTCTGCTGTTTGTCAGCAAAAAATAAATCTTTGCATTGTGCATTTCGCAATTTGAGCGCTGGGAAATTGTGTTGTTGCAGCACAAAATAAAATGTGAGTAAAATGCGAATAAAATAGAAATAGACTCCAGGCTCCGGCACACAATGACAGGGTTCACTGCGTAATGTATGCAAAACGCTCCCTACTCCACTTTATGTGCAGACAGGCGAGCTGTTGAGCTGGTGTGTGTGTTTTGTGTGTGAAATGGCTGCCAGCCATAAACTTGATATGCATAATTTTGTATAAGCGCCACTTAGAGCCACTACCTAGAGCCATACATCTATGTAGGTGTCTCCTCTTCCCCCATAACAAGTCGCAAATCCTCTAAACTAAATCAAAATGTGGTCACATTACAGTTTTACTTGTGGCTGATATCCTCCTCCTGCCTCTGGTCAACGGAGTTGGGGCTATATTTTTATGGCCACGAGCACGGGTACGAGATGGATAGTGCCTGGTCCCAGCATCATCCGAGTGACCCCCGCCTCAAAGAACATTCGGGCAGTGCAAGTTATGTAATAAACTTTTATGTTGTCAAACTGTTGCATAAATTGCCAACACGCAGCCCAAAACTTTGCAGGATGCTAACTAGGATCTGTGATGTGTGTGGCGCGGCAGGGACAACATGGCCCGAGAAGTTATAAAAACGGCTGTAAAAGTTAACGACATAAGTATTCGGCTGTCTGGCCATTTGGCCCGGGCATTAGCACCTATTTAGGGTTCCGATCCGGGATAGGTGGAGGTGAAGCCCTCAGAGAAGTTCAGGTGCGATGTTGGGGTTTCATTAGCATTGCAATTTCTACAGAGCTGTTCCCAGCCAAGTAGATTTGCATATTGCATGCCAGAACGAATGCCAGAAGCCGGAAAAACCGAACCGAAAATCAGCCAGGGAACTCCAGCAGCTGAACTGAATTTCGGCAACTAGCAATTTTCTTGCCTTCGTGCTACGAAAATTTCCCAGGAGTGACACACAGGTCCAAGACCGAAGGAAATATGACCTGAACCAGACACAACGATTTCTCTGTTCCTTGAGAAAAAAAAAGGAGAAAAGATATTGCTGAAAAACGTAGAGGAAACTTATGAATCCACTGCAAACTTTACTCACTTTACTCTTTTATTCACCGGCCCACGCCCACTTATCTCCTTGTTGTGCATTCAGCTTTCGTCTGCTTTATGCTCTCCGTTATCGCATTGTGCCCTGCGTCCTTGCGTGCTTGCCAATTCTGGCAACCCTTCGCCGCCAGTCGGTTAATTTCTTTGTGGCAGGAGTCGAGTCCTGCACGTACACATTAGCAAATTGCCTGCATGTGAGCGGGAGCTGAGGAGCGGCAGGTACAAGGAATGCCTGCACATGGCAAATGGAGAATGCTTTGCTCTTTTCACAAGGTTAAAAATTGCTAAGAAGCGCTTATGAAATCGCAACACGCATAGCCGCAGGCATTGCCTGTCTTTTCCTTTGATCACCGATTCTAATTAACTGCTTAACTCGGATTAAGGCCACGGTACATGTTCCACTTAGTGCCTGTACTTGAATAATTCTGAAATTTTGAAGAATTTCAATTAATTCTGAAAGATACGTGAAAATTATCTGCTTTAAATATTTTTAAAAATTGTACAAATAATTACTATAACTTGTTACCAAGATTAGATAATTATTGCAAGTATTCCCCAGTAGTTATTCCTCTGAAATAAACTTTTCTGTATGTACTCTCACTGTTTTACATGGCAGCCTTTGCTGCATGGAGCATCTTTCATAAATCTTGCCCTGCGTCCCCACCAATAAGACAAATTGGTTTCGGAGCAACAAAACTTCGTTGTCAGCTAAGGCGAAACTAAAACATTTTTTCTCCGACTTTCCCATAAAGGGGAAAACTTGAGCAAACTCATTTTTCACTTTCATATTGTTGTGTGTGGCAGGCTCCAAACAGCTGGAGGACTCCATGTCCACATCCGCTTTTCCAAGCTCCTCTACCGTCCCGTTCCGTCCCGTCCCCATTCTCATCTATTGAGCCACTCAAACGTATGTGTGCCACTTAACTGATTATGTAAGACGAGCTGCGGGCCGTGTGTGAGTTTTCCGGCTCTCGGTGGTTCCAACATCTGTATTTACTGCCTGGGCCAATATTAAATTTTCATGGAGCCATGGAGCGAAGCGGGAACCCGGAGAGAAATGTGTGCAATTTTAATTAATAGCCGCAGGATGATGCCTGGACGATTTGGTCCAGTTAGGCGACTCGGTCACATATTGCGACTAATGAGTTTTCAAGGGGTTCTGGACCGGTGAGGGAGCCCAGTCCTACTGGTAGGTAGCTCTTGGCCCAAATCGATGCTGCGAAACTGTAGGCTGGCCTATCAATTACCCGACACAATGACCAGATATTTGGGGAGCCGGGGCATTAGGCTTTATGGCAGCCAAGCACATGTCAAATGGGATGTCGCATGGTCTGCTGAAGGATCTGGCTTGGTCTTGAAGTGGCGTGACGGGTCTCGGAGCTGTGCGTGGGATGAGTGCCAGCCTGTTAAGCTGTCATTATTTATGGCCTGACTCAAGGAGCGTTTGCTGACAGCATTCTCGCAGTGATTTCGAGACGACGAAAACAGTTACAAATTATGCATATTAATTGTTTTGTCTGCGGTTGACGCAGAGCTCTGGAAAAACAATGCAAAAGAAGAAAGTCTCTGGTGAAGGATACTGTCCATGTTCAATATAAGAAGAAACTGGTATGCTCTTCCAGTTGGTCTAAAATAAATTACAAAATATGTAAGTAAAATTTGGTAACATCAGCTCAAGGAGGATGATAAGGAAACCCTTATATTACGCCTTTACATAAATTTGCATGTGTACAACATACTCGAAGAAGAGACAAGTACCGGGTAAAGTGAAAAGGTTGGATTCAACCCAAAATTAAGTCAAGAGAAACTCTCTTGACGTACGCGTCGTATACGTAATGCGTGTGGCGTGAGGCATGAGGCGACGACCTTGCTTTTCAGTCTGTTTGGCAGACAACTTGCCGGCGGCCATTGGCTTTGAGTTGAGCTTGCCTTTGCCGCTGCTTACATAAATTTCGAGGAAAAACTCATCTTGATATTGACTTTGTCGACGAACATTCTTGACATTACAATTTGCTATATTAAATTTCTCTTCATGTTTTGATTGGCATTTGACATGGCTTTGGCTTGGGCTGTGGCCAAAGGAGCTTCGTTCGTGTAGAATCATCACACAGCAGGAAACCGGGGAAAATGTTGTAAGAGGAAAAGTTGATTTAATATTTCAGCTGCAAGGTGCCACGGAAAAATTAAAAGCAAGATAAAGGGATTCGGCATGGACGTTAAACGAAACGACTTTTGGGGTGTTGAGGGGGGAAGGGAGTGAAGGTCTTGAGGTATAGCGCACATAAAACTTTCTGCCAGGACCAAAATGTCCTCGTGCCTGTGTCTCTCTCCCTTTCTCTTTGTGTGTGTGTGTGTGTGTGTTCGTACGCATTACCATAAATAAATTATAACGTTCGCTACTTCGACTGTGAGTTTATAGCTTGTATGCGATAACTCAGGCACACACACAAGCACACTCTCCCCAAATTTTAGGATCCTTCCCAAAGAGAGAGAGAGACAGAGAGAAAGGACCCGTAAATGTACGAACGAGCAGGGAGACAGATAATAACAGTTCGCAAGTCGAAAATGAAGAGGAGGCAGGGGCCTCCACAGGATGTAACACTTTGGGCCAGAAAGAGAGAGGGAACGGGCCTGCAGGCGATAATAATTTACGGGACGAGAGCAAAACACAATGGAGACCGAGGAGGCCTGCCTGCTCCGAAACGCAACCAAAAGCCAAAAACGAAACGTCGACTAAGGACACAGGCGCATAAAAGTTTTTATTCCACACACAATGCGGGCCACACAGAAATTGCAGCCAGCCGCAAAATCCTGCATACAAATTATGCAATTAGGCGGCTGAGGAGCGTGAACGGCTGAAATTGAGACCAAGATGGATATTATGTTCTTAAAAAACTAAAAAGCTCAGGCAAAAGTTTTTCCGCCAGTTATCAAATTCGGGAAATTGTCTCCACATCCACTCTCTTTCTTCTTCGCAGACAAGTCAGCGCTCTGAGCATCAGAGTGGCAGTGCCGTGTCCCTGGAAAATAGTCAAAAATCCCTGACAAATTGTCAACGAAAGTTTATTCTCTGGCGAAAGTTGGAGTTGGGTTGGGTTTTTGGCAAACTTTTCGCTGGCTATAACTGCTGACAGTACTAAAAATAATATTGCGTATACGCAGCGTTTGCCAGCGACTAGGGGCAATGATGAAATGCCTCTTGGGCCAAAAGCAAACACTGTAAGTGAAACGACGGCCAAAAAATGATGCCGGGAACATGCTCTGAATGGGACAAAAGTGCCAAAAGTTTTCCATTCAAGTTGCAATTAGCTGGCGGACTTTCGACCAAATAATCTGGCTTAGAAACCCAGAGTTGCCGGAACAGACAATGACAAGTGGAAAAACAGGTCTCAACTTGAGCAGCAAGGATCGCAGTTGATTGACTTTCTGTTGGCAGGCAGCCGAGCGAGGAAGCGAGCTATACATGGCACTCTATGCCAATCACGGAGGAAGGGAAAATTAAATTTTTATTTCAGCTTCATTTTGCATTTTCGTGGCAAATTCAATTGCAGCTGCTGTTGCCACTTCCTGTTGCACTTTGTTACGCCACCCTACCCCTGCACTCCTTCTCCACCGCATTCTTTTGCTCGGTTTCAATTAGATGCCCTCGCTATCTGGCTTTCACCCGCCCCCACTTCCGGCTCCTCATCCTGCCAAAGTTGGCTTCAAAGTTTATGCAAGTATTTCCCCCCCCCCCTCTGTATTTGAGCCAGCACCAAAAAACAAAACAGAAACAGAAGCTGCAGCTGAAACAGCAGCCAAAAATACTTATTGCTCGCGAATAAACGGAACGGCGACTGCAAATACACAAATACACAGACGGCGAAAAGGGGCGAAAATAAAAAGCCAGCGAACGGAAATGAAATTGCAATTGGTGGCCCACACAGACGACGCCAAGTCGCGAAGCGTTGATGCGCGGCAAGAGCTGCTGAAGGAGAATGGCAAGTTTGCTCTGCTTTTGCATGTTTTTCGCTGTTTTCCTTTCTTGGCTTGGCTCGCAATGCCATTTCCGGTACGGTCTCATATTGCGCCTTGGCGTATGCAATAAAGTTTGCACAGCGACAGAGCAAGAAAGAACCTACCTACAGGCGAACTTCCAGAGATTCGAACCGACATCCAGAAGCAAAGAAAACATTCAAAATAATATGGAAATACATATGTATTTGTATAAGCTTTCGCAAGAAACATGATGCTTTTATATATTTTTATTTTGCTTTATTTTTTTCGAAGCAACATAGGAAAACGTAGGAAAGGGATTTATTAATAATTTTTTATTTACTATAAAAATTCATAGTAAAGATAATTATTTTCAAAGTAAAGAGTTCAGAGATATTTAAAAAAGTTAGATAGCAGAAAAGTAAAATACAAATACTCCACAATTACAACATATTTCCACATTAATGCTATGCCATATATTTTCTGTAAGCAATTTCAAAGTTATGCAGACAAAATTACATGAAGCTTAGTCACATTTTGTCCTCAAAATTATACGGAATTCAGGAATTTTCAACTAGCACAAGTTGAACTCTAAGTGTGGCTAGATTTTAAGCTCGGCATCCTGCTGGCAGGGCCACGCTCCACCATTTCAGCCATGGCCGCAAGGGCTTAATCAGGCGCAACTTTTTAGAAGAATTTTCCCCAGGACCGCTCTTAATGTCGCACACACACACACACACACGCACACCCAAGGGTATAGCGGGCACCCACACAATCACGCACTACGACTATAAAGGATATGAAGCTATAGCTGCACACAGGAGCTCATTAGTTGGGCGGCTGCGGCGCTTAAGCTTAAGCTGCGAGCGTAGAAATTGTGCAGCTTTGGCGCTAAACAAGTTAATTAGTTTGCCTCTCTCTCTTTTTTTTTGTTCGCCATCGCCGGGAGTTGGGCTTAACGACAAAATAAATTATTTGCCGCACACACATAAGCGCCATGGAGACTTCAATTGACTTTATTAAGCGTGCGGATGCGAGTGCGTGTGGGCGTGCTTGCGCTTTAATGACACTTTTCAGTCAGCAGTCGCCGTTACCGCAGTCGCCGCAGCTTCAACTTACGTTTATTATCCCGGCGACAGGAAGCCATATCCTGGCACAATGGAAGGCTAAGTGTTCGAGTGCGAGTGCAGAGGCGTGGCAAATGGGATCTCATCTAGAGCCTGACTTTGATCTACGGCATATTAACCTCCACTTGGCAAACTCCTCTTGGTTTCTTTCTCCATTTTTCCTAATTCAAAATTAATTTTCATGTCGTCGAGAAGGCTGGAGCAGCCACAGCCGGTTCTGGTCACCTGTGAGCGGCGGCCCACTGTGCAGCTGTGGCGACATTAGGAGACAAGGCGGCGCAATTGCCTCTGTGTCTCATAAAAACACTTTGTTGTCCCCAGCCAAATGTATGTGCCACACTTGGAATGGCGCTACAAAAATACACTTCGACCAAAAAGGGTGAAATTTTATCTGCCAATGTAAAAGAAATATTATTTTAAAAGGAATGTAATCAAGAAGATGTTTTGCACAAATATAAATTTTTGGGAAATGGAAGATTATACTTCTTTTGGAGACAAATGTTGAATTTATTTAAAAAGGCAAGGAAACTTACCTTGGAAAGCGTCTTAACCCCAACAGTTTGTTTATAAATCGAACTGAATATCGATCTTAACTATTGAATCATCATCTTTATCATGGAATTTGATTGATTTCTCATTTATAAACCCTTGCACTGGGTATAAAAATCCAATGATGTTTTCAGTGCACATATGTACTCCAAGGGGAGGCCATCACAGATACAAGCCTAAGCTCGTTTAATCCTGGATTTTAATTGCACGGCCATAATGTTCATGAGGCAGCCAGCTCAGGACATCGAGCCGCAGCAGTCACAAGTAAATTGAATTTAATTAGGAACGAGTTTTTTCATTGTGATTGTTGTTTGGCTTTTATTCGTCATAAACTTCGGATGGCAATAAAAAATCGCTGCTGCCGCCAAATGCAAATGAAAGCTGAAGCTTGAAGGAGGCGCGGAGGAACCCTTAAAGGCATCGCCAACTTCTGGAGGCTCTAATTAGTGTGAGTGGGCCATTAAGAATCTGCTCAGGTTCGAGGCATGTGCAGTGGCTTAAAGTTTGCACTGAGTGTAGGGCAAAGAAATTAAAATTGAAATGTAAAAGTTGCCAAACTTTTCCCCGCACACACACACACACACATACAAATACACGCGCGGAAATTTAAAATGCAAAGCAGAACCGAGGAGGAAAAAGGAAATTCTGGTACCAACAGCCAGAACCCAGAACTTGCCTTCAAGAGGGCTCGTGGCAGGTGGGCTGCAAAAACTTGCTGCACATTAAGTGCACTTTCGAGAGACCAGACAGGAGGCGACGGAGGGCGAACAAGCGGGCTTGGCTGCGCTGCCAACTGCCAGCAGCTCATTAAAAGTAAAAATGATATGCATTAAGTTGCCAGCGGTAACGAGAGCGTTAAAGGGCTGGACTGCACTCATTATGCCAAACTGACGCCACTAATGGTCAGTGTTAATTGCGTGGAAGGCATTTCGCATTTGGCATGCACAGCCGCCACCCAAGTCCCATATCCCTGCCACCTAGCCTGACATTCGCCTGATAAATTGTCATAATTCCTGGCCGCACAAAGGACGGGTCCCTGGGTTCCTGGGTCTCCTGGCCACCCATCAATACATATTTCATTGCCCTGACACATGCATTAACATGTCTAATCGGCACGCACGGGTCACAGTTGCAGCCAAAACAGAAACTGGCCAAAAATGGGGTTTGGGGACGCTTTTGAGAGCACGTAGCCATTATTCATTCTGCGGCCCCAGCATAATTTATTGCCCTTGGCACCACTCACATGTCAGGCATTCCAAAGTGCTGCCCAACTGACAATTTGCACAGACTGACATGCAGGAGTTTAGCTCCTCGTCGAGCCCCCCCCCCCCACGAAACACATCGTCGCTGAGAGCGGGGGGCCTTAAAATTTATTTTGTTTGACTAACTGACAAAACTCACTCCCACCTGTCTCGTCCGCCCGATGGCAGTGTCTCGCAAACTCGCTGTACGATGCTGTCACATCGATGACAGCCCTTAGTCCAACGACTGAACGGGCCAACGGGGCGTATGCGCTATGTGCCAGCAAAAGCCAACTTGGGTGTGAGATCCCTGCAGTTTCTAAAGGCCTGCCAAGAGGACAATTTTGCCACAGAACCGGTGTGTTGTAGATGTGCCAGAAACCACAGGCTCTCGCACCTAAAATCTCCTGTGGATTAGGGATTAAGAGTCGATTACTCAAGTTGAGTTGAAGTTAATGCTGCGAGTTAAGTTATGCTGCTTATCTAGGTTCTGTTTTAAAATTATTTATCACAGAAATTATTTTAAATGAGCATTAAGATATGTGTATGCTTACAAAGTCATTTTATAAGTTTTAAAGTATTTTTAAAAATATTATATGATTATAAAAACATGGTTTAATAGTGGGTTCAATAAACCCCAGTATGAATAGTTGCTAGCTTATTCTTTACTATTAACAATAAATGCTCTTCATAGACAGGAGGTCGGTATTAGTGGCACTGACCACACCTTTGTCTAGACAGAAGCTAGCATTAATTTCCTTAAAGTATTTGGCCAGTGCCAGCCCTGGCAGTCCCTGACCTCCCTCGATTTCCATTCAGCAGTTAGGCAATGTAAACAGTTTGTTAAAAGGGGTTGACAACCCCTTGGCAAACGACGCTTCTATGACGGATAAGTAAACAACACTTTCAACCCTTAGAAAATAAAACACGGAAATACTTCCTTTTAGGGTAATTTATAATTTATAAACGCTGAACTTTAATAGGCCAAATTTCCAAATATACTAAGCCTCCGTGAGGTTGCGAATAATCTTCTTGTAGACCTCAATGCCATTTAAGTACATGTCTGCCTGCAAAAATTCATCATGATCGTGGATCAAAACAGGAGTATTGATGATTGGAGAGAAGCCAATAGCTGGAGTTCCCTGTGCCCTTATAAACCGGCAGTCAGTGGCCCCGAAGCAAACAATGGGCTTTATCTTGAGTCCACTAAAATATCATAGAAATAAAATCAAGTCTTTTTTTTATATGTTAAGATATACCCACAGTTCATCGGTGGCTTTCTTAAAAGCTAACCAAAAAGGGTTCGAATCATCTAGCTTCGTGGGTGCCACATAAGATTCCTTTTGCAGGAACTCCAGCTCAATGCCACCGCCTGCCTCCTCACACCAATCACGGATCTGCTTCTCAAAGCCAACTAAATCCAGGGTAATGGACAATCTCATATCGAAGACAGCCTCGAAGAGCGGTGGCACGACATTGCTCTGCACACCGCCGCTAAGCTGGGTGAGATTCACAGTGGTCACATCACCAATGTCCAAGTTCTTGTCGCTTTTCAGTTGCTGATTCTGCGACTCGCGGAACTCCAAGAGTTTGTTCAAAACATAGTTCAGCTTCTTACCGGCAGTGTTGGCCAGCAAGAGAGAACCATGCCCAGAGGTTCCACTGACCTTTAATTTGAGAACTGAAAGTGAGAGAGAGCTTGTTAGGCTTCCTCCTCTCAGAGCTTGGACTACACTCACCCCATCGAATCCGCTCGGCGTAGAAAAGCCAATGAACATCACTCGCGCTTGTGCCTCCTTCGTCCATGCTAAATCCCACATTCATCTGTTTGTAATAGTCTGTTTTAACGAACTCCGCCACTCCAAGAACACCGCCTGTCTCCTCATCAGGATTAAAGGCCACATAAACAGTGCGCTTGGGCTGGAAACCACTGGCCTTCAGCAGGCGAATAGCTCCGAGATACTGGGTGCCCACCGATTTCATGTCTTGAGTGCCTCGGGCGAAGATTCTGCCCTCCTTGTCTAAGTCAGCGCTAAAGGGTTCGTGGGTCCACTTGTCCGGAAACACGGGAACAACATCCATATGGGAGTTCAGGATAATTGAAGGTAACTCTGGTGCGGTTCCCAGCCATTTGATAATCACCACGGGCTTTGACTTAACTGCAGGATAGACCACATCCACGGGAAGTTCCAGGGAATCCGCCTGACGCTTTATAAATTCCACGCAGGCAGCTAATAGGAAGCTTATTAGGGATTCTTGTAAAATGATTTAACCTCAAAACCTTACTATAATCTATGTAAGGATGCACGGAAGGAATCCGCAGGTATTCACGAAATATTTGAATTTCCTCATTATTTTCCCATTTCTCAAAACTCATGCTGGGTAATTTCGTTCCAAATGATGTTAGCGCAAAGAGAGATAAACGGCGAATAAACGTTTTAACTTAAATGCTGCCTTTATACGCTCATATCTTATGTGATTAAAATGATAATCGGGTTATCTTATCGGCTTAAATAAAGCCAACGGGAGGTAGTGGAGGAATTTAAGCAAAAAGACCAGCCAGAGAAAGGAAAAGGGGGTAGGGCTCACTTGTCTTCCTTTAATGCCGATGCCCACCCACAAATAACTAAGGCAAATATTTTGCATGACTTTAAATTTGTACTCTTTATTTTAATCTACGATTACCAACTGAGATGCAGAGAGCGCATCCCAAGAACCGGTATACTGTACGGATGTAATGGACCTGAACGCGTTACCGATGGCGCCTTCCATCTGGTTTGGGTCGACGGAGTTCTCTGGGTGCTGGACCGTCGAGAAGCGGCGCTGCTGCGTCGGGATGCCGCTTCGACTCGATCTTCAGATCGGCCTGAAACTTCCACGGCCAATTCAGTTTCCCGTACCCGGCGGTTGCAGAAGATCGGCGGGGAGTGACGGGGGCTCTTTACCGGCTGCTTCTTCTGTCCATTGATGTTTTTAATGTTCTTCATAATCTTCTTACGGCGCCTTTTGGACACCACCGGACTATTTGTTGGGGTCTCATCTTGGACCTGGTAGCTCAGCTCCCAGAACTCCCTGGCAACGCGGAACCTCAGGAGTCGTTTGTCTTGCTCCAAAATATCGAAAACCAGCTGGAACAGAGATAGATTCCCTAGAATCATCAGCAGCGCTGCGAGGTTCACCGGACAGATGGCGCGGCTGCTCAGCACCTGCAGCATGGCCAGGACACGGTCCCGCTGTTCGGGTACCAGCACCGGAACCATAAATATCAGGCGCATCAGCTTGGAGATATTGGCACGGTCCAGCGGATCAATCGGATGCCCGCAGCGGTCGTGCATGCTGTGGTAGATCGTCAGATCGAGCAGCTCCGTGTACGGCGACTTCACATTCTCCATCACCGACCAGACGCGGTCACGTGGATAGCGCCACACCGGCTTGATATCGTCGCAGGCTAGGCGGAATAGTGTAGCCAGCACCTGGAAATGGTTGATGCGGAACAGGCAGCTCAGCGAGTCCACAATGAACTTGTTATGGAAATAGCTGCTGCAAAGCTGATTCTTGGGATACAAACTGCAAAGCTCGCACTCTGAGGTCGTACTGCAGCAATAGTGCCTTTTCGAAGGACGAAGCTGCTCAACCGGCATCTGGAAAGCGGGGCTGCAACATGGCGGCGGCTTGCAGCCACCACAGCACACCGGTGGAGCAGAACACATGGTAGTCTCCTGGTATAACTTACAATTTTACGCTTCTTGGGAAAAAATCAAAAGACAAGAATCAACAAAGAATTTTAGAAAGCAATTTTACACAGAGTTTAAGATATTTACTGATTACAAATAATATTAATGAAAACTAGGCCAACTTTGTTATAAAATAATATAAAGTCCCATAAAAATAATGAATTATCAGTAATCAGTGATTTTTATTGAAGTAATTTAGTGGCTTTTTGGATATCCTAAAGATAAATTAGGTTTCTGATAAGATTCCCTAGAAATTTAAAGCTGACACACGAATTTTTTTTATCAGACTATCTTTATTATTATTATACCTCAGCCAGATTGCGAATAATCTTTTTGTAAACCTCAATGCCGTTCAAATAGGTGTCTGCCTGCAAGAATTCGTCGTGATCATGGATCCGCATAGTTGTGTTGATGATGGGTGAGAACCCAATGGCCGGCGTTCCCTTCTGGCGAATATATCGACTATCGGTGGCACCAGGACACACGATGGGATGGACCTTCACTCCACTGAAAATCCACAAAGTTAATTTCGTATTCTCAATCCCTATAGAAGTATACTCACAGTTCATCAAAGGCAGCTTTAACGGCTAACCAGTAAGGATTCGAGTCATCCAGCTTGGTGGGTGCCACATAGGGTTCCTTCCGGAAAAAGTCCACCTCGATGCCACCACCTGCCTCCTCGCACCAGTCACGGATCTGCTTTTCAAAGGCCACTACATCTAGGGTGATGGCCAGGCGCACATCGAACACCGCCTCGAAGAGTGGTGGCACCACGTTGCTCTGCACTCCGCCGCTCAGCTGGGTGAGATTCACGGTGGTCACATCTCCTTTGCTGACGCTGGAGTCCCTCTCCAGGAGCTCCACCTGTGAGGTGCGGAACTGCGTCAGCTTGTTTAGCAAGTAGTTAAGCTTCACGCCAGCGGTGTTGGGCAGCAACAGAGATCCGTGACCGGAGGTTCCATTGAATTTAAGTTTTAGTCCTTTCGAGCAAGGGAACGGGTCAGTGTTTAGTCCAACTTCAAACATATTCCAAACTTACCCCATCGTAGACGCTCGGCAAAGAACAGATGGTGCACATCGGTTTCACTGGTGCCTCCCTCATCCAAGCTGAACCCCACGTTCATTTGCTGGTAGTAATCCGTTTTGACGAACTCCGCCATGCCCAACTCTCCGCCTATCTCCTCATCAGGGACGAAGGTCACGTACACGGTCCTCTTGGGTTGGAAACCGCTGGCCTGGAGCAGCCGAATAGCTCCGAGGTATTGAGTGCCCACCGACTTCATGTCCTGAGTGCCCCGGGCATAGATGTTGCCATCTTGGTCGATGTCGGCGGCGAAAGGATTATGGGTCCACTTGTCCGGAAACACTGGGACCACATCCGTGTGAGAGTTGAGAATAATCGATGGCAGTTCTGGCTGACTTCCCAGCCACTTAATGATCACCACTGGCTTCGATTGAACAGCTGGACAGACCACATCCACGGGGAGATTCAAGGAGCTAGCCTGACGCTGAAGGAACTCAACACAAGCAGCTGCGAGGATTGAATATTTAGAAGGATTTAAATATATTTAGGACGAGGATCTCTTACTATAATCAACATCAGGGTGTACGGTTGGAATCCTCAAGTATTCCCGGAATATTTTAATTTCCTCGTTATCTTCCCACTTTTTTGAACTCATTTTGGTAGTATCCTGTTCAGCAATCTTGCCTCTGGCCGTGATAATCAGCGAATGAGAGTCGTTCGAAATACGCTGGGCTTATATATTCGGGCTGTCCTTATTTAAGATTTAAGTTCAAGGCACTTAAGTGATTGTAAAATGTGTTTGTGGTTGAGTTGATAACAGTTTAACAACGAAACCGCAGTTCTATTACCGACATTAGAAACACTTGTCTAGGCGGTCTCCTAAAATTGTGTTATCTCTATTAAAAACCAGAAACTGGGTTGTATTCTGGATAAATATATTCTGTTTCTACTATGAATGATCCCTCAACTCGGTTCTGATTGATGGTTTTTGTTTTATAATGGGTTTAGTGGGCTTCCCAGGTGTTCACGCTTTGTATCTATATTAACTTTGTAGTGTGTATCTTCCATTATCTAGGTATTCTTTAGATATCTCGCGAAAACATATTCGTTTAATAAAAACAAGATTAGATAGCAAAGTTAGGTATTTTCATATCAATTTGTGCACAACTGATCAATCTTTAATGCGATAAGGTTTCCATTCAATAATTCGAATTATTTTCAGACTTCGGCAAGGTTGCCCAGAATTTTCTTATATATTTGAATTCCCTTCAAATAGGTATCTGCTCCCAAAAACTCGTCATGATCGTGGATGCGCATGGTGGTGTTCTTGATAGGAGAGAATCCCAGGGCTGGGATGCCCTTGGCGCGAATGTTTCGGCTGTCGGTGGCTCCGGGACAGACAATTGGGTAGATTTTCAGGCCCCTGGAATACATTTTCGTTAGTAACTCCTAAAATAACATACTAGTTTCAAGCTTACAGCTCATCTGTGGCAGCCTTGAAGGCCAGCCAGAAGGGGTTCGAGTCGTCGATCTTGGTGGGTGCCACGTAGGGCTCCTTCTCATCGAAGGAGATCTCAATGCCGCCGCCAGCCTCCTCGCACCAGTCGTGGATCTGCTTCTCAAAGGCAACCACGTCGAGGGTGATGGACAGTCGCATGTCGAAGACGGCCTCAAAGTGCGGGGGCACCACATTGCTCTGTACACCGCCGCTCAGTTGGGTGAGATTGATGGTGGTCACATCACCGATGTTGATGGTCTGATCCCTGGCCAGTCGCTGGACCTGCGAGTCCCGGAACTCTGTGAGCTTGTTCAGCACGTAGTTCAGCTTTACGCCGGCGGTGTTGGGCAGCAGCATAGAGCCGTGTCCAGAGGTGCCGCTGAAGTTTAGCTTAAGTCCTACAAAAGATTAGTTTTAGTATTCCCCTCAAGCTAACTAGGATTCTGTAAGCTTACCCCAACGCATGCGCTCGGCATAGAAAACGTAGAAAAGGTCGATTTCGCTGGTGCCGCCCTCGTCGAGACTGAATCCCACATTCATGTTGGCGTAGTACTCCGTCTTGACAAACTCCTGCATGCCCAATTCGCCGCCAATCTCCTCGTCCGGCACAAAGGTCACAAATATGGTACGTTTGGGCTGAACACCGCTGGCCTTAAGCAGGCGAATGGCTCCCAGATACTGGGTGCCCACCGACTTCATGTCCTGAGTTCCGCGAGCGTAGATGTTGCCCTCCCCGTCGATGTCTGCGGCGAAAGGATCATGGGTCCACTTTTCACGGAACACGGGCACTACGTCCATGTGGGAGTTAAGGATGATCGATGGCAGCTCCGGCTCGGTTCCCAGCCACTTAATGATCACCACGGGTTTGCCTTCCACAGGATGAATGACATCCACAGGCAGGTCCAGGCTGTGGGCCTGTTTCTTTAGGAACTCGACGCACTCGGCTGGAAGTTTGAATAGCTTTGAGAAATGTCCTAAGGCTCTTTAATGATCTTCTTACTGTAATCCACATCTGGCTGCACTGTGGCAATGCGCAGGTAGTCTCGGAAAATCTTAATTTCCTCGTTGTCCTCCCATTTTTGTGAGCTCATTTTGGTGTGGTGTTGATTCTGTCAGCGATCCAACTCGAATGTGCGGCACTTGCTGAGCTATGGGCTTATACAGGTATTTTCGTGTAGCTTGATTTTGCTTTTATGGCCTTGGTTTTTAATTATTATCAAATAATGGGTGCGCTATCAGCAACGTCGCTTACTGTTCCCAAAATGATAACAACATGTATTCTAGCTCAAAAATGCTCCCGAAACAAATGTCTGATAGCAAACGGTGGCCAACATTCGATATTGTTATAATAAATCCAATACAAGCTTCACTCACCGAAGTTTATGTACCCTTCTTGATTTTAACAGGCTTAAGGTTAATGGTTTTTAGAAATGGTTTAAGGAAATGTACCTTATTTAAATTTTAATGACTTCAAAAATAAATTAAATACAGAGATACAATACAGAGTACACAATGTATTATTTAATTTATTATTTTTCTTAAATTACCTAAAGTTCCAATACTAATAAATGTATTATAAACAAGTAAACCACCTTTATTATCAGCTTTCTCTTTTATTTGAATCAAGCGATATGATTTGAGGTAATCATAACACTCAAACATTTAATTTCGGTCATAACACTCATCGACTCCAAATATTACTCACAAAACTGATATGAAATTTAAAGGCGATAAAGTAGCAGCAAATCAGAGACTGAATTGTATCGAGTTAAAGGTATTAATTCATGTTTGATTCATCAGGTGTGTTTGTGGTGTTGGTCAGAGCAGTGCCAAAGTCCAGTTCCGCTGAATATTCTATGCGTCAGCGATGGCCGGGATGAGCTTCCTGTACACCTGAATGCCGTGCAGATAGGTATCGGCCCGCAGGTATTCATTGTGATTGTGCAGCAGCACTGGGGTGTTGTTAATGGGGGAGAAGCCCAGGGCCGGAATTCCGGCCTCACGAACGTAGCAGCTATCAGTGGCACCGGGGAAGACTCGAGTGCGGGTTTTCAGGCCGCTGAAATAACAAAAACATTATTGGCGGGACAAACTCATTAAGCCATTGTCCCTCACAGTTCATCAAGGCTCTGCTTTAAGGCCAGCCAGAAGGGATTGGATGCGTCTATCTTGGTTGGCTCCACGAAGGGACATTTTAGGATAAAATCCAGTTCCACTCCGCCACCTGCGTCCTCGCACCATTGGCGAACCTGCATCTCCAGCTCATCCACGTCCTGGGTAATGGCTATGCGAATGTCAAAGACTGCATTTAACTGCGGGGGAACCACATTGCTTTGCACTCCTCCGCTAAGCTGAGTTAGGTTCACGGTGGTCACGTCACCAATGTCCAGCAATGGGTCGTTGTCCAGCCGCTGGACTTGGAAGCTTCGGAAGTGCATTAGCTTTTCCAACACATACTGGAATTTCTCGCCAGGTGTATTCTCCAGCAACAATGAACCGTGCCCGGAAGATCCTCTGAATTTCAGGCGAAGGTCTATCAGGGCAAAGGATTAGTTTCTAATTGGCATTTTCTATTCTCCAAAAACTCACGCCAAAGAGTGCGTTCCGCATAGAAAATGGGATATGACTCGTCCTCGCTGGCGATGCCCTCATCCAAACTGAAGCCCACATTCATGCTCCTGAAGTAATCGCCTTTCACCAGCGCAGCCATACCCATATCGCCGCCGGTCTCCTCGTCCGGCACATAAGTCAGGTACACAGTCCTTCTGGGCTGGTAGCCACTGGCTTTCAGTGCCCGAATGGCAGCCAGATACTGACAACCCACTGACTTCATGTCCTGCGCTCCACGTGCATAAATTCGGCCCTCCTCGTCCATGCGGGCACCGAAAGGGTCGTGGGTCCATTTTTCGGGAAACACGGGAACCACGTCCATGTGCGAGTTCAAAATAATCGATGGCAGCTCGGGACTCTTCCCCAACCACTTCATTATCACCACAGGTTTCGATGGCAGGACAGGAATAACCACATCGACGGACAGGTTGAGCCTGTTCGCCTGTCGCTTTAGGAACTCCACGCAGGCAGCTAAAAATTAATATTTATAACTAATAGCTTGAAAGCAACCCGAACTCTTACTATAATCCACATCCGGATGGACTGTGGGTATTCGCAAATATTCCTGGAATATTTGTATCTCCTCATCGTTCTTCCATTGCTCCGGGCACATTTTAAGCTAAAGGCTTCGCTGTAATAATCCGACTGTCTCGCAATGCGCGTTGTTACTCGGTTTTAAGTACAAGTAGGAATTGACTTCTGGGCGCTATCATTTGTTGACTCTGAGCTTACATTTTATGCTATTTTCCATCTCCGCGTGCACAGTACTTCCTGTAGTATATAAATACCAGGCGGCAACTTTGTTTTGCTTTATTTTATTATCATTTACAATGACAAATGTACATTTGTGTGTTACCTGCCTGATAAAATGAAAAATCAAATCCGTCAAACCGAGTGGACATGTTTTTCGATAAGCAATTAGTCTTTAAAAGCATTATTGACATGACATTGGGACTTTGACCCACTACTCTTACAGAGCTTTAAAAACATATAATGAAAACAATATAAAAATGCACAAGTTGATTGCTTAAAATATTGGAATCAGTACTTTAGGAGTCGGCGACAGCGGGAATGAGCTTCTTGTACACCTCGATGCCATGCAAGTAGGTGTCAGCCTTCAGGAACTCGTCGTGATCATGGAGCAGAATGGGAGTGTTGTTGATGGGCGAGAAGCCTAGAGCTGGAATACCTGCATAGCGCACATAACGACTGTCCGTGGCTCCGGGAAAAACTCGAACTCGCGTCTTGAGGCCACTGCAAAAAAAATAAATAAATTATTCAAATCAGAACGATCATTTTGTTTGCATTTGCTACTCATTCTTACAGGTCATCGAGAGCCTTCTTGAAGGCTACCCAGTAGGGATTTGAGGCATCAATCTTTGTTGGCTCCACGAAGGGGTTCTTCATCTCAAATTCCAATTCGATGCCGCCTCCAGCCTCCTCGCACCAGTCGCGAATTTGCTTCTCAAATGCGGCAATGTCCACGGTCACAGCTATGCGGATATCAAAAACTGCCTCCAGCAGCGGAGGTACAACGTTGCTCTGCACTCCTCCCCTCAATTGGGTTAGATTCACGGTGGTCACATCTCCAATTTCCAGGGAGGAATCGTCAGCCAGTTTCTTGACCTGCGATTTGCGGAACTCCATCAGCTTGCCCACCACATAGTTCAGTTTCTCTCCGGCTGTGTTGGGCAGCAGGAGTGATCCGTGTCCGGCAGTGCCACTGAACTTGAACTTTAAGTCTGTGAAGATTGGAAAATATTACTTGTAAAATTAGAAACTAAATTATTCCGCGAATATTAAAACCTACGCCACAGAGTGCGCTCGGCGTAGTACAGGGCGTAGGTATCGTCCTCGCTAGAGATGCCCTCGTCGAAGCTAAAGCCCACGTTCAGCTTCTTAAAGTAGTCGCTCTTCACCAGCTCCCTCATGCCCAGGTGACCGCCAACCTCCTCGTCCGGCACAAAGGTTAGGTAGATGGTCCTCTTGGGCTGATATCCGGATGCTTTAAGGGCTCGCACTGCTCCCAGGTACTGGGTGCCCACGCACTTCATGTCCTGCGAGCCGCGTGCAAAGATCCTTCCCTCGGCGTCCAGATCAGCGCTGAACGGACCGTGGGTCCACTTCTCTGCGAACACGGGCACTACATCGGTGTGCGAGTTGAGAATGATGGAGGGCAGCTCCGGCTGCGATCCCTGCCACTTGAGCACCACCACGGGATTCTGCTCATTTACCGGATAGACGACCTCCACGGGCAGGCCCAGGCTGGCGGCCTGTCGCTTCAAGAATTCCGTGCAGGCGGCTATAAATAGCAGACGTTTTTTATGGCAAGGTCGTAAAGATCACGGCTCTTATCGCAGCCGTATAAAGTTTATCTACACAGACTCACTGTAATCCACATTCGGATGAACTGTCGGTATGCGGAGATACTCGCGAAAGATCTGAATCTCCTCGTTGTTTTCCCACTTGGCGGCGGCACTCATCTTGAACTTGAACTAAATGGATCGGAACAAAGAGATAAGACTTTTGCCGGTCGATAATTTTCTTTAATTTGTTTGTCCAAACAAAGCGCTACGATCAGCTGATCGATCTTCACCACACCTTTCTAAACACTGAATCGCGAACGACTGTGGGGCCGTGGTGAGAAGCGCGCGTTTAAATATCAGCGATAAAGAGCGGCCATAAAATTAAAACAGAGCAGAAACTGGAATTTTAGGTCTTATCGTGTGGTTTTCGCTTATAAAGTTTTATCAGAAGCAATTGTTTACATTTTGGTGGCTAATCTAAATAAGTGTGAATATAGCTGGCATACTTATACACGCTTAAATAGTTATTTTAATCAAAAGTGTTACAAATTTGGTTAAAATATTCCATTGAGCAAGGTTTTATGACAGCCCAAGGTTTAATAGTTTGAATGTTTTGCACATATTTAAAATGTAAATAGATTTTATTCCTAATTTGAATATAATTTTAAGCTTAAATCAAAGCCAATTTGTTTGTTTCATTAAATACCATAATTACCTATTCAAAAAACTATAAAATAATGAGGAATCTAAATTCGGAAAATAATCAAAAGCAAAGGAATAAGAATCTAGGGCTCGAATTGGTAAATACTTTATGGCTTCTAGCACTTGTTAACTCACTTTAAGGCTCATTTACTTGACATTCCCTGCGGCTGATGGATTTATTTCCCCCGAATCGTGGTGAAAGTGCTCCGCATTGCCTTGGACTGATGATGGTGGCTCCTCCGTTTCTCCCTTTGGCCTGCAGCCAAGATTTCCGATTACCGACTCGAATCGCATGCAATCACACTCCAATTGCAGTTGATTTGTTAATCAAGATGCAGGGCACACGTTGGCACCCGCACTTCAGGCCAACATATCGCCCCAAAGGGGGCCGTGTAAACAAGTTGCCAGGAGCCTCGGGGCCTTCACTGAACTCCCAATTTCGCATATTAATGTAGTTGCAGTTGCACTTGCAGTGGTACTGTGTGTGTCAAAAGTTTGTTTTAGATTTAGATTTTACGCTTGTTTCGGGCGTCGCTCCACAAAAACGTGTCGAAAAAAAAGGAAAGCGGAGTTTTCCAAATGTAAGCCGAATCCCTGTGATTTGTGTGCTATACAAGAGTCGGTGGGGGCCAAAGTTGATATTGTTTTAGTGTGTGTACTCGCAGAAAGTCATTAAAAGTTCATTAACAATGTTGCTGGGATTTTAATGGCGCACCAGCAGCAATAGCAACAATACCAACTACACGCTACATATGTCTGCATTTTAAATAACACACAGCACAATTTTCACTCACGTAAAGAAATATTGGTGATTTAATTGTAAACATTTTTATTTCATTGAAGAAAAAAGGAAAACTGGTAACATTTTTTGTGTTTTTTCTATCACTAAAAGCATTTGCTTGATAATTAAACTATAATTAAACTTTGTAATTAAACTATAAATAATCCTGTAAACATTATATAACTAAATAATTCAAATCATTCTCTCATGCGTCGCAAATAAGCTTAAGTGCATACTGCAGCATATTTTTTACCATCATTATAATCGATTTCTTTAACACTAAATTATTCTTATTTGACAGCAACATATTTATATTTCTCGCTGTGCACATAAGTCAAATAAACACACAAACTTCCTGCAGCTGGGTGATGTGGGCGTGGCTGTTTGTCAATGTTGCTGCTGCTGCTGTGTCGACATGTTGTCGCTGGGCAAATAAACTAAATGAAAATTTTGTATATTGTAACAATTATCCGAACAGCGCAGGCAACTGTTTGCGCTGACTGCTTGTTATATCCTGTTGCTCCAGGATATGGGACGTTTTTCGGGGAGAGTCCTAATCCGTTATGGGCGCCTTACCTGCCCAAATTCCAGGAATATCCTTAAAAAGGGAACTGAGTTTCGGCTTTGGCATTCCATTACAATGTTTCTCTGCCCCCCTTTGCTCCTGGTTTATTTGGGAACTGCGTCCGAAGTCCCGACAAAATGCGACAGCAGGGAAATGTGGGTGGGCGGCTCAAGGACAATCCGGTGGGCATGCGTTCGCAACTCGCAAAGAGCTTCAATTTGTGTGCCAGGCATTAGGAGCATTCGCTTCGTGGACACAGCAAAAAAGAGAAAAAAAACGTTGTTGAGCTCTCGGCAAGCACTTTGGCGCAAAGCACTTACTGTCGACATCGATATGCAAAAAAAAAGTGGTGGCCAACAGTGCGTATGCGTGCTGCGTGCACAAGGCACAAACTATGAGAGCCCACTCGAAACCCACTTGCAGTCCAAAGTTGTGCAAATGTCATCAAAATATGATGCACTCAGCTGTGCCATGCAAATTGGATGCGTTGAATCCACGTAAACAATTTGTAAAAAATACCGCGCTTACATAATTAGCAGATTTAATTTAATTGATCGGCATTTAGCGCTTGATTGACGCTAATTGATATACATAAACAAACATTTTAAATAAAAATCCGCCACGTTTAATCCGTAACGCAGCAGCCTCGCATTTCATATTTCCATTTTCCATAATTCAATCCCTCGGACTCCTGTTTGCTTTGGCAATTAATCGCATTCGGCGTTCAATTATGCAGCTACCAATAGCCTGGATGCAATAAAGCAAATCAAATATTTATTCAAATGTATGTTTGTGGTAGCACATTACAATTTTGGTCTGGATGCGATTTCAGGAGGGGCAAATAATCTGTTTTGATTCTGCATAAATTAAATGACATTCGAATTGCAGGTGGATTCGTATTTGCCAGCACAGACAGCATGTGTCTAGTCGTGATTCAATTTATATGCCATGTAATGAAATATTAGCAGCACAAAGAAATGTAACATTTTGCCTAACTCGGGTTTAGCATTCTGAGGAAATCACTTTAAACGTAATGGGTTAAGAGAAATCGCAATTATAAACTGTTGTTAAATACAATTAATAATTCAAATTAAAGCACAACAATCCAAGTCATATTAATGCATATTTAAGCAATCATTTCCAAGCTGTAGTACTACGAAAAGGCATTAGCTTAAAGGCATCAGAAATAATTACAGAGATTCTCTTAGAATGAATAGAATAACTAAAAGACGTAAAGGATAAATAACAGTCCTGTGGGACTCCTTATTTCAGCCTCTTGACGGTCTCTAAATACTTGCCTTCTTTTGCTAAGCTTAAAGCTACAGCTTAGTGCTTAAGTACAGCTGAATACTTCAGAATAATAAAGTCGGGTTCGCAAACAGGGCACAGAAACTATTGCATACTTACGAGCTGTCAGCACCAGGGAACCGGTCCTGAATGCGAAACCAAACAGGCACACAGATAAGGAGGCAACAGGCAGCCACAGCTCACCGACATCACATCCCCAGGAATCGCACCGCACTTGGCAATTACCGCGACAGAGATTACAAAACCCGGCAAACACGAATGGCAACAGCAACAACATCAGCGGCCGGGGGCGAGATTTTCCGCAGAGCCATCAAAGCAAATAACACACAGAAGTTATGATAAATGCAGATGGAGCACGGCTAACGGCATTATTGCCTGTCATTTCTCATCAGCGGGCACAAAGAGAGAGAGAGAGAGAGACAGAGAGAGAGGGAGAACGGAAAGAGAGAGGCAGCAACAGCCGACTTCCGGGTGCCGCCGCCATTTTTGCCGGTCTGTAATGGCTGTCAGGCAGTCGAGCGGCGAGGGTGCGCCGTCTGAATGGCTTGTAATGAAAAAAGGGGAACTACCCCCGCAGGGACGGGTCGACGTAAAACATAAAACATGATTCTTGCCTGCTTTTATTTTCTATTAAGCACAGAGCAGCGCAGCCCCTCAGCCTTTCCCTTTCGCCGCGTGAGCGATGAATTGCAATTTGCCAAGTTTTTGTTTGCTCTGTGTCTCGGCGACAGAGTTGCTGATGCAACTCGGAAAAACTTCATTTTCCGCTACTTCATCCGACTTCTCACTGCGCTACGTGTGTTCTTCCAGCAGGGCGACGATTTCTAGACTGCCACGCCCCCATTTGCACTTTCTCCGGAGCCGGACAGCTGCGTCTGATGTGTTTCAAAGAGTTCCAGCCCCATTTCACTAGTTTTCCCCTGCCGAAGCAAAGATATTTTTAATTGTCGCTGCACACAGAAAAATAATTATCAAGAATTCAATTTCAAAAAGAGATAACTTTAACATTTTCATAAAAAAAACTCAACGAAATTCAAATAATTTCCATAATTTTATATATTTTACTAAAGGCTACATTGCTTGGCATAATTATATTTATTTTATTTACATAAAATCTTATTTTTCTCCGTGCTTGACCCGTGTGTCAGCCAGTTGGCCAGTGTCATTTCCAGCTATCTGGTTTCCTGCGAAACTAACAAAGCTGGCAAACTGGCAGCTGGCGAGCTCCTTCCTGGCAATCACATCTCGTCGTCCCACTTCCCCTTCCACTAGCATGACCACATCCGCAGTCAGACTCACAGGACTTGCCTGCTAATGACCGCTGCTAAGTGCCTCGATTTGTGCAGTGCACTCCGCTCGACCATTGCTGCAATTAACTAATTGATTGAACTATTCAATCGGTGAAAATGCACGCCACTTTGATGGCCGAGGCGGGGTTGAAGAGCGTGACTGGGTGTGGCATGCTTATTAAAGGATTGCCATTTAAGGAGCAAGCAAGTCAGGTCACCGCTTCGCTTCGCTTCTCAACGACTTCAGTCAGTGCCATATCTGTGGCCTTTGTGGCGTGGCCGGGCCACATTGCTCATGGTTTGCTGTTCATGGTCCTGAAAGCTTTTAAATGCCCCCCATTAGCCGGCACAAAGGGCGTGGCCACCGCCCGCATCCCAGGCCAGTGTAGAGAGAGTCCGGTCAAGTTCCTATTTCTGGCTAAGTAATGCCTGACTGATTAATGGCCCTGGTTCGAGGGACTGGCACATAATCGATTTTCCGCAATGCATTTAGTGCCGCCGCCGGCTTCCTTCATATCCGGAATCACGCCGGCATCTGGCCCAACATAACTTTCCACCTTTATCCGGGCCTTTTCTGCCACCACCACCACTGCCAGCAGTGTTTATGCGCCCGGATTTGTAGTAAACTTGTTTCAATCTCTGTAACCAAGGGCGGGCGATTCCGGCTTCAAAATGCAGGCTGCATGACATAAAAAATGCCAGCAATCAGATGGTAACCACTACCAATCCCCCCGAGAGCAGTGGCTTTTAGAGTGCCGTCCTCCTTTTTTTGTTTTGCGAGCGTGTTTATAAATACGAATTGCAAGCTTGTATCTGGCGGATGCGGATGGCGGTGTGCACGAGTATCTCTTCCACATAGGTAAGCACATTTTAGTGGCCTTTGTTCGCCGGGATGTTGCTCTTGTGTTTTTCCTACCCTCGCCAGTTGCAATTTGTTGCAATTCCGCCTGTTTTGTAGTCGCCGCTGTTGCGAATGTTTTATGACTGCAATGCGGTTTCATTCCATCCCAGGCAGCTGCAGAATGCATTTATGATGCATAAACATAACGCCCCCGTGGCACGCCCCCTTCCCACACATGCACCACAGCTAGGCCGGGCCAGGATCCACCCCTGAACCTGCTTTTGCTTCTGCTAGTCCACCTGCTCGTGGCACGTTCCAGGTGCCCCATGTTTATTGTCCTGCCGGCAGGACACGAAGCTCCGGGGACACGCCATAGTTTATTTAATACACGAATCGCATAATACTTTTTATTGCCTCCGACACAAATATTTGCGCTGCAATTTTGCAATTTTACGTTTTAACGAATCACTCGCCGCCGCTGCCGGCGCCAGGTCACGGCCCCCGCCCGCAATCTGATGTCCGTTTTGACAGCTGAACGTTATGGTAATTTAATTAACCATTAAAATGAGATTATTGTGTAATTTATGCATGTGACAGCGCCACTGACAGCTCATTTAATGAGTCTCCATCGAGGGCCCACAACTAATGGCGGGTGCTTCCTGTGCGGGGTTTGGGTAATAGCAATTAACTTTCCCACTCCCGCTACCATCAACAGACCGGGGATTTGTTTGCCTTGACTTCTCGTGACACTTTTGGCCCGAAGAATGCAATTTCCTGGCCCAAAGGCCCGCTCTCACATCACCCCCTCTCGGGGACAGAGAAAGACACTTCACAACTTTCGCAAAGCCCGGGCCAGAGTCAGATCTAAGCTATATATTGATGGATTCACCCGCTGTGCCTGCGCCTGTGCCTTTGCCTGTGCCTGTGCCTGTGCCTTTGCATGTGCCAGTGGCAGCCTCCTGTTGACCCAAGCCAGGATCCGGATGCTACTACGGATACGGCTCCGGAAATGTGGCAGCCCAGAGCCCGGACAGCCGGCTTAGCCGGGCGGTAATAGTAATAGGAATTGATTTACCATTTTGTGTGCACGAAAATGTGCAATTTATGTGCCCGCCAGAGCCTGAATACCATCTGACTCAGCATGGATGATGGCCTGCGAGGATTGGGGACACCGACACGGACACGGACACGGACACGGACACACGTTCTCTGTACTCTATATAGAGACACATAAATTCCCAGCTAATGCATTTTTCAAGTGGAGTGCATAATTCAGAGGCCAGAGCTTCAGTCAGTCAGTTGGTCATTTTGCGGGCCTGTTAGCATATCAATGGATATCCCAACTCCTCTCTCACTCCAGCTCCTGCCTGCTTTTGTGCTCTAATTGCGGCAAAACTATGGCGATGCAGACCCCAAGCCGCGTTCATATTTTATTGATTGGCCGGGAGGAGGCGGCGGCACGGGATGTGCAACCGCATCATTGGCAGTCATTTGATGTCCGCTGAATAATTTACAACAATTTCCAGCGCGAAACGAGCAACGCCCAATTCCAATTTCCCCAAATTTCAACTGCAAAATAGATGGCTACGGGGAAATGCGGATTTAATGCGAATTTTTGCTTTCCTTTTGGTCCTTTTTGCCGCGCTGATTGCTGAATCGTTGAATGCGCCAATGAGTTATGTGCCATGGGAATACACGCATATATATTCAGACCAGATCGATTCCACGGAAATCTGTATGAATCAATGCATGAGTGGAAATTAAATGGAGCACAAAGGACTTGGGGCGGGCTTAGGACATCGCTGGCAAATATCGATTGGCAGGGCTGAAACTTAAAAATTACATTTACATAATGCAGCCGAAATTGACAGTCCCCGATGTCGGTGTTTGCTATTCTTGCCGGGGAAAATGGGGAAAACAATAAAGAAATTGCAAGAAATTGCACGGGCAGCGAACAAAGGAAGATGAAATAAGCCCGCAACGAAAACAAAGTCGTAAATTCAATTTAAAGCTTGACAGATTGCCACACTGCGGCGAAAAAGTGGGGTTGAATGTGGGTCGAAACGTGCTAAGGGCTGTGTGCGATGGGCGATGGGCGTGGCCAGCTGCAGTGGAGGAAAAACAAAAATGGCTTCAGTAACAATGCCGCTTTTATCTCTTGCTCAGCAAACCGCGCAAAATATTTTCCAAGAAGCCGGAGCGCATGGAGCTCCTTCGGGGCCTCCAAATTAGGGTCAAGTTTCGCTGGAAGACTTGCACTTGCCGGGCGCCGCTGGAGGAGACCAATTAAGTGGGCTTTAATAAGCTCAGCCACTTAAACAGCCAGAAATCTTTGCAAAGAGGTTAAACGGCTGGCAAAACTTTGGCCAACATCCCAGGCGGTCTTCCGCCTCGGAAAATTCAACGCGGGTGGCTTGGCTTATACCTAACTTACATTCCCTGTGCCTCCTGCTGCCATTGCATTATGTTGCGTTTTCCCGCCAGCTGCTGTTCTGACCCAGTTTAGTGCCACGAGATGATGGAACAGTTGTTTTTTTTTTTTGTTAAATATTATGTTATGCTGGGTGGGTCATGTCACCGTTGCAACAGCTGGTGCAACGCTGGTTTTTCACGCGCCCCCGCCAAAAGCCACAATAAGGTCAATCGCATGGCCACCACCGGCACCTCCAGAGCATCCAGACCAGCCATAGCCACCAGGGCCACCAATGCCACCGCCACCGCAGCAAACGCAGTGCAATTAAAGCCAACAAACGGAGTGCCACAGCAGCAGGCCGCACCGAATCCCAACCTGCCCAATCAACGGACCTGGCCGCAGCTCTATATACACACAACGAGCCGCACACGGGGAAAAACAAGGAAACCAAACAGGATCACTTACATATCCTTTGGGCAGACAATGGCTCTACTCTTTTGCAAGGCCATAATCCTATTAGAAATAGTTTGATCCGGCTTTATTGTGTGTCCAATATTTATTTATTTTCAAAATACAACGCAATACAAAGAAAACCTAAGTTGTGTAAGCTGACCAACAAATATAGGAAATAGGAATTATGGTCTAAATTTTTTAGTTATTTCAAAAAAGGAATATTAAATTTCATTATTTAAATGTAACAAATATATTCATATATAATTATTTCTAAATAAAACTTCCACCTTACAGACTTAAATAACTTTGTTCATATTTTTGTCACTGTGCACTCACGCAATGCAATCAAAGGCAAGAGCGTTAAAGCTGTAAAAGATCCCATTGCGATGAAGACTCTCCATGGAATCCCCCAAAAGGCGGGAAAACTGGTCGCGAAATCTGAACGAGGTGGGGGATCGGAAAAATGGGCGAAAAAGGGTGCAGGCATGCTTCAACCGCGACCAGGAAACGCGCACAAATTGCGTTTTAACGCATGCAAATTGCCTGCGTCCACGTCCAGGACGAGTTTATTGCATTACAGTTGGCCGATGGTGGAAATGGGTTGAGGATGGGCTGCCAGTGGTATGGGGGCGTGGCAGAATAGGGCGTAGCCATTGGGTGCGTTGCCATTATATGTGTGTGTAACGCAATTGCCACTTTGCACTTGAGCAATTCCGCGTTGGCTTGGTTTATATGGATGCATCAGTGTGTTACACGTCGGAAAGCAGGATGGCACTTCAGAGTGGTGGCCTATTTAAATCTATTTTTAAATGAGGACAAATCGATAGAAGTAAAAAGTAGAAAAAGAAAATTATGCCTTTAAAGATAAAGTTCTTTTTTTGTTTATTAAATTGTAAGAGTATTTCTTTTCAACTGTGCATCACTGTGGCGGCATTCACTGGATTCCAAAAGGCTCGAAGCATTCTGCTACTCTGTCTGTTGTTGTAGCTTTTTCTGCTCCTGTCGCTTTCATTAGGCCAACTGACAGCAGCGTTGGCAGTATCAGCTGCTGCAACAGCAACTCGAACAACAAAAACACGCAGAGTACAGCACACAGGACACCGGATACAGAATACAGACAGTGGCCAGGACGCCATTGCAAAACTGTCAAGTCAACGTGGGCGTGAGCGAGGGCTGGGAATTTATTTTTGCTATTTTTCGCAGCTTATTTTCCCCATTTAACCAGCGGCATGGCAGCAGCAACAGCAACAGCAGCAGCAGCAGCTATTTGTGTTGCTGCAGATGCTGTTAGTGCGTCATAAATTTTATAGACAAGTTAAATATTATGCATACGCACCATTGCACTTAATAATATTTCGGGTCGCCTCACAATGCCCAGCAGGCGGTGGGAGGTTTAGAAGTGCAAAATACACCATTTGTGGGTGATTTCGTGCTAGCTGGGCGTGTGTGCGCTTAAGCTGCGTGCTGAGTTGAATTAAATTAAAATAAATCTGCTCGGCAAAGAGCTGCCATATTTTCAGACTTCAATCAGATTTGCATATGCTCACTCTCCGACATGCAGGAAAATCGGAGGAGGCAGAGACAGAGGCCTTTTCGGTTCACAGCCCAACTGCACAGAGCTCTCGTTTATCCAAAAAGCAATTTAGGTATTTGTCGCAAAAAGCTCTTCTTCCGTCTGATGATTTCGAGCACGCTCCATGGATTAATCTCTGAATCTCCATCTGTAGTCACATCCTCCCATCAGCTCCATTTGTTGCCATAACAGATGAACTATTGATCATCATTAGAAAGGCACACACAAATCCTGTCCTGTCCTGTATTTTTTTTTTTTTTTGCAATGCCTCGATACTGTTTACTTTTTAGCTTGTCCTGAACGCCTGTCCTGATGCCATGCCTGTTTGCGTGAACTGCCATTACGCATACGCCCTGTGAACAACAGAGTCTGTGCGAGTGTGTGTATGCCTCAGTGAGTCTGAATGGGTTGTGTTTGTGTTCAGTTGCCGGTGCATGTGTGAATTTTGACAGACGTCAGTTTGTCTTGCATGCGCTTTGCATTTTTTATGCATTTAAA
Source organism: Drosophila truncata (assembly GCA_008042515.1). NCBI lineage: Eukaryota > Metazoa > Arthropoda > Insecta > Diptera > Drosophilidae > Drosophila > Drosophila truncata. The sequence goes on from VNJQ01002234.1 coordinate 124,993, forward strand.
TAACAAAATTAAACCAGCAACTGTCTCACGTGCAATTTGTTTGTGTTCTCTCTCTTTTTCCAGATAAACAAAAACACGCAGAGCAACAAGAATCTCGGGGAGCACAAGCGTTGGATTCATGATCCGTCGAGTAAGTAAGCCGGAGAATCACACTCCATTTGCCCGCTGGCTTCGTCCAATTAGGTCCTCACAAAAGGGACCAAGGACCAACGGGTGGCAGTGTGTTATCGCAGCTATTAATAAATTAAACTCCAACGCCTGCAGGTGACCTTTGCCGACCGCTGAACTGCAAGAAGCGTGAAATTTGCCTGCTGGAGGACGAGTTCAGCGCTGTGTGCGTGTCGAAGAAGGAGCTGCACAAGAACCGGTAGGTGGTTGCTTCGGCTGGGGCTGGGAAAATTCCACCCTGATGGCTGTTGTTAGGCTTGATGAGCCAATTAAATTGAAACTTTTGCGGTCTTTGCCGCCGCTGGCGCTCTAAACTAACACCGCTCTTGCGGGGAATCATCATTTCAGCGATGAGATAATCAGCAAGGCCAAGTACTTGGAGGAGGAGGCTAAGCGGCGTGTCAACCAGCAGGACAACCAGGACAGTCAGGATGCGGAGGACATCAACAACGACGACGAGGATAACAGCAGCGATAGCAGCCTCAACGGCGGCGGCAGCAACAGCAGTCCCGGCAACAGCCCCGCCCAGGCCAATGTCCAGGGCAATGAGGAGACCGACGACGAAGATAAGAGCCTTAGCCTGGGCGACGAGGACGAGTCCAAGGAGGACGATGTCTTCTATGAGAACAGCATTGCCGCCAGCGATAAGCAGCAGAATCAGCAACAACAGCAGCAGCAGCAATCCCAGTCACCAGCAGGACCCTCTGTCATCCAGCAGGATGACGACGAGGAGTTGGAGTGAGTACACTAAAAATTACTCTACAATTTGGTATAATTTCTTATCGATATTTTGACTAAAGACTAGTAAAACTGACTGTGAAATATATAAGAATTAAATAGGGTTAAATAGGGCTCTTCAGAGCTCTCTCTGAATTTCTCTCAGTGCTGAATTCAAGTACTTAACTTCCAGGCGGAACTTTTTGCGTTTGCCTTTGAATGGGATTTTACATTTCATTAAGCAAATTCCCGTACACAAAAAAGGGTTGATGTGAGTGGAAGTGGGAGTCGAAGTCGGAGTCGGAGTGGGTCACCTTTGACATCAGCCCCGGCCACGATCCGAATTACCCCTGATTTCCACGGCCGCCATGCTAATAACAAATTGTTTTATCGTGTATAAAAATTCCGCAATAAATTTACAGTGCTACAATTTTTAGCACGCAGACTGGTCCCTGGCCTGTTTTTGCCACTGCCTTTTGGCCGTTATCGTTGTTGGCTTTCGGGCTTGCTGGCTTTTGGCATACTTCTGCCTGAATGGCTGAATGGTTGACTGGTTGACTGCTTGAACGGGCCGCAACGACAGCTTTACGGCCTTTACCCTTTGACGCGTGCCGTCGTCGGATCCTTTGACTTGTTCCGTGTTATCGCTTTGACCCTAACCCAAATTGTGGACTCGCACGCGAGCAGCGCTTAGAAGAAAGGCCCCAAAAAGGGCGCCAGGAGCAGGAACAGGGCAGGATCAGGTGTGGCGGAGCACCAAAGCCCTGGAAATGAAGTCAAAGTCGACTCGAGTCGGTGTCAAGGCTCTATTGGCCTGGCTTTCCACAACAAAGGGGTTGGGATTGTTACCCTGCGGCGAAAGGAAGTTGTTGGCAACGTCGATTTCCGTTGTTAAATTTTTTTTTGGCTAAAATTGGTATGCTCAAGGAGCCAGGCCCATAAAATTCAAAACATATATGTAGATTTTACCGGAGGTTTCCTAGAAGTTATCGATTACTTAAAGTTACAGGAACTCCCATAAGATAGATTCATGATTCGTATTTAAGTTTAACTTACTTTATATTTGATGATAGCACAGTAAGTGTTACCACACTTTCCCATTAATTCCTGCAAACGTGGCCCACTTTAGAACCCTTTGAAATTCAGTACCCACGAAGTGTGTTCAGGAAAAATAAAAATAAACACCGATTGCTGTTTATTTTCCCCTTGTTATCAGTTGGGCTTTTGTTTGAACAAAGTTTAATTTCATGCTCGCTGCTTGACACTCGACGGGGGGTGAGAAATAGGGGGACAACAGCTGAAAAAGTTTTCGTTTTGATCCTTTGACGTAATTTCTAGAATGAAAAATTAATTTCGGAAAATTCTTGTGCAAATAAATGTCGTAAAAATGTCAGCGAATACTGAGAAGAGCTTCCGAGCTTTGTTGTTGTTTGTGTCCTGTGTCCTCAGGGCGTTTGTAATTGAATTAAAATCCACTTGAAAAACAGCAAACACCCACACACAACTCCTCCTTCCCGCAAAGTGAGCGACTGTGTGGGTGTTGGGGTGTAAAAATCAATCTATAGGCAAATCACGCGACCCGACCATGACGCCCCACAAGGGGATTTGCTCTGCTCCCAGCGATGACATTAACAATGGCTTTTGACATATATTTTTTTCTTTGCTTTTGTGTTTACGAATTTTCCTTTTCAATTTTCCTTTCACCGAAAATCCCCGCCACCATGCCTGCATTTGTGTATCTATGTCAATGGCATGAAATATGAATGTGTCACGCCGAGCCTCGGGCAAAATCAATAGTTTGAGCCGGCGGTTGCCACTCATCATGGCATCGTGGCATCATGGCATCATGGCGACAGGAGCTGCTCCAGTTCTCGTCTTTCCATTCGGGGCGCAAGTCAAACAAAGGCTCGTCTCGGCGAAGGGGTCACTGGGAGGGAGCACTTCTAATAGACCACTTCCCAAAGACCCAAAGAGGCAGCATACTCACACAGCTGGGGAGCTGGATCGAGCCATAACTCATGTGTGTGGCGAGCATTGTTTGTTGCAACACAATATGCCAACAGCGCACAGTGGGCGCAAATTGGATTTTCATATTACTCTCTGATTGAAAATGCGAATTTGATGATGTCTGTTCTTCTATAACTGTCAAAGAGTTCATATTTTTCATTTAATGATGTTAGATTTATTTTAAATAACATAAAATGTATTAAATACCTTTTCAAGTTACATTTCTGTGTTTATTTAAACGAGATCCAATGTATGGCCTAAATGGCATTTAGAGATTCAATGGAGGCATTTTCTCGGATGAGGCACATAGTTCAGATCTCACCTCAACCTGCCACAACTCAGCTTTCGGTGTGTATGCGTGGGGGTGTGTGCGATGTGCCATGTGCGATGCCTGTCTCCGGCAGTTATTTGAGACCACTGAGCTGTTTTGTGGTCTATGCACATGAAGCTGTCGGCTTCAGCAGCTGAAGGAGCCGGAGAAGCACCAGTAGCAGTAGCAGTAGCAGTAGCAGAAGCCAGAGCGGAAGGCATCCCCCAAATCTCGACCGCCCCCCAGGGATTGGGTTGCAAAATTGAAAGCAAATATTTGAGTAAAAATTTACACATTTTTCACAGAGACACAGAGACAAGGAGCCGGCATGTGGGCAGCGTTCGTTGATGGGCAATTTGCTCAAAGCAACCACAGATGCTGCGCAGGACATGCAAGATTGCTGCCTGTCATTGGTTGTGGCCGAAATGTCGGCCCCGAATTAACAGGCTCATTCGTCTCACTATTTACTTGGCCCTAAGAATTTCATTAAATTTGTATAAACAATCCGGCTGAGGGAAGCGCAAACAAAGCGGAAGCGGAGGCGGAGGCGGAAACGGAAGCGTGCAAAAGAACATGCGAGAGAATTTTTAATTAAAAGCGAGAAGTGAAGGAGCGAACGGCTACAAATATCCTTCACACATATATGTTTACATTGGTTTTGGCCATCGGTACGTTTACATTGGCTCCGCAACGGAATTGGTCAGTTTAAATCGTTGGCATAACCGAATCCCTTTGACAAATCCAGCAATTCTTTTTTATTTTCATTCAATTGCTTGCTATTTCACTAAGTAAGGGAACACCCGAGGATTATTTAAAATGTATTTAGCTAGAGCAAACAATAGCTTAGCAACGACATCAGCGTTGGAGACAATAAAGACCAGAAATAAATAGAACTGAGCTTAAACGTGTTAAGCCTTAAATGCTGCCAGGACTACGCTTGAACTGGCAGCACAGGCAAATTTTCAATTAATAATTTCCCGAAATTAAAAAACAAAAGTCCAATAAATGCCTCTAATTATAGCTGCCGAATTGGGGCAATTAGGCAAATTGCTTTTCATTCGAGATACACCCCGAATAAAAAAAGAGCCTCTTTTCGTGCATTTATTTATGAATACAAATTATGGAATAGTAGGAACGGAGGCTGGTGGTGTGTCAGCCAATTAAAGCCACACCAAGTGCCATAAAAACTCAGACCAAAGTATTTTTTATTGAACGAACAGTAGCAATGGCAGCAGCAATTAATCGAAATAATCTTTTTTGTTGGTTTTTAATGAAGAGCAAAAAAAGATACAGCGTGATGATTGAAGGGTGTGATTTCCTTTTAAAATAAATGCCAAAGGCTGAGCTTTGATTGATTGACAAAGGATTAAAAAAAGCCCCCGTTTGAGGGTAATTAAAATGGGCCAACGTTTTGCTCTCTGAATGAATTCGGCTTGCCCGAAACCTCTATCTCGAACTCGCCATAAAGTTATGAGAATGGCCAGAGGCCTCTGGTAGGCAGTTTAAATATTTGCTCAAATTATTAAATAAAGTTTCAGAGTCTCAGTCCCGAATCCTCGGTCCCCTGGCCAATCTCATGGCTCGACTGTTTGCCCGGGCGTGCGTGCAGCGCATATTAAATAAATATTTAAATAAATGTATAAGCAGAGGAGCTCCGCTCACCTGCAGAGAGGAATAAGCGAATAAGGGGCGGTGGGCTTGGAGACATGTGGACAAAGATAAGGGGGATCGGACGCAGACTTCATTTGCATAAAAATTAATTTTGCATGTCATCTATTTGTTGCCGCTGCCGCTGCCGCTGCCCCTTGAGTTTACTCCTCTGATTTCTTCTAACTCCCGACTTTCGCCCTTTTCTGTAGCAACTGCAAGCCGTGTCCTGTGGCCAAGCCGACGTTCCTGTGCGGCGCCGACAACAGGACCTACTCATCACTATGCAGATTGGATTATCACAATTGCATACATTCGACGTCCATACGGATCGCCTGCAAAGGATTCTGTCCCTGCAAGGGTAAGTCCCAGGAACCCTCCTCCTTTCTCTCTTTCGACATTTCCACAACAAACGAGAAACGAACAAATACAGTTGGCCCAAACCAGAATCAAATGCTCCGCCAGCATAATGAGCTCCTCCTTGGGCAAGGCCCAACACCACTTCCAGTTCCAGCCTGGCAGTCTGCCAGGACCGAGGAACTCGGCACACCGGACTCGGGACTACAAAATAAATTGCATGCATATATTTCGTGACAGGCTTGGTGGGGAGGAGTTGACCACCCGCCAGCCCACCGAGAAAGTATGCTAGAAAAAGCTGGCTAGCTGCGATTTGCTAGACTGCCGGCAATTAAAAATTCCAATTACCAAACAAAGGCTTTGGCATTAAATATTTTTTCGCCGGTCTCCCGAAACACTTGTTAAATATTTAATAGGCCGGCGAACAAGTAGCCGCCGCCATTGTTCTTCTAGAGCTACCCAACCCTGTTGGGGAGGGCGAAGAACCACTCGAGTGGCCAGGCAGCCACGTTAATTTTCAATTTTGTATGGCTGAGAGAGCAGCCTCCTGCACGTTTGCTAAAAACAAAATAAAGCGGAAAACACCCGCAAAATGTATGGGGTATGCCTCACTGAGCCAGGATGCAAAAAAGTTGGCCTGGCCAAGCGATTTCACCACCGACATTTTGCCATTTTGGCACTTTTCCCCCGTTATTTTTGCAGAGGCTGTCGATGGCAAGCGACTGCAGCGCATTTCCGGCTACAATAAGTACAACAAGAAGAGCAGCCAGGACCTCCAGCAGCAGCAGCAGCAGCAGCAACAGCAGCAGGCCTACAAGGACAGCAGCAACAACAACATCATGATGAGCAGCGGCAACATTATGGGCGGCAATAACAATGACTTCAATACGATCATGAATGTAAGTTGATAGCCCGTCGCTTTTGGCGCGAAACTAATACGTTTATGCCTTATGCACCCGCAGGACAAAGAGGACAACAACCGGCATTATAACCACATCAATGCCCAGTACACATTCACGCCCGAGGAGATCAAGTACGACAACAAGCATTACAAGTACCTCAAGTACACGGCCTACAAGAAGGTGAGTGGAGGCGCCTGCCATATCAATATCCTTGCTCATGCTTAAATCTCCTCGTGATTGGCAGGATTCCAAGTATCAGGAGGATAAGCACAAGATGCGCAACTACAATGAGGTGGTGGAGAAGCAGCAGCAGAAGTTCAGTAAGAACAACAACTTGAATGGTAAGTTAATCGAATGAATTCATGTTATATTACTATATAAAATAATTAAAAATGTACGTCGCTTCACAGGATACCCCTCCAAGTCCCCAGAATGCAAACCCCAGCAACTGACCGCAATCGGAAACCGCCTGCTGGACTGGTTCTCCGTGATCATGGCCGACAGCAAGAAGCGACGCCAACACAGCCAGAAGTCGCGTGCCCACTTCCCGCCCGCCTGCAAGACGGAGGCCAAGTGGATGTTCGGCCACCTGGATCTGAACAACGACGGGCAGCTGTCGCTGCAGGAGATGTACGACCTGGAGCACGACCAGAACGAGCGCTGCATTAAGCCATTCATTGACACCTGCGACCTGGACACGGACAGTGCGATCAACACGCGCGAGTGGTGCCGCTGCTTCGAGAAGACGGATCGTCCGTGCGCCGCTGTCCGCCGGAGAATCGCCGGGGACTTTGCAGGTGAGATAGGTACAGGTGGAAATTTCTCTGGCTACATAACACTAATACTTCTATGTTCTCTCTATATCCGTATGAGTTGTGCGGGCTCTTGGGCCCAATTAATTCCCATTATCCCCCAACAACAACAAGACTACAACAGATTAGAATAAAAACCAAATCAAAAAAAAAATTATATATAAATAAAAACTAAAGAAAAACCAAACCGAAACAAGAAGCGTAATTTGGTTTCAGTTGGTTTCATTACTTTCATTGCCGCAATCTCTCTCTCTCTCTTTTCCGTCTCTGTCTTTGCTATGCGCCATATCTTTCGGCCCGCTTAGTTTTTGTTTGTCTGACACTCTTTGTTCCCCACTTCACACGCGTTGGAACCTTTTTCAAACTATAATTAAGCGCCTGACAGCTAAAAAGAAACCCTGACACACTTCGAAGCCAGTGCTGCCAACTCGTCCTTTTCTCTAGACAGGATTGTACTTTTATTTATTAGAAAATATAGGAAAATATATCCCAAACAATCTCATTTGGAAATCTAGCCATCTAATTCTTATTTATTGCCTTAAAAGTGGGTTAATAAATCGGCCACAATTGTTATTATAATCTATTTCAGAAAGCCCATTTTATTTGATTTTTTAAGTGGTGCAAATATTTTCAAAGGCATTGCTAATTTGAGGGCCTCAATTTATTATTCTTGTGTAATATAAGTTGCATTTTTTTTTAAGAATAATTTTTCAAGAGTATAATTCCTCAAAATAATTCTATGTCAGATCGTATTTAACTTACTTTGAAATTTAAATTGTTTTCTATTTTAAGCCTTATATTCCTAAATATCCTGTTTTTAAACTAGAAAGTTGGCAGCACTGTCCCATACACTCACAAATCTACACACAAATACCAGCAGTTAACAGAAGTAACCTTTTTTCGCGCTGCTTTCGTTGTTAACTTTCGTTTTGTGCTCGCTCCCCTTTTTTTTCAACGCTCTCTTAGCCAAACGCAACTTTTAAGCCAGCAAATTAAACACTTCTAACAACAACACAGAACTTTTCCATATCCCCAACCCCGTTTTCCCGCTGTAGAAACCGCCACTGTCCGATGCTTTTTGTGTTTTTGCCTTTTAAAACCAACCCCAACCCCAACCCCAACCCCAGCTACATACATATATAATTTCCCCTCCGCCGCTGCTGTCCGTTTGTTGCCACACGACCCCGAAACAAAATAGATCCAGCAGCAACTTTGCTTGTGCCGCTTCTCACTGACCCCCATCCGTGCCCCTTATCCGCCAGTAAGTTGCCCCACTAACAGGCCTCCCTCTCTTCTCTCCACGACGAAAACCAATTAGGCGCCTACGCACCGGACTGCGACATCCAGGGATTCTACAAGCCCACCCAGTGCCACAGCTCGGTGGGCGTCTGCTGGTGCGTGGACAAGCACGGAGTCGAGTTCGCCAACACACGCACACGCGGCAAGCCCAACTGCGGTGAGTACTTGGTCCAAAACAATTCTAACAGGGGAGCAGGTCCAAGAGCAGGTCCAAGAGGTCGACCAGAGGTGCTCCAAAGGGGGCATCGCAACTTAAACACTTAACCCAAACATTTGGCGAGGGACCCACCAACAAAAGGCCCACAAACTTTTCTAAATGCCGTAATGAGGGAGGGACTGCAGGTAAAATGGGTTGAGCTGGTCACCTGCCACACTTAAGCCTCCTGTAAGCCCAGTTGACGTTTGTATAATGCACCTGAGAAAGGCTAGTTAAACATTTTATAGTCATAGTTCTATGGGTAAGCTGGCCAAATGAAAAAAAAACACTTCAGAACTAAAAACCTATTTTTTTGCGCTAATAATTTGGTTGTATTTAAAGCAGAATTTTAAATGCAGTTGAAATTCTGTCCTTAAAAAAGCATAACACACTTTTCTATCGAAAATAGTTGACATTTTTTGATAAATTACGAAATTATGCGCGGTATTTGTTGCTTACACAAGCACAAATACAAAAATATTCCTGCCATTGAGTATTTACAGTCATTGGTAGTTGCCTCCAATTAATGTGGTTTAAATGCGCAATATTCTCGTATTTCTTTAACGATTTTTGTGGCAATCGAACTGAGTCCATGCCATTTACCTGTATTGAAATATCAGCCCTTAAGCCAGCTTTTATGACCCGATGCTGAGTTATGCGTTGCCGCAATGCCGGCCGGCCTATCGGTATCGAAAACACCTCGCACTCCGTTGCGTATACGTAATCTCCTTATCTCCAGTCCTTGTGTTTGTGTCCAGGATTTAAGTCTGCACTTAAGGTTGTTAAAGTTGTCGGTTGGGGCCGGGACAGGCCGGACAGGCTGGGCATTACCAGGGGATCAGTAATTGAGTTTTCCTATTAATATCGCACATACGCCATGCATAACACATGAGCGGACTCTGAACGGGTTCGAGGACACAACGAGAGTGGGCGGAGACGAGGTCAGCTCTGTGGCTGACCGCCATTAGACATGCATGTGGCGAATGGGTCAGATTAGCGGTTAGTCCCGGGGAGGACGGAATCCCCATGAATTCATAGAACGAACGAAACGTAATGTAACGAAACGAATTTTAATTTCATCCAAATCCAAACAGAGTCCGTGGTTAATAATGCTGCCTCGCTCACATCCGACGACGAGGACGAGGGCGCCGACGATGAGGACAGCGCGGAGGGCAGTGCCGATCAGATGCTGGTCTTCTAAGCGAACCGACCGGAGGGCTCCGGACGGACAGGGCTACGGAGATGGATGGATGGCCCCAAGCCCCGGACGCCGGCACATCCAATCAGCGAGCCACCATCGAGGCGGATGCGCGCTAGCGTTGTAACGGAAAATTAATATTATTATTATTATTATGATTGCAAACAAACCGAAAGTGGAAGTAAAGGCAAACGCAGCAGCGAAAACGCAAAACCCAAAAACCGAAAACCAAAAACCGAAACATAAATGTGCAGTAGCCAAGTAAGCGTTTTTGATTAGAACTACGTATAGCAAACAGCAGAAGCAGCAAAATCACTCACACAGACACCCCATACCCCTCACACCCCATGCCGCGAAGGATATTAGCGAAAGGATAGCTGAAAACAGCAGAGGGAAAACCAAAGAAAAACTGTAGCATAGTTGAAGGCGCAGCGCACGCAAATTGGCATTTCGCTGATGCCAACAGTAGGAAAAAAAAGAAGAGCAAAGTAAAACTAAAACTAAAAGCAGAGCAACCCACACACGTCCTTTAGCAGGAGCCAGCCATCCGCAGCTCAAGCAATTTGTTCAGTCAATCACAAAGCACAGCCCAGTCAGCCGGGATATCTCCTTTGTTATCACTGCTGTTGGGGCACGGATGAATGGCCCCTGGTGGCAATTGCCAGTAATCCACACACACATTTCGCATCCGCCTATTTTAGCCTTTCGCAGCAGAATTAGCTCACGATTATCGGCCCCTCATTCTGTCCCCTGCTTTAGCGCAAGCAACACACGACACACGCTAAGAATTCCGCCCAAAAAAAAGTATATAAAAATTTATGTGATAAGTTTTTTGAAAAATGAGAAAGCGATCGAAGACGACGACGACGGCAACTAGCGACTCCAGGCACTCAGCCACAGCAGCATCAGGACGAGAATCCGGCTTGGAGGAGTTCAGTTCACAGGAACGTGCGGCCAAAGAGAGTAGTTTGAGCTCATTGTTGTTGCATATGTACGAAACATAATCGCATTCATTTAGAGTCACTTACTCGTATCAGACACATGTTAGTGAGAGAGAGAGAGAGAGGAAAGTTCGGCGCTTGGCCGCATTGGGCAAGGCTTTGTTTTGGGAGGCGAGGAGCGGAGTTGAGTTGAGTCCTTGCCATCACCTGCACCTGCTTCTATGTAAACCGATTGTCCGTAATTCACCCTCGCGATAACACAAACACAAACAGAAACACCACACAGACACAGCAGCATCAGCACTTTTGGGCGGACGCAAGACGCATCCTCGTGAAGTAACATAAGGAAGGACTCTACTCGGCTAGAGATTCGATAAATGGCAATTCGCTTATACATGCATATACAAATAAATATATAATATGTTTAACATGTAAGTATATAGGAGGCATAATTAAGTGGCAGCATCGGCAGATCGACAGAACGTAGCTCATCCCTTAATTTTTTAATTCCCCTTTTGATATTTTCCCGTCGCGAGTAAAATAACATCAATTGGAATTTTAACATACTATATATTTACGAGCGAAAAGGATAAACGTAAAATGCTTGCAAACAAAACGAAATTATATAGCCAATTGTAGTAAACGAAACCAATGCGTATAAATAAACCTTTTAATTATAGCTAAAATTTATAACCGACAAAGAACATTAATAACAATCATTTGAGATCAAGCGAAGCGAAGAGTGGAGATAATATCTGTTTTCGTCTGCATTTAAAGCCAGAAGCTAAGAAGAAAACGAATGTGTAAACCCTATAACTGACTATGTACTATGATTACGATTGTATTTATGTATGTATTTATGTACTTGTGTATTATTATGCAAATTGCATTAATTCTAGGAAGTCAAAGGGGTCGCCACCGCAGAAACCGTATATCCGTATATAGAACAGACCCTTGGCACCAAAACTCTGGCTAAATCCGCATAACCCTCCATAGTTTTACTCGATTTCTCGGTTTACCAAGCCCACAATTTGCCATAGCATCTCCCCACCCCCCCACACGATACGTACGTAATGCATTTTTGAGAACATTTCCAAGGAACCATTTGATTCGATAGCACAGGTTTTCGTTTCTACCAACTAACGTTCGTTTATGTACGGAATGATGAAATCAATAAATATTATTTAATGCAATTTAAAACTGGAGTCTCATTGAATCAATCACTTTCAGAGCTAAAGGATCCACTGGGGTTATAAATCCAGTCGTGTCCAAGACCGAATACCAAATGGAGCGCCGCTGCTGGCCACATTAAACAAATTGTGGCAACTTGTGACATTTAAGCGGACTCCAAAACAGCACAAAAGCGGCAAGAATGCGAATGACTAACAATAAATTTACGGAGCTAATTTTATGCGCACACAAGCAGCAAAAAAGCCAAAGCAAGAGCGAAAAACAAGACCAAGTCAACGAGGGCGACGAGCAACAGGCGCCCAAAACAATTATGGCACAGATTTAAATAAATTTTAGTTAGCAAATGGCACGTTTTGGGGGGGGGGGGGGGGGGGGGTCAGGGGGTGGATATGGAGCACGGCAAGTCAACGAGTTCACACGCTAGTTGGTTAGTGGGGGGACTCGCAGCCATATGGCGGTGAAGCGATGTCAAGGGTGCACAAACCGGCGGCAGCTTTTGGCATGCCGTTCAGAACGGAAGTTGCCGGCGACAATTAAGCAACAAAACACAGACACACCGACACCTGCTTAGAGGGCGATGGTAATACATATGTATGTGCCCTGTCAAAGTTGCACATTCTAAGTCAAGCCAAGTCAGTAGGTTCATATGTCACTCAAAGCTGACTAGAGTCTTCTACACTGAAAATATATCTACTAAACTTGATATAAACATCAAAATCTTATGATCGATAAAGGTAAGTAAGCAAAGGTAAATGTAAGTTAATAAAAAGTATAATACTACATTTATTTTTAACCCGTTAATAATTAATACATTTCAATTTCCCTCCGTGAATTCAGTGCTCTTGTATTAGGGAACAGCCATGATTTTTGTCTATCTGACTTTGGCTAAATATTTGGCCAACATAAACAAGCCCCTGTTGGGAGTGCGTCGGCTCATTTGCATAATTCTGTGAATCAGACAATGCGCCAAGTTGCACATGCAACGCCTGGCTGCTCCACACTGCATGCGAGTAGAGCATCTGAGTCCCACTGACAGACCAAGTGCTCTGAACCAGGCCGCAAAGCTTTCATGTCATCCCAGACATGTGGGGGTGCCCCTGTCGTAGCGAGCCTCTGCTTCCGGGGACGCCCCTGACTTTTTGGCATTTTTAATTAGGCCCAACTCTCTGGCCCGTGCTGCGATATGTGTTATTATTTAGCCGCTTGCTGTTGGCAACTTGTGTTTTTACGCGTCATTCAGGCGGCACTTGACACCCTCGCCACCTCGCACACGCCCACGCCCATGCAGTCCGGACCCCGCTTAATAGTTCAAGGTGAGTGCTGAAAAGTTAGGTGGAGTGGGCGGGAAATAAACTTACAGCTCTTTTGTTACGAATTTAAGCTTCTACAACCTCGTCCTGCTGCTGGAACATTCCAGCTCCGTGTCACGCCAATGTTGAATGTTTCACATTATTTAAGACCTATTTTTTTTTTGTGGGACTGCAGGGCAGGGTTTTTGCATGGCCAACTGGAGAAGGGGCAATGCTGCAGGGGCGTGGCCTGCAGCTGCATGCAACGGGCAATTATTGCGCAGTTATTGCATGTCGTGTGCAATGCCTATGAATTATTACGTATACGCAGTGTGTCCACGGCGAAAACGAAAGTCGGACAGGGATCCCTGCTGCAGATGTTAATAAATTAAACGAAATGGCTATTGTTACTTGTTTTTTTTTTTTTGGTTGGTAAAGTAAATGTTTCCTTAATTATCACAATAAAAGGATTATGAGATTTAACATTTACAAAAACATGTTAGTTCTTAATATATTTTTCGTGTAGAAACAGTATAGTTTTCCTTATCTATAATTATGAGGTTTTCTATAAAAATAAGTAAACTTAAGCATTCTATGAACTATTTAACAACTTTACTAGATATTGTTTTGTGGTAAAAAGTATTTAGATTAAAATATTTATACTCTTGAAAAACCATGCCCTATTTTGTAAAGGAAAACTATTCGCACTCCGTTGAACCTTCCTCATGTCAGAGGGCACTCATTGAATTAGGTAATCGCTAGGGCCCCTTATGTCAACCGTTGTGGCTGCCATATCGCCGCTCAACCAAGACGCTTCGGTCGCTGAGGCAACGGCTACGCAATCGTGGAGGCAGTGAAGCGACCTTGGCCAACTTGCCAATAGGTTCCCAGTGTGCTAACCGCAAAGGTCACGCACAGTGCCAATACACTGCGTATCTGGGGCCCTTTGATGACACAGTAATTAAAGGCTACCTGCTACTAATTAGCGATAAACAATCGGCCAAGAAGGGGGCCAAAGCAGAGCCATTTATCACTCGGAAGCAACTGGCAGCGGCAGCAGTTACAAAGGGAAACAAACGTTGTCAACGCCAAAACCACTGAACTGTTAAAAGTCCCCATTGAATCCAAACCTGGGCGATGCTGGGCGCAACTGTGCAAACAGACGGAGTAACAGCGGCAGCATGCATGGCTAGATGCGATGTGTATTTGATGGGTACTTGTACAACCTGGACAGATACAGATACAGATACAGATACTGATGTTGATGTTGATACAACCTGAACCGTGCCCCGAGATGGTGCTACGCAGGCCTGCCTCGCCCTTTTCCCCTGCTCCCTTTGAGCAGCTAGCCTAGCGCCAAATAGTTTTGTTTATTGCACATTGAAATCGAGCCAGCGAACAATTCGGTGGCTGCTCCGCGCGCGACACACTCCAGCGATCTAATCAGCAATCTCGGCGACACGAAATTTCTCATACGCTCGGTTAGCCGCGACGTCGACGCTCGATCGAGCATTTTTCCGCGCATGCACTGGAAGAAATCTTGAGACCCTCAGACGTTCTTCTAATTAAGAAGCTGCAGAAAGGTAAAGAAAGAGCCTATGTTGCTTTTTTCTTAATTTATATTTGTTAATTATGACACCACATGTTTGTTCATAATCCTAGATAAAATTTATAAACTTTAAGTTATTTTGGGGCTTATGAAATACATTCTTTTAGGAAAATTTCCCCTGTATTTACTCAATTTATATTTAGAGATCAATATTCCATTTCTATTTTGTAAACACCTATATTTTCTTCCCATGCACAACTGCTGGTGCGTCAGAGGCACTCATACTCGGTATCATTTACATACGCAACGCTCCGGAGTCTAACTGGCGCTGCGAGGGATCTCTCGACCCGGCCGAGAGCTCAGATCAGAGCTTCCAGTCGGCTATTTGCAAGTCGAGAGTCGCGCGAGTCAGACGTACGCCTGCAAGCGATCACCGGGCTAATTAAACAAATACATAACTAAATAGATAAAACAAAGTGCAATTGACTAATGGCCGTGGCAGGAGTCAAAGCCAAAGCCGCAGTTACAGCCACAGCCATGCGATGTTTTAAAATCGAATAAATAATGCATGGCGATGTATGAACGTGTTTGAAAGTAATTAGCACAACGCTGCTGCTAATGCTGCTGCTGCCAGGAGCTGTCTGACCCACATCTGCGAATCGCACTAATTTATATTTCATGGCAAGTGGACACCGACAGGATACAGGAGTCTGGCTGAAGAGGAGCTTCTGATTTGGAGTCGCTCCTACTCCCGGTCCCGGGCTGTTTGCATATGCAAATAGTTCCATCCGCAGGCGATTGAGTGGCCAACTGGCCGTGCACGTGCCGAAAGTGTTAAACTGTGCCAAACATAACCCGCAAACAAGCCGGCCAAACAGGCAAAAAGCCAGTGAATAAATAGTGCCTGTGTCTGTGTCTGTGTCAGTGTCAATGTGAGTGCAATGCGAGCCTAGTACACGGGCCCTAGCCGAAAATCAATTACAATTTATTAGACGAGCATGCCAAACGATTGGCGGTGGCCACCACAGAAACGCATCTGAAACAATGCCCCGATCAGGCCCCAGAACCGCGGCCCCGTGGCTATGCAAATTAGCGATTGCAGCGATTTTGTTAATGCTGCAGCAAAGTGTTTGCGGTGAGTTCAAGTCCAGCCCAGTCAGATCTCTAGGTGTATACTCCCACAGATCCGGTCAAGATAGTAGCAGTGACTATGAGTGCATAAAATATTTTATACAATGCTTTTAATTTCTTGCCAGGTTATTTTACGGACTATAATTCTTATAATACATGAAACATCGTACTAGAATTCTTAGCCTATTGATCAATTTATTATTTATTGATCATACATTACACATTTCTTTTTAACCTTTGATTTTAAAATTGAACACAAATTTATAGGATCCAAAATTACTGCTTCACTGCGTTGACACTA
Source organism: Drosophila truncata (assembly GCA_008042515.1). Taxonomy (NCBI): domain Eukaryota; kingdom Metazoa; phylum Arthropoda; class Insecta; order Diptera; family Drosophilidae; genus Drosophila; species Drosophila truncata. Next base: position 141,008 of record VNJQ01002234.1, read on the forward strand.
CAATGATGTCCGAAATTCCCTGCAACTGCAACTATTACCTTAACCATAATTGTACCATTCGCTAATTGGCCAAAATCAAGTAAAGCGGCTTTAAGGTTTTTGAAGCTATATTTTTAGCCACTTCATACATTCCGAGCGTTGTGAAGATGCCTCGATCGCATCACTTTTGCACTTGCAATTTGCATTCAATAGCAAAGTGGAAAACGAAAACCAAAACTGCATAGATCAATTTACAGGGGGCTGCTATGGTGGGGAGGTAATACCCCAGCGAGATGTGCATGTCAGCTGCTATTATAGATTTATTAGCAAACACCCTGAGAACGAGCTTTTATTGGTTTGAATGCGAGAGTGACCCAGACAAGGAAATGCCTTGGGCTGAGAGCAAAAACAAATGCAACTAAACGAGGGGCAACATCAGATTGACGAGGGTTTTAAAAATAATTAGTATTCTCTAGTGATTTATCTATTTCTCAAAAAAATAATAGAAATTACTTTAAGGGAACACTCTTTATAAATATAAAAATGACAAAGAATCTGTGATTTCAGTAAATCACTTAAAAAAGAGTTAAAGTTAAAGAAACCTCTCCAGATTTTAAGTCTATTAAATACCTATTCTAGATAAAAAAGGTAATCTTACTCATAACATAAATCTAAATCTGAATACTTCTAAGACAAAACAAAGAGATTAGGTATGGTATTTGGCGTATGCATTAAATTATTACTTTTTAACTAATACTTAAAGCTTCAGCTGGAAGATGCTTGACTGATTTACTCATTGCTTAGTAATGCGTAAACATTTCATATTAATTGATGCCCAGTCACAACAATGCGCACAAGCCTAGCTACCCGTCTTCCCCTTAAAGTATTGAAATAGATATCCGATCCCCATTATGGCGACTAAGCAATTTGAAAAATGTTTTGGTTTCCAGTCATGCGAGTCCCGTAGAGCCGCATTTATGACATTCCAATAACCATTTTCCCCTCCAGTAGCCCTGCTCCTCCAGTGTCCGCTCCACCAGCTGCAGTTGCAGAAAATCGTTGGATTCCGGCCGCCATTGGAGTATCTGAGCGAGGAAAACCTCATCAATGTCCCGCCACCGGGAAGAAACTTTAAGAATCCCAATCGGGAGCGGGATCATGGCCAGGAGCAGGATCTCCCGGTTAGCCAGGTCTGCTGGCGGATCTGCAACGAGGATCCGGACTGCATTGCCTACGTACATCTATTGGACACGGACGAGTGTCATGGCTACTCGTACTTCGAGCGAACTGCGCGCTACCAGGCCATTTCAGGGGAACTGCCGCTGGTGGCCGACAGCGAGGCCGTGTTCTACGAAAAGACCTGCCTCCGCGGTGAGTACGCCAACCGCCGGATGGGGCGGGCGTGACCTTGTCCCGCCTCCAACTCATATATGCATATATCTTACAGTTCCCGATGCGTGCAAAGGCCGTCTGTGGGCGCTGACAAAAATCCCCGGCAGCACGCTGGTGTTCCAGAGCAAGAAGACCATTCCGACGCTGGTCACGCGGCGTGAGTGCGCCGAGCGCTGCTTCTTCGAAAGCCAATTCAGATGCCTCTCCGCCTCCTTTGCGCCCTCGTATCGGAACAATCGTGAGCGGTAATTGACTGTTTTGGTTTGTTTTGTCAGACCTATTCCCTCTTTGTTGTCGTTGTTGCTGCCGGACATATTAATTGCTTTTGTCGTGCATTTTTAATGCACAGACGAGGCTTTCCACCGGATTATGACATCACTCCCTGAGGCACTGATGGGATAGGTTAGGAATTTGTTTATTTTTAGAACGCTTAAATGGGTAACTTTGTTCAGGTTCAGCGGTAAATTCTGGGTAGAACAACAGGTAAAACGCATTCGATAATAATAGGTAATTTATTTATTTCTTTATAAAAATTATTTTTATAGACTTTATAGAAAACAAGAAAGGAAAGCTAACTTCGGGCGGAGCCGAAGTTTATATACCCTTGCAGAATATTCTTCAAAAACACAAAAGATGGGCAATTTTCGATTTTTCAGTTATATTATTATATCTATAGCTATATTCTATAGTCGGCCGATCCTGATAAAATTTGGTTTGTCGTAGTATTTTGCCAAAAATAGCATTCTTACTAAATTTGAACTCTATAACTTTAAAATCGCCGAAGTTATAGCATTTCCGATCAATCAGTTATATGGCAGCTATAGGATATAGTCGGCCGATCCTTATGAAATTTGGTATGTCGTATTATGTTGCCAACAATAGCATTCGTACAAAATCTGAATTCTCTAACTCTAAAAACACCGAAGTTATACCATTTTCGATCAATCAGTTATATGGCAGCTATAGGATATAGTCGGCCGATCCCGGCCGTTCCGACTTATATACTGCGTGCAAAGGAAAGAAGGGTGTGTGTAAAGTTTCAAGTCGATAGCTTTAAAACTGAGAGACTAGTTTGCGTAGAAACAGACAGACGGACAGACAGACGGACAGACAGACGGACAGACGGACAGACGGACAGACGGACATGCTTATATCAACTCAGGAGGTGATCCTGACCAAGAATATATATACTTTATAAGGTCGGAGATGTCTCCTTCACTGCGTTGCACACTTTTGACCAAAATTATAATACCCTCTGCAAGGGTATAAAAATATAAAATTTCAATAGGAGAACCTTGTATTTCGTAGTCGTTCCATCTATGCCAGGGGACGTTGGATTATTCATCCTTTAGGCCGTCAGGAATCTCTGCTTTAACTTCATCCCTTCATCTGTAGGTTCCGCGGCGCGGATGGACCCTCTCCCCGCCTGGGCAGGTGTATGCTGAGCGACAGGGACAAGACGATCCAGCCGGACGCGTTCCGTGCCGCGCCGTACGACGAGGAGTACATGGAGAACCAGTGCCACGAACGACCGGCGGAGAGCGACAGCTGCTCGTACGAGCTGTACGCCAACAGCAGCTTCATCTACGCCGAGGCCAGGTATTTGGGCCTCACCCAGAAAGAGGTGTGTCCGCCGCGCTTGGGCTGTCGCGGGTTATGATTGTAATCACAATCGATGGAGTTGGATGAGTGATTGATGACCCTTCGTATTGCAGTGTCAGGCGCTGTGCACTCACGAAGCCAAGTTCTACTGCCAGGGCGTCTCTTTCCACTATGTGAACCAGCTGTCCCTGTCCGAGTGTCTCCTGCACTCCGAGGACATCGTCTCTCTAGGTCCGCGTAGCCTCAAGCTGCGGGACAACTCAGTCTACATGCGGCGGGTCAAGTGCCTCGATGGTGGGTACTCTTTCCTAATAGGAAATTGAAGGAATTTAAATATTTGATTGTCCTGCAGTTCGTGTCTTCTGCACGCGCGAGGAGATGTCCATTAGATACAACCCGAAGGACTGGTTCGTCGGCAAAATCTACGCCAGCATGCACTCCAAGGACTGTCTGGCGCGAGGATCCGGCAATGGAAGTGTCCTGCTTTCACTCCAGATCGGCAGCGAAGTCAAAGAGAACCGCTGCGGCATTCTGAGGGCCTATGAAATGACGCAGGCATACCAAAGGTAAATATAATACAGTATCCTGAATTATATAAGCACTTACTTGCTCTTTGATATTTGCTAAAATCCATCTAAAACTTCACTTTTTGCAGAACCTTCATTTCGGCCTTGGTGGTCATACAGAACAATCCAAATGTGCAGACTCAAGGCGACCGGCTCATCAAAGTTGGATGCATCCAAAGCAATGCCACCACCTCGCTTGGTGTTTCAGTTCGGGACAGCAGCGTGGATGCCACGGAGCACGTGCCCAGCGCCATTGCCCTGGAGTCCTCGCTGGAGTACGCCGAACAGTGAGTCTTTTCTAATACCTTCTCGAAAATAATTCACCATCTCCTTATCACCCCAGCATGTTCCCGCACGAGGGCGTGGTGCTCTACAATAGCAGCACTGGGCCCCATCCGCAACCCACCATTTCGCTTCAAATAGTGGATCTGTCCCATCAGCATGAGACCAATGATGTACAGATTGGCCAGAACCTGGAGCTCCAGATCGTGGCGGAGTACAGCCAAGACCAGCTGGCCGAACACTTGGAACTACAACTGGCTCCGTTGCCAGATTTCCGGGCTACCTCTCTGGTAGCCAAGACGGCGGACAACGAGAACTACGTTCTCCTGATCGATGAACGCGGCTGTCCCACAGATGCCAGCGTGTTTCCGGCTCTGGAAAGGATTCACTCCGCCACCAGAAGCATGCTGCGTGCACGCTTCCATGCCTTCAAGTTCTCCGGCACCTCCAATGTCAGTTTCGATGTAAAAATTCGCTTCTGCGTGGAACGATGCTCGCCCAGCAACTGTGCCAGTGGATCTTGGCAGAGGAAAAGGCGACAGGCGACCACTAATCAGTCAGAGCGACGTCCTGAGGAGCTGCGTGTGCAGAACCCCGTCTATATTTCCACCGTGGTGGATGTTGCACCGCAGTCGCCCGGCACAGCCAATGGCACTGGTGTCCAGGAGGACCTTCCCCTTAATTACAATATCCGGGTGCATGGTCCGGACCAGAGCAACGCCAATAGCTACATGTATGGTGAACGAGGAGTACTGCTGATCGCCGGCATCGACGACCAGCTGCATCTGGACAACGTGTGCATTAACCAGAGTCTGCTAATCGCCTTGTTCATCTTCTGGCTGATCTGTCAGGTGGCCCTGCTTTTCGGCTGCGGCATGGTGCTGCAGCGCTATCGTCGACTGGCTAAGCTCGAGGACGAACGGCGGCGCCTGCACGAAGAATACTTGGAGGCCAGACGCGTCCACTGGGCGGACCAGGGCGGATACACACTATAATGTTAGGCTGGGACACATTGCGTACAAAATGCATCTTAATTTAATAAACCTAAGCAAATCTTACAGACGAGTGCGATCGAAGTGAGAAGGTCTCCCGCAGGAGTTCAAGAGTTCTTCTTGGGATGGTAGTGCTCCCACTTGCGGTGGTTCAGCGAGTTGAAGTCCTGGCAGTTGTGGGCAATCTTGCGCAAGTAATCAGACAGTTTGAGCAGCTCTTGGTCTGTGCCTCGGTTGAGGTGTGCCTGTCGGAAGGGACGGATCTTCAGGCCGGACTTGGGGTTCATCAAAAAGTTGCGTCGAATGTCGTCGAACATGATGGTATTGCTGGAGCTGTACTGCTTGTACAGAGCCCAGATCACGCCCAGTGGCTTCACGTCCACCACGCCGCGCTCTGGCACGTGTACCGAGATCATGGCGTTCGAGTCGAGGTAAAACATCACCTTATAGTTCTCGTTGCTGGTTACACCAAGCAAGCGCATTTTCTCCTCGATCCAGCGCATGCTGGTGGCGGACCAAATAACGATGTCGTAGTCCTCGTAGGCAGAGGCCAGGAACTCGTGCAAATACGGTCGCATTAACTCGGTGCCTGTCTCTGCTGGGGAGCGGTGGTCGAAGAGGGTGTAGTCAATGTCTAGGACCAGCAGCTTCTTGCCTTCGCGCGGCGGGGACAGTTCCTTGATCTTGTAGTCACGCACGCGGCGCTGAACCTTGGCCAGGTAAACAGCCGAGTTCTCCACCGACTCTTCGCGCTCCTCAGCGTCGTCAAAGTCGTCCACCACCTCACCAATATCATCGGGCAGGCTCTGGGCATCCTCAATGTCCGCCTCCGTAGAACCGACCATCATCAGCTTGAAGTTGGGCTTCAGCTCCAAGGCGCTGATCTTTACATTGTCAGCGGCAGTCTTGCCTGCAAGTCGGGGCATTACTACAGTCATATATCACGCAGCCAGGGGACAAGGACTTACCTTTGTACTTCAGATTGAGCAGCTTCTGGCGCTCTGGGCGTACCTGAGTCTTACGGAAGATCTCATGACGCAAAACCTCCACGGTGTCCTGGTCGGTGAGGTCCACCGGGTACTCCTTGCCGCTCCACTTCACGACCACGACCACTTCCTTGACCTCCATCGCCGCCGAGGAGGAGAATTGAAAGCTATTGTCCGTCATTCCAGCATCAACGAATTTTTGGAGGCACTGTGCTGTCACATCAACGGATTTGCGACTTTGAGGAAACAGTAGGATGGCTGCTAATATTAATGAATATTAATATACTTATAAAAACACTTGAATAACAAAATTAAAAAATTTACTTACTTCGCAAGCAGTGTTGGCTATCAACACTCTAAGACTTCTGGTCATACTGTAGTGCTAGCCAAACGTCAGAGCACTATCGATACTATCGATATTTGAGTCTAGTTTTAAAAATGGACTTTTTTTGCACTTATGATGTTTTAAAAATATGTTCTGCTCTGTTTTTTAAACATTAATACTAATAATATAAAATAACTAGCAGGTGGATATTGCTTATTTGCATAATTTATTATATTTGATATAATTTAGTTTTATTTTATTGTTAAGTTTAATTTATTTTTAAGTTTTTAAATTTTAAGTCCAAAAAAGAAATCAAAATCAGCCGCAATTAAATTATCATAGTACAGAGAGTCAGAGGAAGAAAGAGAGAGAGAGAGGGAGAGCTGTCTGTTCGTTCAATGCTTTACGTATAATTTTAAGGAATTATTCTTCCGACTTTAGGCTTTTGTAATTTTTTTTAAATTGCCCTAGAGATTCAGGAAAACCACCATATGAATCTGAGTCTGAAAAATCCTTATTAGAGTATAGCTAAATATAAATAATGTGTGAATACTTACCCAGACAGGTCGGTGCCCAAGTTTTCCAATATGGATAGCAGACACACGACCCACCGGAGGAGCTGGTGGCATTCCAAAAGCCTGCCCCTCATGCGAGGGTCCTTTTTTAGGGCCTCCGACATGATGGACGCCACCAGCCCACCAATCGTCCGGCCCGAGCTCTCCAACGTATCGCTGTTGCACTCCCTTAGGTGGAAGGGGGAGGCGTGGATGGCAAAGTATCTGGCCACCACCTGCTCCAGAACGAAGATCTCCGCCTCGATAATCTTTTTGGGCTTAGATAGAAGTTTTTTGGCCATTGCGCGGATTATGAGATGGCGGAGGTCCACAACCACGGGATATCCCGCTTCGCGGCGGCGGGAGCTGCAGGTTCCTCACCGCCAGATGCCGTAAGCGTTTCATACGCTTTTTTTTTAGGTTAGTAAGGTACCTTCAGTAATCCTCGTTGGCAGCCTCGGAAATAGCGGTTATCGTCAACAGATAGGTATAATAGACCTTTACAGATGCCCCCGCCGGTTGTTCTACTTTCGTGGGGGTTTTTATTAAGTTATTAATAAGGTCGGTGAACGAAGTAAATAATATTCGCGGAAATTCCATCATTAAGCAGAGATTTTGTCGCAAGTGCTAGCGATGGCGAGTCAAGGCACCGTTAATCGACGAGTCTGCAAAATCCTTATTGGGAATCAGTTATATATAAATAGTGTGCAATAGGGCCACGGATACTGGGTCCCTGAGCTGCGGGAGCTGCAGGCTCCGCACCGCCAAATAACGCATCTTTATTAGTAGCGTGTCGTACGCTTTTATTTTGAGATGCGTGGGGTACCTCCGGTAATCCTCGTTGGCAGCCTCGAAAATTGTGGTTAAGGTTAATAAATAGGAGTGGTACGCTTTAACTGAAGCCTCCGCCGCTTTATGCACTTCGGTTGGGGATTGTGCGCTTTTTATCAAATTGTTGATTAAGTCAACAAATGAAGTGAATAACTCTCCTCCATTTTTAAAATTAAGCCGTGCCAGACATTTAAATTACATCAACCAATGCTGCCCGTGCTTTGAGTATCGAGCCTCCAGTGGCGCCCATTTTTCCGTTAATTTGCCATTCGCCCCGAAATACGATTATTTTACCGATATATTATCGGATGGGCGGGTAAATTTAAAATCGTCGGCCAGAGCTGCCACCACTTCCATTCGCTATTTCTATCGATAGTTGTAAAAGTCGAAACAAAATTCAGTGTGACCATTGGTTTTACCGTTTTGAGCGCTAAATTTCAAATCTGTGCGTGTGCATTTATTAATATCGAAATCTTTTTAAAGGTTTGAAGATTGCGAACCCAAGGCATGCAAAGGGCTTGATTACATATCCTGTAAATTGGTTTACTCTTCCGTAGGAATGACGGCTCCTAAAATTACAAATTTCTTGGGATTTTGAAGAAATGTTTTATCAAATATGTCTAAAAACAAAGGATATAAAGTAAAGCCCATTAATTTATATAAAGCTTACAGCGTACAAATATATTTACAAATCTAAAATGTACAGAAAAGCGTTACTGGCACACAAGTCTTATAAAACACACACATATTAAAGCTCTAATATTTTTCATTCGTCCCTTCGTTCGACGACTCATCTTTTCCTTGATTCTGGGCTGCCTCTGTCACAATGGTGAGGTCTGAGCTCGATTGCTCTTTCGCATGCCTGTGGAATAAGGGAGCAGCACAACGATGAGAATTTTTACAGTGAGGATGTTTGTTATTAAATTCTACCTAATTAAATTTTTAGTATTGCACCTTTTATATGATCCCTAAAATATTATAGAAAGTTACCTGTAAAACACGTAGTGCTGCAGCATGAAGAATATATCGAAGAGCACCGAAAAGAGACCCAGTCCAAATTTGGTAGGATCACCGAATATGGACGCCCAGTCGTCTGCAATTAAATTCCGTTCTTAGCCATAGCTCTGAAGTTAAAAAGTATTCCCATGCCTACCATAGTTGTGGCCATTTAGGATCATCTGTAGCATGCTGAGTGTGCCGCCTGTAAAGTCCAGCAGGATGTTGCCAATGCTCCACCCGACTGTGCTCTTCCTGCGGTAGTTCATCAGAGCCTGCGGCACATACTTGATGATGGTAATTGTCAGCTTCACGTAGCTGCAGTAGTAAAGGAAATCCAGCCAGTGGATCACGGATCCTCCGGCCAAGCCGGCGGACACGATCACGACCACTGCAAAGATTCCCAGGATGCCGTAGGCAACAAATGACACCTTTTGCTGGCCCCTCTAAAAATATAAAGGAGAAAAAAATTGTTTATCATTTTGGCAACACACTTTGAAAGGTGAAAAAATTGGTAAGTTCTTATCTTACTTTATATACGGAAATATCCGAAGTGATTCACATTTAATTGTTATTGTTGATTAGTGCCAATTAATGTTAGTACTTTGATTACAGTTAAACTTTATTATTGGTTGTCTAATAGTGATTAATGATTTCAGAATAGATTTCTTGTTTTAATATTTCGATTTTAGGACACTTACCTCGTAAATAAAGCACTGAATGATCGTAATGCTGGTGGCAAACATGGCGTGCAGAGAGAAAAACACATCGTTCAGCATCACAGGATTCAAGCCATGTGGATGCCGTGCCTCGTACTCGTCCTGCAGACCTTCGATGAAGTAGAGGCCGCAGTTGAACAAGCTGTACAGGGTGAAGCCCACAATGTTCAGGGTAAGGAAGTCGAAGTTGAGTCCCTCCACTGACTTTCGGCGGTAGTTGATCCAGATCTGCGGGTAAAACGACACAGACCAAGCCACAAAGTACACCCAACCAAACACGATCGAGGTGTAGATGAGCCCCCGCGACTTGGCCACTGTCACGCGCACAAAGACGTCTTCTAGGCTATTGTTATTAGATGAGAACAATTGAAATAATCAAATGAATAAATAAATAAATATTGCATTTCTAAAATATAAATTACAATCATAGGATTTCACTCACATTTCCGCATTTTCAGCATTGGCTTCGGCAGTAACTTGAACGTAGCCGGCGTTCAGGCCTGTTATCACCACGGTCTGGTTCTGGGTGCTGCCGGCCGGGTAAAGGAATGTCGCAGGATGCAGGCCCAAGTGATTTTCAGAGTCCGTCTTAAGCGTTACCTGCACATCATTGTCCAACAGTTGGCTATAATGACAGATTCAATGTTACTGTGCTTCTTCATTTTATGTTGTTGCAACTTACTTGGCAAAGACCACAAACGTCTCGTTTGAGTGCAGAAGAACGGTGATGTCATGTGAGTCGACGGTCAGTCGACTGGTTGTCTGGGCATTTCCCAGGGAAACTGATGGAAAGAAGATAAGAATTTCCCCAGTTAACAAGACTCTTATAAGGCTGGTTAGGCGACCACGTTACCTGTGGCCAAGAGCAGCAGCGCTAGGCGAAGAGAGCTCAGAAGTCGATGCATTCTTGTTTGAGTTGGTTTATTATTCATTCATGCGTGAGTCTCGTCTCCAGACCTGCTGGCATTTTCCTCAATGGGGTTCTGTAAATTGTATAGAGAATTAAGTCAATTGGCAACAATCAAAGGGAATCGATTCCAGGGAATATTGAAAACTCCTCCTTGCGACTCCTCCTCTGCAAAGGCAATTTAAGTCAAGCACTTATTGACTCCCGATGGCTCTTATTTATAAATCACAGCCTAAGGAACTTGATCTTTGGCTTTTGTATGCCTTTTACACGAATTATACCTTACAGATAGTTGTAAATTTAATAAAACGAATAATAAGCAATATAGGGAATCTTTTTTATATGTGAGAGACAGGGTTTTAAAGTAAAATTGAGACATTTTATGGTAACTATTCTGATCATCATATATAAGGTTGAAAAGTATGTGCTATTTTTACCAAAAAGGCTGAACCACATTTATCAAAACTCTCGATCTGCGTGTGTCTCGCTCCACCTAGAATTTTTGCGTCGACATAAAAGCGCTGAGTGAGCAACAGGTAGGCAAGCAGGCAGGTAACCTTCAACTGAGTTCGCTCAATGTTACAACTTTGCAATTAGAGCAAACTCTGGCACGACACACGATCCGATCGAGCACTCACTTTATTTTATATGGGCCACAGCAGGAAATACAGGGAGGGCTTTGTCGGCCAGTCGTAAAGGCAAAGATTCCAGACTATTTATATTGCGAGATCTTTATGGCCAGGGCCGTGACAAGGCATTTGTGAAGAAGTGTAAATACCGCGTGAGAACGAGCTTATCTCAATCAATGAACCTCCAGATAGTGTCAATCGCTTTATTCGAATTATTGCGCTGACGCTAAAATTGCGGCAGTGTGCCGGAATCTACAGATAGCCCGTAGATTGGCCAATGCACTGCGATCGATAGAGATAACCTGGGCGGGCTCAGTCAGTCAAAGTTCCTATGACGAGTCATGATCAGAGTAAGAAGCGAACTTATATGACAATTACTTTATTTTGATTAATTTGTATAGCAAGTATAGTGTGTGAAAAATTACATTTTAACATTTTGTCTTTTCATAAATAACATAAGATTCCAATGAGAAACTGTTGGAATATTTGTAAAATTTTAAGAATATAGCCTTTCGTTTTTCTCCATAATTTTCAAAATTTTCAAAAGAAATCAAATTTTTAATAAAGATTATACTTTTGATTTCTGGGAAATATAAGCATTAACAATTCTTTTTCATGAATATAATCCTATTCGAAAAGTAATAAATAAATTGATCTTGAAATAAAGATCAAGGGGGACTGAACCAAAAAACGAAGAATTTTTATTTTTAGAAAATTTAATCAGTTATAACGCTTCGCTGGAAAACCCAATTGTTCAAATGGCATCCATACATTATTCAACACACAAGATGCGACACTGAAATGCGTCTGTTACAGCCGGATTAGAACTTTCACTGGCGACTAACAGGGAAAGCATTGCGGATCGGAGGCGGAGATTAAAGCTATGACGCCGTTTTGATCGAGATTCCGTACCGGTCCCGTCGTAACAAAGATTAACGTGCTTAGAACACAGGCTGTTTGTGCAGTGATGATTTATGTACACACAAATGGGAGTACTTCCAGCACTCACTCTGTCACTCACCGACGTTAAAACTAAAGTTAAACAATGCCTCTTTAACTAGCAATTAAACTGGTAGCGGCGCGATCCGCTGGCGACTCTCCAGAGACTGAGCGCGGCGCTGATGAATGGAGCCGTATAAGTATAAATATTGGAGCCGTGCTGCAGTCGCTGCTCAGTCAACGCCGGCAGCAAAGCCAACCAACAACAACAATCAACAGGCAAACCGGCAAGCGGTCTTTAAACTTTTTTGTTGCCTTTATTATACCTTATTTTTTGCACTTGAGAAGGAACTCCTCATCAGTTGAAAAGGTACTTCATTTTCTATAAACAGCCGGGGATCGAACAAATATTTAGACAACACATTTTAAAGCTTCCAAACTTGACGATATTCTTTTGAGACACTTTAAGAAATTCCAAAAAGAAATTTAAAACTGACAGCACCGGTTGGTGCTCAATAAATATAACATTTATAGGATTAATTCGGTTTCTAGAAAATTCCTAAAAAATTAAAACCGATCTGTTATTTGCTTTTGAATCCATTAAATTCTAATTATTAATTTTTCATTCAATAAAATTTCAATCGAAGCTGGATTTACTTTATCAATAAGGCATCTACTTCTTAAAAATAATAATATTTTAAAATCATAGATTAACTCTTAATTAACTGCAAAAAATATTCTTCAATTCTATTCTTCCAACTGCTTGGATACTCCAATCTAAAAGCATATTCAAGATTCGTTAAAGAATAAAATTTTTCAAGTTCATTAATCTTAATTTTGTAGGGTATTCCCTACAAAGAGCTACTACCCCTAAAACTTCTTATCAGCAGTAAAAACATTTTGAGGGTCTTGCAGAAACAGGCACTCGATAATGTTCATGACGCTGAATTATCAAGCTCGACTAAATGGTATACGAGCCTCCCTCATCGGCTACTAAAAATAAGCATAAACAAATCAACAATGCGATTCACTTTCTATTGTGGATTCGTTCCACTTGTGCCCAATGCATATACTTTGCCAGCGAATCAAAAACTTGGCAAGGAAATCGGAAATTTGCCAAACCAAGCAAAACTTGGCCAGCAACATGAGGCCCTTATCGACGCTTTAGCCCCCGGTTTTCCAAGCAGAGAATGGGAATACCCCAACGAACTGGGGTTTATGTTTCAGGCTGATTACGTATCGAAATGCATTGAGGGCAAGTTGAGCTGTAAACCAGTTTAATTTGCACAAATAACAAACACTTGGTTCAATTTACGATAGACAAAGGGGTAAATCGAACAATACACTTTCTTTCTTAAACTAGGCACTCAAACTGTCATCTGGATTGGCTTGGCTCTCTCCGTTTATAGTCTTGTCTAAGGCACTGATTTCGTGATGAGTCGATGGTTAAATAAGTTAATGGTCGATTACAGGACACTATATACTATGTATAGCTGCTGGCGAGTATGCGGTCTGATTCAGTCGTCACTTGGTCACTGGTTCTGACTTTGATTCTGATTCTGGGCGGCGCGTCGGTTTTTCTCGAGTATCAAAGCGCGACTGAAAGCACGACAAGAGAAAATATAAATATATAAATAGAAGAAACCGAAGCTAGGCAGTTGCTCACCGATAGCGCTCGTAGAAGCCGACGATGGTGCCCAGCTCCTGCTTAAAGAGCCGTACAAGCATGCTGTCAAAGCCCTCCAGTTCCGGCAAGCTGAACATGTTGAACTGCAACAGGTGGTCCTTGGAGGAGTCCGCCTCAGAGTACACAGCCAGCCATTTAGGTATCTCCTCGAGTAGATACGGATTGGCGGGCACCAGAGCATTGTGCGTGTGGGCAGGAGGAGCGTACAACGATGCCTCCGGACGAATGGCCTTTGGCGGCTCCGCCGACGTGGTGTATACGTAGTAGGATGTCAGACAAGGGTGCTGGCGCTGACACTGCCCGGTATACTGATTCTCGTAGTAAGTACCGTGCAGCTTTGACACTACCCGCCGCCAGCCGACTGGCAGACCCTCACGCTCCAATGGATGGTTCCAGTGCGTAGTGTGGGCGTTGTGGTCGATGTAGTACTTCCTCCCGTGCAGCGTATACTGAGTAGCCCATCCGGGCGGCAGGGGTAGCTCCTCGGGCTCCGTGAGCGACTGTTGCGAGGGCACCTTCTGCAGCGATCCGTTGACACTGCCACCAGTCCCGCCTGTTGCGCTAGGTGGTGTCCTAGGTGGAGCATACAGTGATTGCACAGAGGTAGATGCGCCACGAATGCTGCCCGAACTGCCGCCGCGACCGCTGCCGCTTAGAGATCCTCCGCCACCAGCTGCAGGCACCGCCAAGTGACCTTGGTGGTGCGGCTGTGGAACCACGGCCAGCGTGGCCGACGACGCCGTCGTGTTGCTATAGATGGGCGACTCCGAGCGCTGCGACTGGGTGGCGCGCATCGAGGAGACCCGGTAGGGGTTCTCATATATTGGATATGAGTCGCTTGAGTAGCTGCCGCTCAGGTGCGCCGCCAGTTGCTGGTGCTGGAGCTGCTGCTGTTGTTGCATCGGGGACCTGCGGAAACAGAAGGCGAATTTTCGTAAGAACGCATTAAACTTGAATTATTACAGCTGCATTGCTATAATAATTACTAAAACTAGGCAATTTAAAAAATATTTTAGACGCCATAAACTTAAATCACAAAAGCAATTACCACTCATTTAAACACATTTCTCGTCAATTTCTAGATTTTCCTATTAAATTGTGTCTCACCTAGTGGGCTGATACCGAGGCTGTCGCTCCCTGATCGACATGGCAGCCGGATCAAAGCGCAGCGTGGAGCCGAAGGGCGTTGAGGCGTGCTGTTGGTGGAGCTGTGGATGTTGCTGCTGCTGCGGCGGCGGGATTCCGTAGTGGGCGGGCGAATGTGGACGCTGGGGCAGCTGCAGCATGTTGGCATAGCTGGCGCTGAGCAGGCCCTGATCCGCATCGTAACTGCCGGCCGCCATGTGAGGGTGTGGATGCTGCTGCCGCTGGGTGGTGGAGTAGCTGCGTTGGAAGGCACCGCCGCCTGGACCTACTGCCGAGGATGTGGTCTGTAGCAGCGGCGAGGACTGCTGGCGCCGCATCCGCTCGATTTGCTCAATGTTCACGTAGTTGCTGTTGCTTCCCTGGCTTAGCTGGTTGCTGCTTGCCCGGAACTGGTGCGGCGGCAATGGCGGATGCGTGTGCACATGCGGATGCTTGTGGGGCAGGGAGTGCGGGAGCTGGTGCGGGGTGTGCGGCTGCAGCGGCAACTGGCTCTGGGCGCGCCGGGCATGGTAGTAGTCCGGCTGGGAGTCCGTGCAGGAGTACGTGTTCCGACTGGTGCTCGAGCTGCGCGGATGAAACTCGCAGCTGGGCGACGTGCTGGCACAGCGCTGGAGCGACTTCTTCTTGGCCCGCTGGTCGCTGGTCCAAACGTTGATCACCGGGATCTCTGGCGGAGTGTCCTTCTTCACATACTTCCCCACCACGCCCTCCTTGTGTGCCTGGGACTTCTCCTTGCTCCGGCGCGAGAGCATCGTCGGTTTTCGGTTGCACAGCAGAATCGTTAAATAGTTCATGCAGACTCTGATCTCGGTTCGTCGTCTTTGTTTTAGACCATTGTAAAGCTAAAATTATGCTTTTGGCCAAGTTTTTGTTATTCTGCGAGCTAGTGTTGGAAGCCCTCTATAATTTCGGACTTTCCAGAACTGGTCGGAGGCCAGTATGGCAGAGCATCGATACTATCGATGTTTTGAAGCCATATACAAAAAATAAAAATTGTATAATAATTAATTTTATAATAATTATTATTTTTCTTAATGTTTAATCATAAAATTATTTAGTTTTTTACTATTCAATTTATATTAAATAGTTCAACAATGAATTTAATAAATATCTTATATGAAACTTAAAAAATTTATATTATTATATATTATTATCAGACCCTTTTCAGGGCAACAAAACGTTTTTAGGAACGATGCAAAAATTTATAAATTATAAATTTTAAATATTTCCCTATAAATCTGTTCACCTATAAATTTATTTTTGTTTTTTTTTTTGTGGTCTAGTGTTTCTCCGCTTTCGCGAGAATATTTACTTGGGCATTACCGAGAAATCAATTTATAAATTTAATGACAAAAAAACGTGTTTATTTTTTTTAATCTTGCTAAATATGCGAAAATAGTAACAATACCGGAAAACACCCACATGTATCTTGGGTATGCATTTGAATTTGGCGCCGACCAGCCATCTTTGTTTCAATTTTCGTTGCGAATGGTAAAATTTCAACCGAGAAGAAGTACTCAGAGTTGCACCGAAAAACTATTGCCTAACTATCGGCAAAACAATGTACATATATTTTTTCATTTTGATGCTGTTAATATGCAAACTTAAACAATTATTATTGTATCAATTATTATTTGTATCAACAATTAAATATTTTTACATTGAGGTTTTGAATTAAAATTTAACAAAAGTAAATATACTGTATTATTTAAATTTTTATTGGAAGGAAATGAAAAAGGAACGAAAAACTTAATTTAATACTATTTGTTTGTTTGCTCTTGTTATAGAACGATGTTTCAAAAACATCGATACATCGATGGTCGCATCGATCTTTTCTCTAATTTTGCAACACTGGTTAAGAAAAAATTAAGTTAAACTTTGAATTAAACTTTTATCTAATATGCAGCCATGTCTCTTCAGCAATCTACGTCGTTTGGCATGATTATTAACCAGTAAGAAGCCTAACATTTTTATACCAATAAATACATTGATCTTAACGACATTTCACTTTTCCCCTGGTAAAGTTGCAGCATTTCGCGCTCGAACAGCCAAACGTTTTATTTGGAAGCATTTGAGAAGGCAAAGGAACAGGCTGGACTCTTCGACAATGAATTGTTTCTACCACCGATGGTTACATCCAACAGCAGCGGTGGCTTCAATCCGCTAAGGGAGTTCATGGTCTGCGGCGCCGGTAGGAATCGCGTAATGCAACCATCTGGAATACAGCTAACGGATGTGTACAATCCCGTGCACAACGCTCAGAATGATCCTTTCTTTTACGTGTCTAGTTCGGATGCAGACGTCATGTTCAAGCGGTAAGGAATTTGAATTCATCCGCCCGATCCGATTTGTTATCGTCACGCGATCCACGTTTCGTGGTGAATAGCCAGAACCGAACTCTTGCTATTGTCGTTTATTCCGTCAATTTTGCGTTATTTTAATATAATCCTGCGCCAGTTATTCCTATCGGGGTACCGCAGATCAGTTTTCCGGGATGTACATATCACAGCCGATGTCGTGGCACAAAGTCAGGTACTTCTGCTACATGTTGATGTGGAACTGTGCATGTAGCAACACGCTTGTACTTGTACTGTGCACGCACGGAGCCCTCTTGGTTGTGTCAATTTGTGGTGCTTTATTTTTGTAAACATTTATTTCTGATTTTGCGACAGCACTGATTCCGACGAGGACCTACAAGTGACGGTGACCAATGAAGCCTCCTTGGATTCAGCCGAATCAAGGCCAGAGGGTGCGAGTGCGCTGAGCATCGATCAGGTGGTTGAGGGAGCGGGTGACTTGTGAGTGCCTGGCCATAGCGAGTTGCTTCTTTTGCTAACGAGTCCCTTTCATTCACAGAACCGCAGAGCCGATGGCCTTCCTGCAGGGATTAAATGTAAGCAGGACCTGAATTCCCCAAAAATATTCTTACTAACTTGTATTTTCTGTTTTCCAGTCTGGAAATCTGATGCAGTTCAGCCAGGTGAGTAATTAATGCATTAATACAGGTGAGAATTAGTGCATTCTGAAGCGTTGCGACAGATCGGCCTGAACTAGGATGATCAGGAAACTCGCTACCGCCGAGAAAACATTGTTGATCAGCTGCATATCGAGCTCGTACAGGCCGAGGGGCTTGATCTTGTACTTGGTGACAGTCACCAAGAGAGTGAAGGTATGAACGGACTGCCGAAACCGACAGTCTGCATGCAGCAGGTTCATCTCCTGAAGGATGAGCACAGATCGCTTGGTGGCCACCAACAGGTTGTTGCACAAGTGCGTCAGCATGGTGATTTCCGACAGCGAGATGGTCAGGAATACTGAGCTGATGAGCGCCCCTAGGCCGTCGAAGGCCTTGCCGGCGATCAAGGCATCTGCTATGGAGTAGTAAATACTGTAAAAGCCAACTGTTATACCGAGCAGGTGGCAGATGAGCGACAAGATCATGGAGAGAGACATGGGAGTCAAGTACTTTCCGGCATGGAAATATATCACCTTGTAGCGGCTAGCCAGTTTGTCCAGTTCGTCCGCCAGCGAGCAGAAGCGCTGCATCCGGTAGTAGGCTGTGGTCAGCTTTAGTTGATCCTCCCTTTGCAGCAGATTTACCTCCAGCTGCTGCGCCTCCAGTTGACGGTTCAGTGCCTTCAGCATCTCCTTCACCACGACCATGGCTCCGAAGTAGCAGTTGTTTAGCAGATTTGAAATCACTAAAGGAAACAGCCTGTAGAGGGTCCAGATCAAGCTTATTTCGGGGTGCGTTCGCCTCTGCTGCAAGATGAAGGCCACTTCGAGAGTTAGTGGAAATACAATAGTTTTGATCATGGCCAGGGAAATCGATGTATACAAGGACCGGCTATCCAGACGTAAAGTTTTAAGGGTTTGAAAGAAGGGCACCCTACTCATCATCTTGGCAACGTGGTGACTCAACATCATTTGAGTCACGTAGTTTATAATAGCCACTGTGATGTTCATGTAGCTGTAGAGCGTAATGGCATCCTTCAGGTTGATCTGTCCCTGGCTGTACTCCTTGTAGATCTGGCGGCCGTAGACAGTGCTGAATGCAATGGTCCACAGCATTGCGTATGCCAAGTAAAACTTGTTGAATCTGAACCTCTCCCGGCTCCGCGGGTGATAGCTATTGGCCAGAAGTCCAAAGAAGGTCATGAAGACCACCAGGGTTATAGTCAGCATTTTCACCATGCTCCGGTGTGTTCTATCGCTGGTGAGGTTCATCTTGGCCAAACAATGAATACCGACTGGAAGACCACTCCTTTCACGGAGTATTAATTACAAACAGCTTAATTGTTTTTCCTTTATCCATTCCTGATGGTATCTAAAGGACCTGTCAAGGTGCCGGGCACTATCTGGACACATCTCGAAATGCTTGCTGCCCGCTAGTCGACCGAAAACCAACTGAGAACGCGTTGCGTTGGTAACGATAACGTAAGGCGGGGAGAGTTGGAAGGAACAATGAGAGCGGCAAGCGACATTCCCCGTGTGACTCAACAGCTCTGGATCGTCAGCCTGCTGCAATTTCATAAGAGATACATGACGTCACATTCTCACAGGGGTTCAGTTTTAACGCAAGAGCCAACCGGATCGTACTTATCTAGCTGATTAGCAAGGAACGTTCCCTTGTGTCGTCACAAATCAGCCAAAAATTGCAAATACTTGTGAAAGACCATAACAAAAGAATAGGAAAAAACAGTTCATTCAGTCAATAGTTGTCAGGCTCGACATGAAGCTCTACCAGCTCTATGTGCGCAAAGTGCGAAGTGATCGAAAATATTTATATTTACAGTGAATAACATTAATATTCGATTTTTTCAATTTTAAACGCGAAGAAAATGTTTAAATAAAAAAATGGCAAATGATAGATACTTTTTATACTTTTTCAGCAATCTGTGCTTCGCGAGATGATGCTGCAGGACCTGCAGTCTCAGGTGAATACATTGCCAAAACTGGAGAACCACAACCTTGGCGGCTACAATTTCAGTATGGTATTGGATGAGCCACCAAAATCCCACTGGATGTTCTCGGTGCCCCTAAACAAGCTGTACATCCGGATGAATAAGACCTTTAACGTGGACGTTCAGTTCAAGGCGAAGATGCCCATTCAGCCACTCAGTCTCCGCGTGTTTCTTTGTTTTGTTAAGGACGTGAGTGGTCCGGTGCTACGATGCCAGAATCACATAAGCGTAGAATCTAGTAAGCTGAGTCCTCGTTGGCAAAAAGTTCTCCATTTCATATGTCACTTTTACCTTGCAGCGACCACGCAGAACATAAAAGTGCGAGAGAGCTTGCTACGCTGTGAGAATCCCAACACCGTTTACTGTGGTTCTGCCCAGGGAAAGGGCATTTCCGAGCGCTACTCCGTTCTGATTCCCCTGAATATGTGCAGATCTGGAAACCGCAGCGCAGGATACGTTCGCCAGACGCTGGCCTTCAAGTTTGTCTGCCAAAATTCGTGTTTTGGCCGAAAGGAAACTTGCCTGGTATTTTGTCTGGAGAACGCTAGGTGAGTTATTCTATAAAATTGTTTGTATAAATCAGAAGATTATATTGTTTTTCGATATTTTTCGGCATTGCAGTGGCGATATTGTGGGACAGCAAGTTTTAAATGTTAAAATTTGCACGTGCCCGAAACGAGACCGCAACCAAGACGAGCGCCAAATCTGTGGCAAGAAGCGCAAATCCGAACAGGCCTGCTCCGATGAGGAGGACGAGCCAGACGTAAAGGCGGCCAAGTCGCGTAGACGCACCGCTTCATATCGGCGAAATGTAAAGGAGGAGACCGAGAGCAATGACAGCCACGACGACGAGAAGCCCGCCTCCGATTGGCAGGTATCGCGCACAGCGGATGGCGAGTATCGTTTGTCCATTACCTGCCCGAAAAAGGATTGGCTTCTCCAGAGCATTGATGGTATGATTAAAGAGGCTGCGGCTGGAGTGCTCCAATGTCCAAATCAGGCAAATCTTCGCAGCCATGCCAACAAGTTGATCAGCTTGAAGAGTAAGCATAAGACCGGTTGATCCTCTACCGAAATCATACTTAACTTACTTTACTTACAGAACATGCCTGTGACCTTCCGTGACTGGGCGACTGAGAGAGGAATCTCTAACAACTTCAACAAGCTATCGTAAGAACTATTTGATTTCCACGAGACACCTTGAATTGTCGTAGACTCTGATTGAAAGTGTACAATTTTTAAGTTCGTATTAAGTTTAATTGTTAGGTGTTTACAAGTGATATTTGAAAGTCGAGATAAGGTAGTTAATATTTTTGATATAATTATACTCCTGTTATACAATTTTATAAAACTACAGATAGGAAAAACATATGTATTAAAACATTAAAGAATTCTAAACGCAGCGCTTTGTGTTTTTCAAGGATACACGTTTGGTGTACGCCAATGCCCAGATCCTACTGTACTCGGGCAGAGCGCATGCTATGCATGGTCGGGTGATGTGACATGTGTGGTGGCTTGTGTGCGCGGTCAATGCTCTCGGGATCCATCTCAGCTAGTCTGCAAATATGTCAAAATCGCTGTGCTGCATTTACATATTTTATTTATACCCGTATCTGTGCGTCTTTGGTTTTAGTTCTATGCTTAAAAAAACAACCTCAAGCAGGGCGCATGCGTTCGCCAACGTTGCACATGTGCAGAGATGTGCGAAAAATAAAGAAAAACCAGATGTTGACACTGCGCCGCAGCTGCAGGCGACTACTTTAGCTTTTGCCACATGCGGCATCCGCAGCTAAATGCTAGTGCTGCGCTAGTGTTTACTCTAGCACACCGAGTGCTGTTCATTGACCTAGGCCAGGGCGTTTAATATGCGCCCATGCCTTAATTGTAACGGAATGGGAACTGCCCTGGCCATAATGCAGGCAGCCAAAGCGGATGTATCGGCTTCCATTTGGGGCCTTTCCTTTTTCACCTTACCAGTTTGGCACCGCGAAAATGGGTCGAAGCCGAGAGAGAAGCGCTCAGCGGGCGACTCACTCACTCAATTCTCGTTCGGCGAGTGCCAAGCAAAGCGGTTTGGAATTGAGTCGAGCTTACTTGAGGTGCGGGTGCACATAGAAAAATATCATAAATAAGATGTTTGTGGAATTACTTATAAGTTTTTAAAATTAAATTTAATAATATGAGTGAGATGGTGAAATTAAAAATACATTGTTGTGTTAAGAGATCTTAATAGATATTTATATATTGTGAATCATTCTACAACAAAGTATATTAAACATGTAAAATGTTATTTTTTTTTTATTTTAACTAAAGCCACGGAAACTGTATATAAAATAATTCCTTGTATCCAATACACCGTCACCTAAAATGTTCAATTAATTATATGAGTTTGATTGGCTGGTGTCAAAAGGTTGACAGCTTCCAGTGGGTTACAGTGGGTGGCAGTAGCTAGAATTTATCATTCATTCACTCACAATGGAGACCTTCAACAAACAGATGCTATCCAGTTTCGAGAAAATTCATACCTATCTTTATGGAGGCAGATAAAGGGAAAGCAAACACCGGAGAGCTCTTATCGGCACCCATCTTCCGTCGTCCGCAGTGCCCACTGTAGGCACGCGTGGGGAAAACAATAAAGCCAAACAAAAACAGAAAGCCAGGCCAAGACGAGACGTCAGGTGAAACCCCGCCTGCAACTTCGTTCGCTCGATTCCACTCAAAGGGGCCTGCTGCCCACTCAGATCTGCAGTCGTAGATACAGAAACCAGATAACGACGAGCGCCCGGCGATCTCCACTGAGTCGATGGGGAAGAGTCGAAAGCTTGTACACGTAGTTTGGCATTCGCATTCGGCTGTTGGCTTTGGCGTTGGCGGTGTCGTCGTTGTCGTGGTTTTTTGTGCTTAGTCTGTTGCCTGATCTGCGTCGCGTTGCAGCTGTGTGAAGTCGTGCCATATTTTCGTTTCGACCGCGAAATTTTCTGGGCTAAGAAAATCTACTTTATTGCCCCTGGGTTTCTGTGTGAGTGCATCCGTGAGTGGCAGATATGGTGGAAACGGCAACCACTACGACCATAACGCGCTCCACCACAACGGCACCGGCGGGATCGGTGACAGTGACAGGGCCCGCGTCCTCGGGCACGCCCACAGCTGCTCAGGCGGCTGCGCGGGCGCAACGCAATGATGAGACCACTCGAGCGATATTCAACCTGAAAGTGATCGTGTTCCTGCTCCTGCTGCCGCTGATTCTGTTCGCCGTCTTTCTCAAGCATCTGCTGGACTACCTCTTTGCACTGGGGCTCAAGGAGAAGGATGTCAGCGGAAAGGTGGCACTGGTAAGAAATCTTTTTGGGTTGACTGCTAATCTGTGTTGTGTTGAAGTTTTCTCTGGGAAAAGATAGTAAGAGATTATGACTTGTAGTTTTGTTTTATGCAAATGCTAACATCTGTTTCCCAGGCTTTTCTTTCAAAAGGGAAAATCATGAACCTATTAGTTCTCATTTAAATAAAACTAAAAACCTAAAAGAAATTAAGACTTTTTAATGCGGGTTTTCTATTCTCATTCATAGAAGACACCTAAGAACAAGTTTATTTGGATATTAATTAGTAGCCAAGAGATCACACAGGTCTCTGTGTATTTAGATACACATATGACAAGAGTATCTGAGAGATAAACGATCTGGAATCCATCCAGTCAGCCAGCTAGCTAGAAGCCAAGCGAAACGCAACGTCACGCACTTTCCTTTTCCAGTGGCTGCACTTCCACTCCCACCTTTGGCCCACTCCAAGCTCCCCTCCAGCCGTTTTCCCGCTTTTCTTTCATTATTTTTATTCAGTTTTTATGCGATGTCTCCAGCTAGCTATTGGGTGCGGTCGCCGATCGCTGGGGTCTGAGTTATTAAAGTAAATATTTATGGTACTTTGGTGCCTAGCAGTGTTAGTTGGCCAACTGTTTGTGTGTTTATGCTTGCAATGCTTTCCTCGGCCAGCTAATGTGACATCATTTCCATGTAAGCCAAGGGAAATCTCCGACTGAATTTCAAAAAGCTGGCGGTGTTCTGTATCGCGGTCCATTAATCGCATATGTATTACACATTGACTTGTGTCGGTCTTGTTATGAAAAGTCAATTGGAGCGGACGCCACTGGTCAAGGTCAAGTGTGTAGGTGATGCTCTGGATCGTAAAGACCCAAGATCGGGTTCGGGGACCATTAGCATTCCATTCTGGTCGCAGAATGTAGGCGTGTGCCGGCCATAAGCGTCTCACGTAGCGCATTGATGAATCATTGTGTCTCGATTTTTGTTTTAGTCTCAGCTTTTCGATTTTGATCTTTCCCTTAGATACAAAAACACGAATACAGAAACAGATACAGATACGTCTTGCGGTTGGGGCCTGACAGGGGCGAGCTGGTTGAGAGATAGGGGGACACCAGTCCCGTGCCAGCTGTGAGAAGCCGCGTAATTACTAGATCGGCCTGGGAGATATATTTGTAAATAAATTCGGGTATTGTCAGCTTAAAAGCCCCCCTTTTTCCGGCGCTCCTGCTCGGCTGCAAACTGGTTTTCTGTGTGTGTCGCCGCATTTTTAACAAGATGAGGCGAAAGAGAGAGCGCAAAAGTGCAAACCTCAGGAACTTCACTTCACTTTTGTTTTCAGCCCGAGCACGACCGATGACGTTGGCCGACTCGCGAGTAAACAAAAACAGAGAGCCCCGAGGCGAAGGGCAGAAGTTATATCTGGTATCTTTTGGATGCTTAGATAGAACTCAGCGCTGCTATTAGTAACTGTTGCCGCAGTTAATTTGCATATGATATTGAAATTCTTCAGCAATGGTATAACCACAACAACAACAACAACAATAACAACTTGTTATTGTTATAGCTTTTTCATTGTTTTTGTTGTACACGAACGTGCCAAACTTTGGGGCTGCGACACAGTGACCCACCCTCAGCTGAGAAGGCACTGAGGTCACACAGTCGTCAGTCCGCTTTAATTACGGTCAAAAGTCACTCAATTGTGCCAGCGAGGGCCGGCCCACCGAGCGTATGCGTAATGCCATTCATAAGTCGCTGCTCTCTCAAATAATTGCCGGTAAATGGGGTTTTTGTTCAATGCAAAGTCGCATTAGCTCGACTTGATTGTTTGCAAATTAAGCTAATTAATTGTGCTCAAGTATAATGAGAGAGTGAACCGCGCAATTCCATCTTTTCGTCGCACACAGGTGACTGGAGGTGGCAGTGGCCTGGGACGAGAAATATGCCTGGAACTGGCTCGGCGCGGCTGCAAGCTGGCTGTGGTGGATGTCAACTCCAAGGGCTGCTACGAGACGGTGGAGCTGCTCTCCAAGATCCCGAGATGCGTGGCCAAGGCCTACAAGGTGAGATCATTTCATCATTGTTGGGGCCCTTTACCATGATGTTCCCATTGCAGAATGACGTTTCCTCGCCACGTGAACTTCAGCTGATGGCCGCCAAGGTGGAGAAGGAGCTGGGTCCGGTGGACATACTGGTCAACAATGCTTCCCTGATGCCCATGACTTCCACGCCCTCGCTGAAGAGCGATGAAATCGACACGATTCTGCAGCTGAATCTGGGCTCTTACATAATGGTGAGTTCTCACTTTATGCTCTATGAATTATACCAATTATTTTGTCGTATATTTCTTACAGACCACCAAGGAGTTTCTGCCCAAGATGATAACCCGCAAGTCTGGTCACCTGGTGGCAGTAAATGCCCTGGCGGGTAAGTTGACTCTTCCTCAGTTAAGTAGAATTCTATGATATCTTCCATTTAGGCCTTGTTCCCTTGCCTGGAGCTGGCATCTACACAGCCACCAAATATGGCATCGAAGGCTTCATGGAGTCGCTGCGCGCCGAGCTCCGCCTGTCGGACTGCGACTATGTGCGTACCACCGTGGCCAATGCCTACCTAATGCGTACCAGCGGAGATCTGCCGCTGCTCAGCGATGCGGGGTGAGATTTCCTGGTTTCCTATTTCCCAATAGCTTGATCTCAACTTTTTCCTTTAGCATTGCACAGAGCTACCCCGGTCTGTCCACTCCGTACGTGGCAGAGAAGATTATCAAGGGCGTGCTGCTGAACGAGCGCATGGTGTACGTGCCAAAAATATTCGCCCTCAGTGTGTGGCTCCTCAGGTGGGAATGAAATTAGTCCGGCGTGCGCTAACTATTTTTAACGATTATTGTCTCCGCTCCTTCCCAGACTGCTGCCCACCAAGTGGCAGGACTACATGCTGTTGCGCTTCTACCACTTCGACGTGCGCAGCGCCCACCTGTTCTACTGGAAGTGAACGCAGGGCAGTCAGAACCGAGAAGCATACCATCCCAAAAGCATTTACGCGAAGAGCTCGAAGCTTGTTGGTTTCCCATTCGCAGTTCTTAATTCAACTGTTGCTTACGCTAGGTTTACATGTTTAGCTATTTATACGAAGCCTTAACTTAAATTAAATATATCCTCCTAACAGTAGCTTGAGGATTACTCCTTGGGCTTTGCCGGCTTCGTTGGCTTCCTTCTTCGCAGACGGAGGGCCTCGGAGAAGCACTTCTTCTCGGATTGCTGCACACAGGAGCTGCGTTCGTAGTGCCAGGTATAGTTAAGAGGACAACGATGGATAAGTTTGTGGCCACTTGAGCAGTAGTAGAAATATGCACAGTTTCGGGGATGTGGCATAAAGCCATACACGCCAACCTGGCAGCTAGTGATAATTCCCGGCGACTGGCGGCGATTGCAGGACACCAGATGGGCCGGAGTACAGGCTCTGGTCAGGCCAGCTCCTTCATAGCACACCATATAGGGATAGCAAGGTCCGGCGTTGGGCAACTCCTCCAGGGTTATGGTCAAAGGTTCCGTTTTCGGGGCCACTGTGGGTGTTAGTGCCTTCACCGGTGCCTCAGTGGTAATAACCAGCGGCTGACATCTCTTAACCAGGTCCTTAGCTAGACAGCGGTCTTGTTTCTCATCGTAAAAGTGACCGTCTAGGCACTCGGCCTCAAAGGAGCCGGGTCCAGCACAGTAAATGTACTTAGAACAGTTACTGAAGCTGGCCACGTAAACTCCCATTTGTGGGGCACTCGCGCACTCTGCAAATTCCAGGGCCAGGGTGCGGTGACCCAGCAAGGCCAGCAGAACTATAGTTAACCAGGTTACGACTCTCATTTCACTACGGCCGGAATGCGGCAAAGACATCTAACGACTGACTGACTTCAGATACCCGAAATATCCGAGAATATTTTTGCATGTGCCCGCCAACAGATAAGGGCGACAAGCATCCAGCATCGATTATTGCGTGGTTATCTCTATGTTCCCGATAGTACTAATGAGTTGGGGAGTTACTTACCGCGTTCCCGCCCGCGGCTTTTCGCTCCCACCCAGGTAGTGATTGCCTTTCGTAGCCTACTTCCCAGCGGAGCTGGCCGCAGATTTAATGACCAGGCCAGGCCGCAGCACAATGCACATGACTCTCGGGGCTGGGCTCAATAAAAATTGAAAACGCACTCAATAAGCAATTAAGTGACGCCACTTCCGACGGGACAAACAAACGATACCACCAATACCATCCATTGGACGCGCACACACAGACCACCGCCATTCATCGCCCTCATAGACATCAACAACATCATTGCCATCATCCTCATCATCATCAGCGCCGACATGGACGTGGTCGCGGCTTGTCGGAGTTAAGCGATTGCCATCGATTTAATATTCGATGAGATATTCATAACTTGCAATTAGGTTTGGCGGCTCTCGCTTTCCTGGCTTTTGCAGCTTGCGATTTACGTAAATGATTGCGTTGCTGATTAATGAAGAATTACCGGGGCGAGTGCCCTATCCAGCCACTGCCATTAACATAATATCCCGAGCTTTCCGCGCCGGAGGGCTGTGCAAATTGCAATTCCATTAATTGTTAATTAAACGCAGTTGAGTGCCAGTTGTCCCGGTAGCTTTGTGGCATATTTTCGGGCTCAATGGTGCGATGGGTTAACAGGTTATACCGTCGTCTATATCCAACCTGCCAGATGCCGATCCAACGGCACTTGGAAAAGGACCCCATATGGTGAGGACGCGACTCAAGTGATTAAGTGCACGCTGAAATCTTCAAATGCCGAGCAACATGTGCACAAACACAAACAGAAACAACGAGACTCACTCCCTCCAGCGGCAGCCTTTCAGAATGTAAATTCTAATTACGATTATGTGAGGAGACCCCCAGCACCTGATGCTCCTCAGTCCCCCAGCTTCCAGCTCCAGTGCCCCAGCACTCGGTGCGCAGGCGCAGCAGCATCGCCGATCCATAAAAATAGCTCACTAATTATTTGTGCGCTAGGGTTACAGTTCTCATAAAAAACAAACAAACTGTCGGGCGTTTTATGGATCTTCTGCTTGCCTTAATGCCCCCGCAAAGTTTTTTCGATCCCAATCCCATTCGATTCGACACAGAGAAGGATTGATACGAGTTCTAACCTTTAAGATGATTTTAAGAAATATGCTGCATCCATGGATCTATTTTGCATTCTTTATTCATTACTGAACATATAGTATATATAACATATATCTAAAATGGGTTAAATACTTAGTTGGCATTTATTTTTATATGGCAATTGATTGCCTGCCTATTCATCAGCACCGGGATCGCCAGAGCCTTCGTGATCCCTACGCTTATCATCTGTGCCGACCAACTGCCGCAGCTCTAGAAGAACTCGATCAGTGCGCTCATCCAGGCGATCGAGGGCCGTGTTCAGGTCGTCCAGTCTACAGGTGACACTCTCCATCAGCTGCTCCGAGTTCCTGGTCATCTCTGCAATGTCTGGCCACGGATTTCCAGTCGGAATAATTTCCTGCACAGGCTGCAGCTGGTCTTCTTCGTTATCCATTTGGGCTTCTAAGTCAGATACCAAATTTACTTAAATTTGACAGTACATTTAAAGCGACTATTTCTGTTGTTTAAAGCAAATGCTTCTATGCTTTGATACAGTATTTCACATAATTTTAGTTGTTTGCTAAAAACTTATTTGGTGCCTTTTTAATCAAATTTCAGCCAATTGACTTTAGGCACTTTTCCTTTTAATAAATGAAATATTCAAAATCTATAGGGTATTAAAAAAACACTGTCAAGGAGTATACTAGAAAGATGGTTATCACATATCTAACTAAAATATATTTATGTTTCTTAATGTGCCGAACAAGAAAATATTTATTTTTTATTTACTGCTATTACTATTATAATTATGACAAGCTTATCATAGAGGGTATCTCTTATTACAGTTCCACGATTTAGCCGCTTGTTTACTTTGCACTATTTTTTTGTTGGCGGTCTATTACAAAAGCCTCGCTCGTTCATTTCATTAAACCCATTTACAAAATGGCTTTGTCCATTATTTATACATATCAATTATAAATTGTACTCAGCGCCTGCAATATTCATATTCACTTGTCAAAATGTCAACTCAAAATAGAATATTTATGCATTTTTATGTGTGCGTATCGGAGCATGATTTGTTTGCTTTATGCTCTCTTTTCAAGAACTCTATAGAGCAGAGGAAAAAGTGACAATACGGTCTATAAATACAAATGCTCGGCGGCAACCGAAGTTGAAATCAATTTTTTGTTTTGGCCCCATACTGCGGAGGTCGCGTTTCTCGCCTTCGGAAGCGAGTTGCATGAATGTGGACCGGAGTGGTGGGGAGTGCAACCATTTAGTTTGCGGCAGAACAAGGTGCCTCAATTTATTTTTAATTGGAGGCAAATTGAGGCAATCATCGTCGATGGAAAGGAAATGGTTTGCTGCGGTTGTGGTCTTTTCTCGTTATTAACAGGATAAAGCTCCTGTCCATGTCCAGTTTCAGGCTCTGGCTTATGCATTGTCGCTTAATGAATTTTCTTTCAAAGTGACTGCAGCAAGGATGTGTGAACACCCAGAAGTGGACTTCCTGCCAGGCACAGGCTATTAACCGACCTGGTACTGAAACAGGCAGAATGTTTCTCCTGAAGTCTTCTTTGCGGTTGGCAAATCTGTTATTATTGTCATTAAGCAGGCTTTTGTTGTCCAAAACCACCCGGAAAATGTAGAATGCAAACTTGTGGGTAGATGCATTTTTCTTGCAAATGTCTTTCGGTTAGGTTGAAGCTGTTGTTTGCCTGGTTATTCAGAGATTTGCGGGGATCTGTTCTTGAGTTGAGGCTGTTCTTGCTTGGTTATTGAATTTTCTTCATAGTTTACGAACTGCTGTACTTGGAGCCCCCAGCCTGAGGCTCAACTGGTTGTCTCAAACACAAATTTTCGATGCATTTCGGCTTGTGTTCATCGTCATTAGTTGAAAGCGCTTAGTTTAGCTCGTTTGTTTGCTAAAAGTTTCATTGTTGTTCCTGGTCCTGCACTTGTTTCTGTTTCTATACTTGTTTCTGTTGTTGCATTACACTGCTGGCCGATGTTGTCATCAAGTTGATGCTGGCCAACAACATTGTTTCGCCTAAATAAAGGCATATAATTTATGTGTGTGGCCTTCTTGCAGGACTCTGCAGGGGCTACGAGTATGTGGCCATCGTGCATACGCCACGTTGACCGCTGACCAGCTGACCGAGTCGAGCTGAATACTGAGTGAACTTTGTCACGGTACCAAGCATAGTGGCATCCTGGGGCGGGAACATCCTGCCTGGAGCAGCATCGGAGGCGATTCCTCTGGCCGGACCCGCCTCGTTGGCTGTTATTGTTTTCCAACTTTTCACTTTGGTTATGAAACGTCCAAGCGGCGCAGTCAGTTGCACGCTCGTCCCCATCAGTGCCGTCTCCATTCCGCTGACCGCAGTGGACAACGAGTAGATTTTGGCCGGGTTGGTCATGTTCCTATCGTGTGCCTTCGTGACCACACAGATAGAAAAAGGGTCGAAAGTCAGGATTAATTACAATCTTAACGGTAAAACTAGTAAAATGTCAAAGAACGTTATTTAGGGCTTGAATTGTTATAGCATTAATTATTGTTTCTGGTTTTCAGTACAAATAAGTTGTTATTTGTTAATTCAAAGATTTTATTTGTACTTTTTAAGAACATAAAATACATTAAATTCAAAGTTTAAATGTACTTTTTTCAGTGCAAGGACGTTTGTTTTTGTGTGAACCTTGTTATGCTTATGTCCTGCGGCTTAGGCATTTGTTGTTTTACAACGTTTCAGTCTGTTTGCCAAGTAAATAAAAGCTGTTAACTAGTTTTCGCACACCAGGACAAAAAGGTGGATGGGGCTGCCTTGTTCCTCCGAGCTGCAACACGTGCTTGGCAATTTTTTGCTCCGCTTGTTCTCGTCCTGCTCCTCTGGCTGCTTTTGTGCGTAGACACTCGTGTATGAGCAATTATTTAATGCCGTCCGCTCGTCCGTCCGTTTGTCATTGTTGTCTTCGGGTCGTGGTGTTATAGTCGTAGTAGTTGTTGTTTTAGTTTTAGGTGTACTTGTTGTTGTTGGTGGTGCTGGTGGACTAGCCTTTGTCTTGGCCCCCGTCATCCAAGTCAGCTGCAGCCATCTTGTCTGCCCCTTTTGTGTCGCTCATTTATTTGTGTTTATCCTTTCGCTTTTAATTGCGGCTCCGTCCGGCTTCCATCTCCATCCTTACCTCTCCTGCACTGCCCACCGCACCGCACCCCCTTTGTGTAATTACAAGTGTTTGTTGTGTAAATAATAGCGTTAGCCGCCTGGGCCGAGGACCATCGTTGACGCATCGTTTGCATGCTCAGTTAATGCCGTGCATCAGGACATCCTCCATTGTCCCGGTCTGTTTCTGTGTCTCTGTGTCTGTGCCCCTGTCTGTGGCACGGAAAATTAATTACGAGCATTAAGCACAGCGCAACGCCCGATCTGTCGCATTGACACAGGTGTTGGCTGCTCGATGTAACGTATTTTCCTTAGATAATTCCCATAGAACTCGACAGCCATGTGCGCTGCGCCTTGAACTCGAACTTAAACAGAGAAGTGATACTGGTACTGCAGAGAACAAAATTTGTGATAATTCCATGAGTCCGTTTTATTTGTTTTTGTGTTTAAATGTACATTTTATTTACATAAAATTCACCCGTTTCAAAACTGAATATTCATGCTGAAATTTAAATGCAGAATGCTGTCCATTTTGAATCAATTGTTTAGAATATAAACATACATTTGCAAAGCCTATTTAGATGATTTTGCAAATAAAAGCGGGGTTGTGAATTCATTAAAAACAATCAAATTTAAAGTTGAATTGCTGTATTTTTCTTTTGTCATTTAAATAAATAATATTTGTAACCTGAAATATCTAAAAATCAAACGATACTATTCCTCTCCGTGTGAAACTCAACTGCAGTGCAAAGGCGGAGCCTTAATTCATTCACCTAGAGACACTTACATGTGGTGCCCATTAGCCCAGTGCCACGCCCCCCTTAAGAGAGGCAAATGCCAGCGAACCATGCGAGCCCAAAAATTTCCATTTCGTTGCTTGAACCGTGCATAAATATGTCAATAAGGATTATCCCATCGCAGGCGGCAATAAAATCTCGGGGAGCTATAAAAAAGAGGAATGTGGAGCAACCGTAGGCATGTAGGAAAACCTCAGCTAAACAAACAGCAAAGGGATCAGGAACGGGAACAGGATCAGGAGCAGGAGTGGGACCAGAAGCGGGAGCTGCAACTTGATTATCCTGCAGGATGGCAACCTGCCGCGCATTTTCCGACTGTTAAATTATGACATGCAACTGTCAGAGAGGGTTCAAGTGGATTTTGGCTGCGGATGCTCCTCTGGCAGGCGTGAGAAACTGTTATCCTTGCACCTAAACAAACACATTGAAGCGATGCTGGAATGCAGTAGCTGGCAGTGCCAGTGTCCTGGCTGGTGTCATATTGCAGAATGTTTTCGGTCCTCGAGAGCCTTGCGCATTACACGACCAGCTAATTTATTTACATTACTGGCCGTGTACTTGTTGCGTTGTAATAAACTGAAACACATGTGCGGGGATCCCAATCGAAATGGCCTGTTATCCGTGGCTGTCTCATTAGGTCCGGCTGCCGCTGCCGCTGCCGCTGCTGCTGCAGTAGCACTTCAGATTGGTGTTGACAGTTGCGCTGAGAAATTGCCTCGCCCTTTCCCTATTCCTTAATTTTTTCCTTTTTGCCTTTGGTTAGCTCTTGTCTCTTACAAGACTCCTGAGCTCGGCTCTGAGTGCCGTCCGCCCGGCATGCTAATGTGAAATATTAGAAAAATAATGGAAAAAATGGAGAAGCAATCGAGATTAACGCGTTTGAGCACTCAAACTTCGCTCCACACTTTTCAGTTTTTCCCTTTTTTCCCTGGCAGCTGCGGCATGCTAACCCTTGCCTCCAGTGCATCAGGTCCTTTGTCGTGGGAAACCTTGGGGAATAGGTTTAACCACCTCTAATCCGTTACCTCAAGCACTCCTCTGCATATTTCTGGCACTGCCGGATAATATTCTTCATCAGCGTTGTGCTACGTTTAGCTATTTGAAAAGAAATAAGTCAATGTTTTAGGTGCAAGTTTTTTTTTTTAGATTTTTAATTGGATTATGATTCAAATTATAAAATAAATATATGAAAAATAAAATAAATAAATAAAGTAAATATATGAAAATTCTACAAATACTAGATTTACAAATTTGTATGTTAATAAGTAATCATAAATGTTAATCCTATATTTATAAATATGTTTATGAATAAAAATATTTACTTCATAGATTATATATCAGAAGGGAGAGTTTGGTTTCAGAGGTTATCTTAATTTACTAAATGAGTGTTTTAACAAAAGTATTTCTTTTGATAGAAAAATATAGATTTGCTAAAATAATTTCCAAATTTCTTAATTATTCATTATTTCCAGGTCACAATTTAGCTAATTTCCGTGGTCCCAGGCTGACAGCACTTCTCTATTCCCTCTTCCAGTGGCAGTGTTCTTTGAGTGCCCTTTAAGCTGAAGTGCTGTTCTCGGGCGAGCGCCACTGAGTGGCACGAAGTTTTAAAAATCAAGGGGGATAAGGCGGGATGTAAGAGTATCTGGATTAAGGATGTCCATGTGCCATGTGCTCTTGCGGCCCGCAAAATACGCAGACGCCGCTTGATATCCATAAATCATCGGAGGCACACATCAATAGCCACAAAAAAGCGTCGCATGCAAAGAGACACCACGTGCATAAAGTGTGACCCGATTTTGGCAACATCCAAAACAAAATCGAATGTTTGCTTAAATAAATACGAAATGGCTTCACGTGCAGCGCTGCAAAAAAGTGAGGCTTCCTCAGCCAAGAAGTAGGACTCGTAATTGCGCCAAAATGCATCGGGAGGTGAATTCCAGGCCGCATATGGTTGGCTAAAGCACCAGTCATTGGTGTTGTTTTCGTTTGCAGTGAACAAAAAATTAAGAGATCTGGGGAAGTTAAGCTTGGGGCCGGGGGAGAACTTCGAGTAGCGATCGTCGATCGTCACACGACTAAGTGCGCCAAGTGTTTGATATGGAACTGTTACTGGTCCAAGGGGTGACTGGTTGGGGGTGGAATGTAGTCGCTGGTACTGGTGCGGAGAATTTGCCCCGACTGCACCTTGACCGCGCTAAAGTCCTATTAAAATGCCGTGGCCAGAGCGGGAAAGAGCTAAGAACAAAGTAAACCATAAGCATAAAGGTGAAATTCAAATACACTTTTAGGAATATATAATATAAACATGTGAAAAAGAGCAATTAATACTTGTAAATATACTTTAATATTATTGTACAAAATACTTTATCATTATTAAGGCAAAGCGATACCATGAATATTTTTAATACTACTAAATTATCCAATATAGCTTAAAAAGGAATGGCAAACATCATCGGCCAGCTAAAGAACCCTCGAAAATATAGAAATAAAATATACATATTTCACGTTTCTCGTTTTTGTCGCTCGCTTTGTTATTTTTAACTAAAACCACAGCCGGCAAGTGCTCCCTCCCGCTCCAATCTCATCTGGCCACCCATTCTACTCCAATATAAAATTATCCTTTGGCTGTCTCTATTTTCCATTCGTATATGCATGTGAGCTGGTGCTCCGATTCTTTTTTGTTGTCTTCTGTTCTTTTTCGTTTATGGATATCCACTTTATTGTCAGAAAATCATTTTTTCGTTGGCATCTCTCGATGTTATTTTCCTTTTTTTTTTATTGAGCTGAAGCTCAGAGTGTTTGTGTTTATACGTATGTATATTTGGGGTTGGATGTTCATATGTGTCTGTTGTACATTTGTAGTCTCTCCGCTGTTTTTTGTAGTTCACAAAAAATTGCTTTTATTTATTACTAATGGGCATGCTCGAATTTTTTTTGTACGCAGTACTGGTAGAGGAGAAGGGTATACTATGCCGGAGTTGTCCAGGAAAAGGGTTCTTATCTTGGAAATTTCGTAGACTTTCATAGCAGATAAAAAATATTTTAATATTTTCAAAGTAAAACTGATATCAAATTCTTTAAAATCTCTAGGAATTATATAACTGTATACTATATGTATCAGGTAATGGGTATCTTCTTGTCGAGGTCCTCGTTTGTAGTGCTCCCTCTTGTTGTTATTGGAACCAATGTTGCCTCTTCTGGTGTGTTTATATATCGAACATTACTTACCGCGTCTGTCCCATCTGTGCAGGAGGTGACTTTTCTATTTATTTGCCGACAATGCCAGCCCAGACCATTTTTTTGGGTGCCTGTGGTAAATGGGCTCTCATTTGCAAACACTTGCCCTGCATTAGTATTAAATAAATCGGAGTCACTGCTAATTGCCGAGCTCCAATAGCGCAGGGTCACCGCGGAATGGGGTGACTGTAATGCACTCTTGTCGTCGGAAAGCCAGTTTCTCAGTTTCGCGAGTGGCAGCGATCCGAATTCGACAACCGCGATCGGCGATCAAAACGTTTTAGCTTCTCTCGCGACTCGGACGTAGGTCATATCACGGAAAATGTCGGTGTGGAGTGCTCTGGTCAAGGTGCAGGCGTATATATCACTGATCGGTTTGGTAGCGATCACTCCACTGATCATCGTCGCCGCCGTGCTGAGCAAGTTGTTCGCGAAGCTCTGTTGCTGCTCATCCCCGAAGAGCATCGCCGGTGAAGTGGCCGTGGTGAGTTTTGGCAAAGCAGGCCACCAAAATCTTGACACACTAAATTACCAATATTGGCACTAAAGCGGGTCTGAACAAACAAAATTGCACTGTAATTTTGTGTTTTAAACTATAAAAAATTATATTTCAATATTTACAATAAAAGAATATATAGAATTATATTCAAATATAATAAGATACTACAAAAAGACAGGCAAAAATTAGGATCTCTAAACGAATTATTTTGAAATACCTAAAATATATATAATTTGAACAAAAAATCTATATTTTTATGGTTACCAAAATTTATTTTAATCGGTTCAGTAATAATACACTTACAAGTTCAGAAAGCCAAGGACGTGATAAAAAATAAATATTTAATATTTTCAGTGGTGAAAAATACATCCATTTTTATATTTTATTATATACATTTAATTTTTAAGAATTTTGCTTTTAATAATGAAAAATAAATATAATTTATTGATTGACTTTCTTTTTTGTTGTCCAGGTTACTGGAGGCGGTCACGGCCTGGGACGTGCCATTTGCCTGGAGCTGGCCAAGAAGGGATGCCATATAGCTGTGGTGGATATCAACTTGTCCGGCGCCGAGAGCACGGTGAAGGAGATAAAGCAATGCTATGATGTTCGGGCTAAGGCTTATAAGGTAATTACTGCCAGTTGCCAGTCAAACTTGTTTTCGATTACCCTGCTTTTGTGTATGATATACAAAAATTAAATTATTTACTTGTAATTACACTTTAACCGGTATATAAATTGTCTATATATAAAGACCAACGTGACAAGTCTCCGGGAACTTACTGAGCTGAACAACAAAGTGGTCGTTGATCTGGGCCAGGTAACTGTGCTGGTTAACAATGCAGGCGTTTTGCTACATCGTAATTGCGTTAACCCTGATCCCGCAGAAGTGCAGCTCATGATCGATGTCAACCTAACGTCGCACTTCTGGGTGAGTGAAACTATAGAATTAACAATTATATTACAATTTAATACAGATTGAAAGCAAAACAGGTTTATTTCAAGAAATTTTTAAAGGTATTGATTATTATATTGAATCCCTAATCACTTTTCAGACCAAGTCCATTTTCCTTCCCAAAATGAAGGAGTTGCGCAGGGGCTATATCCTCACCATCAGTTCCCTGGGAGGTGAGTGAAAAAATTCTTTCTATATCCTTATTGCTCAATACAAGAAGTATCTTTCGAACAGGTATTTTTCCATTGCCCTACAGCTCGGCGTACTCGGCAACCAAGGCAGGAGTGGCGACCCATATGCGGTCCCTTCGCATGGAGCTGTTCATGGAAAAGCAGAAGGACATCCACGTGAGCACCGTATTTCCCGCATTCTTGACTACCAACGACGAGGTGACGGAGATGTCGGACCAAGTTGGAATCGGCCAACTGTATCCGCTGATGAGTGGCCAGGAAGTGGCCCAACGTATTGTGGACGGCATGGTGCGCGGCGAGCAGGAGATTCTGTTGCCAGGTTTCGCTTCCCTGTTCTACCGTTTGATGAATCTCATGCCTTCTAACTGGCAAATGGTTTCATATGTACTAATCGCTGGCTCTATATTCAAGAAGTTCCGAGATACGCGTGGTTCCTGAGTGCGGTGAATAAAAGTATTCCAGGTTTTGGGGCAGAAAAATAACAACTTGTCTGCATTTGCCCGAGGACTCACAGGTGGGGTGTTGCTGCTTAAAAGCGTTCCGTTTAAATCCGATTAAAGATACTTTTTGCGGCTGGCCGGTCACGGACAACAGCCCACAGGCCACGGGCTCCCGCTTCGGCTCCGTCTGCCGGTCGTGTGTTTCATGTGTTTTTCTTTTTCATTTAATTTCATCCAGCAGGAACTGCTTTAATTTTGCAGCACCGACAGTCTCGGGGTTGTGTCCATGTCTGGGCCGCAGTCCGTGCATTGCCTCGATGTCTGCATTTGTCAGATGGCGGAGAGGGTTGCAATCAACCTGTCAGCAGCCCAGACTTCTCCCTTCTTTGGCCGAATCTCATTATGCAACTTTCATGAGGTCATTGAGGCTGCCAGATTTATATATTTTGCCGAATTAAGCAAGCAATGAGGTCAGAGTTGAGTGCTTCGACCACGAAATACCTTTACTGAAAGATTAAGAATAATTAAAAAATTTATAAAGATGCCAACCAAACAAGTGCATCTTTTTGAAAATTAGTATCATTACAGTTTTTTTTTTGTTGATGAATAATGATTTACCCCGAACAAGGACATGTATGTATGTCACATATGTTCGCCGAAAGGGACTGATAGAGATACACTGATGATTAGTTTTCTAAATGGAATTAATAATGTTGGTATACAAAATAATATACCCTACAAATTCTGCGGACACTAGGTAAGGGCAGCTTAACAAAGGTTTTAAAATCACATACTTTAGCAGGGGAATTTCTACTGCATACTTGAAGGCGATGTGGCATTAGGAGACCCAATGGCCTAAGGCCTCGCTTGCATCTGTCCCCATTCGTTGGGTTATATTCAGGGTTTTGAGAGCAATTTGGTGAAAGTGCATGTTTTTGCAGCTTCAAACGAAATAGTCCCGTAATAGGGTCGAGAGAGAGTGGCTCGACAGAAACTATTTTGGTTAAAGTGATCTCGCACAAAAAACGAGGAGGAATGAAAAAACAAACACTTCTTTTTGTTCGCCATTATTGTGGAAGTGAAACTGCCTGACAGTTTTTCTTTGTTCCTTTATTTTTATGCTGGCAAAATTAATGCAACACATTAAGAGAAATATTGCAGCAGCGGGGGCTGCGGCGGTGGCAATGGCGGCGGCGACGGGGGAGGTATTTTCTCCATTTTTCTCATTTTTACACAGCTCGAGCTTTTCCCAGACATGCACGGAATTTCTTGCATATTTTCACGTTCTGCTCCGCACGCGCTTTTCCCATCGCCTTCGTCCTTTTATTTTATTTATGCTATCACTGCAACCTGAAATGCTTTAGCCACATACACACACACACACTTATTCACTCACTCACTGCAGGATACTGCCTTTATGTGAAATTTCTTTCCTGCTGCATCTGCTTTTTCCTTCAGAGTTCAGTCGGGCCATAGGACATATGGATGAAGCCTTTAGTAAAATTAAGAAAAATATAAAAAGACATTCCGGCAGAAGCAGTAGGAGCGGAGAGCGGCAACGCTCTAGGAAAATGAAAAAATAATGCTGCCAAATGCAAAAATAATATCAGGAAATGAGTAAAGGTCCTCTGTCTTTGCTCTGTCACTTGGCTTTTTCGTTGGTAAAGCCCCTGAGAAAATATTATGTCAGCAAATCAAATCGATTGTGTGGGAAAGCATTAGCCAAACAGCCAAGGGATCCGCTCCGGAGCCAAGTCGCTCCAGAGTAATTCCCAATTAAAAAGCCGTTAATGATGCGTGGCCCCAACACGACCATCGCACCCCAAAGCCCCGCAACGTGGCTCCCGTAACGCCTCAATGGCAGCCTGATTGAAAACTCAAATGTGCGTCCCGGATCCGCCCTTGTCGCCTGGCTGCTGGGCTCGGGGTTTATTGTTTGTCTTTGACACTGACGTACTCTTTTTAATTTCGACGGGTTGTCCGCAGACAAACGAGGCATTTCCGTGCCTGATTATCGCTTCTGGTTGGGACTCCGCTGGGAGCTAGGATGGCTGGGAACTCGAGTTCTGCCGACTTGGGCTTAATTATGAGCTGCGAGGAAAATGCGTGGGAAATCGAACGAAGTTCCCAAAGGAGCAGCTGGGGGTAACAGCGGCACTCACCTGAGGTTTCCGTCTGCCGATTTGCATTTACCTTTACCGGCTTCACCGGCAGACTCACATTCACTCACTCCTGACGTGGGCAATCGAGCAGTCACGTCATCGTTCGGGGGCATTTCCATCAGCTGCAAATCCGCGAAATGAATTTAATGAAGAGTTGTATTCTGGTCGCAGGATGCTCACAAAATATCATTTGCCATCGCAATAGCGTTGCACATTTTCAGTTTTCATTTCCATTGGCCTTGGCCCCGCAAAATAGAGAAGAGTTGCCTGCAGGAAGAACTAAGATAAAGTGTTGAATAATGAGCATAATTTATGAACATAAAATGACTACATTTTAATTCAATAATACCATGCTTATATAGATAATAAAAGTATCGAATACCTGTCTAGAAATTTTATGTAAATTTATATTTAATAATTTAATTGGAAACCCTAACTAATGAGTTCATCACAAACAATGTTAAAATAAAACTCATAAAGTGTTATTTAGAACAATTTAAAACCGTTCGCATCTGATTGTAAAATCCACAAATGACCAGCACTGTCGCCAACTTTCGACTGCTGGCTGTTGGCTGTCGAAAACTAATTAAGAATCTGACTGGACCACGGCCATTGCCATGGCTAATGTGAACGTAACTAATTTTGATGGCCCATTGATTTGTTATGCAGATCACAAGCTGCCAGCCGAAGCGCGTTGGGCGGCTCTGAATTTTCAAGTCCTGCGGGGCAATTCGACTCCGTTCGAGTGCATAAATCACATGTTTAACTAATTAAACGAAACGGCATGTAACGGTGTATGTAGGGTCGGTCAGCTCGTTTTAATGAGTAGACAAAATGCCACCGTAAATGCGGAGCAGGAACGCCCACGAAAGGCGATCATAAAATCTCCGCTGCTCTCCGGTTCCACATGCAGACGCAGTCCCCCCGGGGCAATAATCATAAAAATTGCATATTAAAATTCATTCGGGGGGCGTGAACTGCTTCAGTTTTCCGCTCCTTTCTTTTCCTTTTTGTTTTTTTTTATTGTGCGACGCCTTTAAAATGTTTATAAATACAGTCAATTTGCCGTCAACTTTTGAACTTGCCACATGTGTTTGGCTTCGGCTTTCGAGCTGTAAAATGTCAAGGGGTCAACGGCAACGCGAACGGGAACGGGAACGGCTCATTATAATACCGAATAGAGTGAGTGACACTTTTACCAGAGAGCCCAAAGATTTGTTCGAATTGGAATTATGTTTTAGCATATTTTGCTGCACCAGCGCTATCGCTATGTGCGACATGCATGTCAACGCAATCATTTGACATTTTGACAGGAAATCGGGAGTGGGATCGGGGGGGACAAGGAGCAGGGATCTGGATCCAGGGAGCGTGGGTGCCGGAGGCTAGTTCAAGTTGAATGTCGCGCCTGCGTGGCTCAAATTACAAATTAAACAGCGACAAGGTCGGGGTTTTCCATTTCTCTTGGCTAAACAAAATCAAATTACTGCCTGACAAATTTACTTGTTGACTGCGATGAATGCGAGAGGGGAGAGAAAACTGCTTTTCCGACACCTTAGCATCTGAAATTTTCCTCTTCTGCCGCTTTTCGGTGGCAAGCGCAAAGATCTTTTGACTTATTGCCAAGTTGGCAAAATACAAAGCATGAGTTCATTTGTAAAGCAAATGTTTTATTTGGCTGTCCCTTTGTTTATCTTTCAGTCAATTGAAAAGCTAACTTCAGGCGGAAAATGATGGTGAATTAATTTTAAATAGTTTGAAGGCAAACAAATACAAGCATATACAGCTTACCAATAATCCTATTTTGACAGATATTCAACCCCTTCGAACTCTGCTTTATTTATTTATTTATTTAAAGACAGTCCCAAATCACATTCGAGGCGTACACATGATGTCTATGATTGGAAATAAACAAAAGCAATAACCATTTCTTTGCCGCTTGTTACCACAACCAAAATTACCCCAGATAGATGTATCCCTAGCCCCACAACCCATCAGCAACTCACTTGATGGAGAATGTGGAGTAAATAAACGCGACCATTTGCAGCATTGTCAAGTGGAAAATCATTGACAAATTTATGAACCCATCCGACTGCGACACACACTCCATACCGATGTTTACATACATCCCTGACACGCGGAGAGCGGAAAGCATAAAGTTAAAAATTTCATTAACAAATCGACACCGCACCGTCCTTTTCATTGCTCCGCAACAAATAAATTTTATTAAGTACACATTTCCAGTGTGCTTTTCCCCCGCCGCTCGGTTTATTTACGATTTTTCATTGAAGTCATTTGGCTGGCCGCACATAATCCCACCCTCTGCGCCACAGAACTTATGAAGTTGACCAAACATTCGGCTCTCGAGCAGGTCCATTAATGTTGCGGCGTATTTGTTGCAAATTGTTTGTAAAAAAAAAATAATATTACAATTTCACTGACCATTTTTCCTGCAGCATCGAATGGCAGGGAAATATTAATTAAATGCGCTTTAAATACGCACAACCGTTGGAAAGTGAATCACTCGGGGATTTAATTGAAATCGAAACTTGTCCCAGACAAATCAAAATTCGGCGACAGCAGCGCTGCCCACGCACATGAGAAATTACCTTAAATCTTGAGAAAATTAATAATCACCCGGGGAGGAAAGCGTTCGACAGCGGAAACGGCCGAGTGTTTTCCCAAGAAACGTCGCCGCGCGTCATCGCCACTCTCATAAAAATCAACTCGCATCGGCATCAGGCTGCTACCAGGTCTTTAGGTCTTGGCCAGGAATCACTTGCTTTACACTAGAAAATATTTTTGGATAATTTATAGAAAATGTTCGGGGAATTCAGGAGCATTGCATAGAAATTGAGAATACTTTGAAGCTACTATGGGATTGAATAGGTTTTAAAACATTTTAAATAGGTCATACATGATGATCTTCAAGGCCTACAAAATATATTATTATTTTTAATTTAAGACTAATAATGATTATTCGAGATCTTTTTTATTTTGGCAACATAGAAAATAAGTGGTATTTCCCAACTAAAATCAAATAAATCCAGAATATGATCTCTTTTGAGTGCCTCTTTTCCTCCCAGTGCACTGACGCCAAAAAGTATGGCCAAAATCGACTAATTTTAACAATGATGTAACTTGTCGCAATCGGGGCGACAACAAAGGCAGCGGCCACACAGTTTTGGCCACGAGCCCAATCTTTTGGCCAGCCCTGCGACCGATTCGCAAATGACTAGCGCGCAAGTGGCAGGAATTGTGTGTTAAACGTTTCTGAATTGACGTGACGCGACCGGGCCGAGAGCAGAACCTCCTCCTCGACCAGGCGGCCACCCTCAGACCTCAGCCAACCCAAAACCGATGCCTTCCCATCCGGGCGAACGTGCGCCAAAGCGCGACGCTTGCCAAAAATCATAAAAAATATATGGCGATTATAGGGGAGAGATGGCATCAGTTAATGATAAAGTGCCGAGTGCGGCTGAAAAGGGAAATGTACTATAGATGGAGATGGAAATGGAAAAACGGCCACTGACTCATGCTCCGGAAATGGCAAGGACCTAGGACAATGCTTGCTTGGAGGAGGGAAGCAAATAGTTTCGCGATTGCACTTCTGTGGCGTAAATTAAAAACATATTGTCAGGCATTAGCGGACGCAGAACAAAGTGCTAAAAATAGTCCAAGAGAGCGCTATGCACATCAAGATGCACTCTGGATGCTGGAGCGAGTGTGCCTGCCTATTTGTCGCAAATGGTAAATGAGTTGCCTTAATAAATTTAGCCCATGCTCTCACTACTCTCGTATAGAGTACAGTACTTACGCCCGCCTGGCAGGGGAAACAGAAAAAAAAAAACAGAAAAAAAGGCTAAAAACGAGGAAAATTATGTGGCAATAAAAAATAGTGCTAAAACATTCGACCGGCCTAGCAGCAGCAACAACAGCAGCATTGCAACGCATCGCACACTTGCACACCATGTGTGCACCGCCAAGATAGCTGGAAATGTGCGGGGATGTGTAACTGGGCGGAGGATGAGGATACGAGATCAGATCGGATCTGGGCGGAGCACCGAGCAGCGACACTGCCACGGTCAAGTGCACTGTGGAAAATGTAAGGGATGATGGTACTGAATCATGATGATTAAATAAATCTGAGTTAATATGGAAAATATTATTCATACAGTATAAGATTTAACCAAAAATACACAAATATATGTATATTTTTCAAACTGCAAACTTTTATATTTTCAATCAAAAATCAGTAGTATTGTTATTGTAAAATAAAGCCAGTAAAGCTTTCAGTGGTAAATAATAATAATTAATTGCTTTCCCATAACATTTAAACTACTTTTCAATAAAACCAATATTAAAGAAGCTAACTAATCATAGAAAAATCCCTAGGTAATGTTTTTAGCCTCCATGGATTGTTCAACTCGATTTCGTTGTAAGGCTCGTCGCATTTTCCACATGGCACTCGCGGCACAGCTCACGCATAATTTCTATACACAAACATAAACCTAAAATAACAATATTAACAAGAAAAACAACAACCATATCAGGGGTACTGAGACAAAACGAAGAAAAGTACAACTAAAATATAGAGGGACGATCGGGAAATCGGAGGTGGGGTGAGGAGAAGCGACGCCAACTGAGGCAGCAGCAGAAGCGGCAGCACATGTGCGTGCCAAAGGCAGGAAAATTGAGCAGCAGCCACGACATCAGCAACCAGTGCTGACAGGTTGTCCTTTTTAAAGTTTGATCTATGTTTTATTTTAAGGGAAATAAATAGTATTAGAAGTTTTTATTCCGTAGAAACTAAATCCTATTGCTAATTATGAAAATCTATCCATAAAAATAGCAAATGCTTAAATCGTTCCTAATAGGAAGTCATAATGAGAAGTAATAAACGAAATTTTATCTGTATTAATTACATTTTCATTTAATTTTCAATTAAATACCTTTACGGTCCTGTATTCTAAGTTATTTGTTTCCAACGAAAACACTAAAATCGTTT
This sequence comes from Drosophila truncata, assembly GCA_008042515.1. Lineage (NCBI taxonomy): Eukaryota > Metazoa > Arthropoda > Insecta > Diptera > Drosophilidae > Drosophila > Drosophila truncata. Next base: position 185,386 of record VNJQ01002234.1, read on the forward strand.
TATATTGTCATCTATAGGAAAACAGTGCGTAAAAGAAATTATTAATGTTAAAAAATAAATATTTTAAGCATCTTTCTTTGTAAATGTAATCATATTTTAAATGGTTTCGTTATTATTAATTTTTTTGTAGTCATCACTCTCAGCTACATCAGCAGCAGCAGCAGCAGAGAATACATCGATCGCGACAGCGACGCAGGCAGAGTGTCGCAGCGGCAGAGACACCATCAGCATCACCCTCAGCATCGGCAGCAGGATCCAACGCTCCACTCTGCTCCCGTGGAATATCCGACGATCCCCGTTCCGGACATTTAAATATCGTGCGGCGGCAGTGCTCCTGCTTATTGTCAGCTAGATCGCGGTGGCGTGAACATCACACAGCAAGTGCCAGCCACTAATGAGAACTGAATCACGTCGCCCGAGTTTTGAACTAGAATAATATAGAAAACTCTCCGGTTTACGTGTGTGTTGCGGTCCCCTGTGTGTGTTCCCTGGGATTTCCCGCGTTCAGTGGCCGTAAAAAAAAAATTGGCAACCTTCCCAAAAAACCAAGCGCTAGACAACTGCCGGAAATGCGAAAGTGAAAGCGGCCGGCCAAGAAGAACAGACAGCAAATCACCAGAGACCCATAACATGTCATCCACGCTGAAGAGCCTAGCCAGCCAGGGCGGCGGCGGCGGTATGTACGTCAAGACGCCGGATCTCGGCGGAATCTCGGGCAAGGAGCTCCCGGGCAGCTGTTACGGCGGAGGCTTCATGTCGCCCCCGCTTAGTGCGAAGATGGCGACTGGTGAAGCGGATCGGGACATCTTTCGTGTGCCAGCCAAGGTGGAATCCGGAGGACACAATAACTTTGCCGCCGGTGAGCTTCAATTCCCAGACTTTTCGCACCTCTGCTTCGCCGCCGAGACACCCAACTCAGTGTTCAGTGACTGTAACGCTTACTTGGGCCAGGATCAGCAGCAGGACTCGGACCAGGATCATGATCAGGACGACATAGTTTGCGCGGCTGCGGGTAACACGAGCATGCCCTACCAGCAGGGTCAGTACACACAGCTTAACCGCGAGGATATTTTTCGCTTCGAACCAGAGGATATAGCCCGGCTCACGGGAGAATCTGACCTGCCGGGTCTGCTGCAGACACCACAGACTCCGTACACACCGTACACCCCGTACACTCCGTACACGCCTTGCAGCGCTCAAAACAGCCAGCCGACGGCAAGCGACTCCGTCAATCTGGATATTGATTACTTTAATTATGATGAGATTAATTGCCAATCGAAAAACCAATCTCCGTGCTCATCACCGCCGCTTGATGCCTGGCTGAACTTCAATCTCGGCGAGATTTCAGCGAACGCGTCGAATGCCTCGCCCAAGCTGGGCAACGTGTTTGAGGAGTACGTCAAGGAGGAGCAGGAGCCCTCGCCCATCAAGCTGCCGTCGATGAACTCCACATTCGGCACCCCCAAATGCATTCCCATGTGCGCCAGCAACTACGAGGACTACTCCAATCTGTACCAAGGATCGGCCTACGCCGCCGAGAACTACCAGCACAATCTAGCGCAGTCCGTGGAAAAGCCCAATCGGGAACACAAGGTAATTTGGACCATTGATGAGCTGGACGAACTGGTGTTGGGCGAACAGCAGCAATTCCATCAAAATCAAGTACAGCAGCAGCAGCAACAGCAGCAGCAACAAGTGCAGCAGCAAATGCAATGCCAAAATACCAAAAACCAGGAATCGACTAGTTACATGGCTGATGATTTAATCAAGGAGGAGGAGTATCGCAACTTGGACAGCGATGATGATGAAAACTATCCCGAAGAGGACGATGATTTGGATAATGAAGTGTTTGCTTTGCCGGCGGAAAGTGACCCAAAGCCGGATTCAGCCTGTTGCGATCCCGAAGCGGAGACGGAGGCTGAGCCAGTGCCGTTGATCTGCCGCTGGACGGGATGTGATGAGGAGTTCCCGCATCAACAGGCCTTTGTGGAGCACATCGAGAAGTGCCATGTGGACGTAAGGAAGGGCGAGGACTTCTCCTGCTTCTGGCTTGATTGTCCTAGGCGCTACAAACCCTTCAATGCCCGCTATAAGCTGCTCATTCACATGCGAGTCCACAGCGGCGAGAAGCCCAACAAATGTCCGGTAAGCAATCAATATAAATCCATTTCTATGAAGGATTAGGAATTGAGGAAGAAATTGCCAGAAGTCAAAGAACTTGCACTTGAAATATTGAACTAATTTTAATTAAGGAGATTAGGGAACAGTTTTTTTTGGTATTCGATATAAAATCAATTTTTTTCCAAGAAAAGACTCTCCAGAAAATGTATTTTAAAGCCTTGCCTGAACAAATAGCAACTTGTTTTCGACTCACTTTTTTCTCTCTGTGGGCCAACCTTTCAAATCCCTCATAGAATATCATTTTTCAAAATCAAACAATAGATTTCGATTTGCCTCGCTTTGGCCAACAGCTGCTACATTTGTTTATGTGGGGCGACTGTGCGTCCAAACAAGACTTTGCCCGAGGAGCACCGAACGGAGCCCATTTGGTGTTTTAGTTTCCCTTTTCTGTTTGTATCATGCACGTGTTGACATTTGATGCGGCAGCGCTCGGATGATGAATTGTGCGGCGCAGGGCAATCACAGAAATTGACAGGACGAGAGAGCTGCGAGATGCGAGTGGAAAGTCCACTTGAAATAGAGTTTCTGGTAATGTTATTAGGGCACACACTATATCTTCTACATCCGCCGCCGGCCATCCCGCATGCTCTTTCATTTTGATTTTTGAGTAATTGATGGATTCTTGCTTGTTTTTCCAATGCCAAAGACTCTCTCACTCCTCTGGGTGAGGGAGGTGTCATCAGTTTGGCCCACTGCCTCTGCCATTACACTTGTTTCGTTTCTGTCGCAAAAGTGTAATTTGCCCTTTCAGGTGTCCGAGTGGGGGCACAGGTCCTGTGTGACACCTGCGGGCAGCGGCAGCATCTGCAACATCTGTTGCGAGGTCACATTTTTATGCGTCCTTCCAGCACTTCCTTTCGCAATTTCTCAGTCCCATCAAGCCCATCTACCCCATGGTAATTGCAATTTTCGATGACATCCCGTCTTTTTGTTTTTCCCTTACAGTTTCCCGGCTGCAATAAAGCATTTTCGCGTTTGGAAAATTTGAAAATTCATCAGCGCTCGCACACGGGAGAGCGGCCTTATGGCTGTCAGTATAAAGGCTGCCTCAAAGCGTTCAGCAATAGTTCGGATCGGGCGAAACATCAAAGGACGCACTATGACACGGTGAGTACCCGTCCTTATATTGGAGTATGTGCGTGTGCGTGTGTGTGTGGGTTGTGCGAGGTGTGCATTTGCGTGTGTGTGTGTGTGGGGTAAGCAATTTGCAATGCGTGTCAAAAGGAAATTGAAGAGCTCGCGGCTGCAGCGACGGCAGCGAAGGATGCCCAGCTGGGTCCTGGAAAGCGCAGAGCGGCTTTAAGATTTAATGGCTGCCAAGGCGCTTAGGGGCCCAGCTTGCAGTCGCTCTAAAAGACCAGGGATTTCTGCTGCTCCAGCCACTGTTGCTGCTGCTGCTGCTGCTGCTACGGCTGCCAGGATGACATGTGCACATTTCGCATTTCGCTGCCTGAGTGATTTATAGTTTCGCCTGTGTGCTATATCTGTGAGTGCGGGGTCCGATGGCAAAAGTAAGAGCCACAGCAGCAGGAGCAGCTAAAACAGCAGCAGGCAACTGCAACAGCAGCCGCGTCAGTGCGTACAACAGACGGAAAAAAGGTCAAAACAGCTGGAAAGGCCAGCAATTCAGCCAGCGGCAATGGCAACAGCAGTAGCAGCAGCAACACAACAGCAGCAGCACAACCAGCAGCAGGCAAATCGAATAAACTAAACGAGTTACTTTCCTGGCCTCGCGGAAAGGGCGGTTGACAGGGCCAGGGAAATGGGGCGGGAGAGGGTGGCCAATCAGGATCACAAAGGATGCAATGTGTGCTAGCTTGGCACTCCACCCATGCTTCCATTGATGCACTCTTAAAAATTAGGAAAGTTAAAATCGGTTTGAAGCTTAAATTGGTGAAAACATTTTAAGTTTTTATTTTTTCTTGTTTATTTATTGTTATTCCTTAAAGAAGTAGGGATCTTTCCATCATTAAAAATAAATAAAAAATATTGAATTTTAGAAATAAATAAATAAATAATATCGATTCATTTTGAAAATGAACGATTGCCATGAGAAAAATTCGTTTATATTCTTACATTTAAATATAAAAATCGTAGTATTTTCCAAACGATTTAACTAACAATTTAAATACAATTTAAAATCTAGAAAAGTTAGGGAGCTTTTTTTTTCAATTCTCCCATTATTTGTCGCAGTGCCTGGCTTTTGCCGTTGACGCTTTCGGCTCGCGGCTGCTGGCTGGCCAGAATAAACAAAATGCAGCATGACATTTCAAAACGATTTGACTTGGCAAATATGCTGGCCCTTCGCTCCAGCTGTTATGTGGGTGTGCGTGTGTGTGGGTGGTGTGTGTATTTGAGTGAGTTAGGACGCGCCTGCAGGGCGTGGGCGAAATCAATTGCATAGTTTTAGGCGACGGCAGTGAGCCGCTGCGGTTTCCGTCGAAGCTGGGTCAATACTAACGCATCGCTCTCCCCATTCTCTCCGCTTCATTGAAACAGAAACCCTATGCCTGCCAGCTGCCCGGCTGCACCAAGCGCTACACGGATCCCTCCAGCCTACGCAAACATGTCAAGAACCACGCGCTGCGCAACGCCAACGGACAGCTGCGTCGCAAGTCAGCCGGAGGAGCCACGGTTGCGGCCGCAGGCGCGAGCGGAAGGAGGTCGGCCAAAACCCGTCGCCACTCGGAGTCGGCCCTGGCACAGGTTCAGGGCCAGGTGCAGCAGTCAGGAGCAGCTAGTGCTGATGCTCCAGGGGTGCCAGGTGCAACGGGGGAACAGCGCCAGCAGCGAAGCAATAGCTGCAGTGAGGCTTTGTTGCAGACAAACCGCAATGGCTGCGCCACTGGTGTGCCAGCTAATAACAATTCAATGAACTTTAATGAGTTGTCAAATTGCATTGTCATCATTGAGCACAATCGGAATGGGCCAACAACAACGGCAACCGCAGCAGCAGCACCACCAGCAGCAGTAGCAGCAGCAGCAGCAGCATATGGCATCTACGATGGCAGCAACAACATGGCGTCCGCACCGGAAACGGATGCGCTGAGCGTTTGCAGCAGCGGCAGCCACAACAATTACAATGGCTACGACGGCCATGGAAATATTAATCAATTAAGCGAACTCGAACAATTGCTGACGACGCCAAATGGCATCTGCAAGCAGATTCCGGCTGCTAATGGGATTAGCTCCGCCACCATCACCGCCGGCAACGGCAACTGCAACTCCAGCAGCAACAGCAACAGCAATGGCAATGGCAACGGCAAATGCCAATTGAGCGAGTTTGTGTCGTTCGAGTACGTGACGAAATATCTCGCGGATGTGTATGAGCAGCCATCCGGCGCACAGCGGCCCAAGAGCCCCAGTCCTGCGGCTAATTTCCATTTGCAGCCCGAGTTCGACAACAACTTTGACATGCTGGACTTCCAGCAGTTCATATGAATTGTTCTATATTTTAGTATCTAGTTTTAAGCGAGAGAAAGCCCACCAAGGAAAGTCAGCGAATTCAGCAAGTCCAAAGATCTCAGTGCCTGAGCCCTTATAAGAATGCCTACCATTAAGTAAGACATCGCCTGTAAATAGACAATTACTTAGTAGGAATCATAGGTTAAGTGTATGAAAGAAACGTTCCTGAATTTCATGTTGATCCAGTGATTAGCCCTGTCTTCCACCTGCCCGCCCTTCCTGCCACGAAAAGTGAATCATAAACTTAATTAGAATAGACTCGGTTAAGTGCTATCTGTAATTGCTTCGTTAAAGTTTGTCAGCAGTGCGCATTGACCATAATAAATAATTGTATTTGCATAATTTCTTCTTACATTTGAATATTTCATTTGATTTAAATATTCATATTAATTACTTGTCTGGGGAGAGCAGAAAAAAAGGTAATGAAAAGATTGCGGGCAAAGTTAATGAATTGGATTAAAAATAGATTTAATGTAATGTCATAAAAATGGTAGGTGTTGTATTGCAGCCACAATATACATATACAAAAGGGTTAAATATTTTTAAACCCTACCAGATAAGAAGATAAGCTTAGGCTCTTTTTTTAATTTGTATTCAAATTGCGGGTTTAAATGTTCAGATTTATCCCCTTAAGACGAAATGAGTATGAAAATCAGATTTAATTCCCCCGCTGAATACATAATACCCGGTAATGCATTCTTTTTCGATTAAATGCCTCACACCTGGACCTGTCCGCAAGACTCGATGCCGAGGGACGTGCACAACATGTTGGGATTTCCGTTTCATGTTTGCTCATCTGACTTCACTTAATTGCTGTGCATTCAAAAAATAATTTACAGCGCTTACAACGGGCACGATGGCCACACATATTTATATAGTTAATTTATTATTCGTATTTAACACATTCTCAGTTCTCCATTTGTTTGTTTACATATATCGAATTAATTTGCGCCGCATATAAAATTCATAAAAATCGGCTTATGTGTTTAATTAATTTGAGTTGAGGTCTGGCACTGATTTCGCTGTGAATCGATGGAAACAGGAGTGTTGCATCCAGCTGACTTTCCAATAATTTGATTTAATGGAACACGGAGGTCTGTCTGCCTGCTCAGTAATGACCAAATTAAGCGTTAAACCTTGACAAACCTGGCTGTGCTGCACTGCCGATGCAATTTTAGTGACTTAATAAGGCCCGAATGGCCTCTTTCGTTAACTGGCTGGAAATGGCTATGGTCATGGCTATGGCACACAGCGGGCTGTTAATGTGTAAACAACTGCCAACATATCAATGGGCAGGGGGCGGATGCGAAATGCAGAGGCATTGGCAGTGGGGCAGAGTCAGTAGCAGCAGCAGCGACGGAGGCGGAGGCGGAGGCGGAGGCAGTCAGGCAAAAATAAAGTGGCCAGAAGCATAACCCCGTTAAATGAGCAGTTAACATTGCCCGTTATGAACTTTAATATTAATAACCATTTATGCTTATGACAGACAATGGAAGCCGTGCCCAACCCCCTTCCCGCGTTTCTGTTTTCGCTGTTAAACTACAGCCCTAAAATGCTTAGGGCAGGTTTGGGGCTTTGGGGTGGCTGCTCTGGCCAGCCGGGGTCTGCACATGCATTTAAAAATGCTGCAAGTGCGCCAGTTAATATGCAGCCCGACATGGTCTTCATTACAGCCCGCAAACACAGACAGGGGAACACATACATACATACATACATAGACGCGGCACAACAGGGACAGCAGCAGGACAACAAAATAAACAACAAAAATGTAAAGCAATTAAAAGCAGCCTGGCAGAACACAACGGAATATCCCACATAAAACATGAGCAAAGGCATGATTTTGACTTTTTTGCTTGCTTACTTCCTAGTCCTCCGCCCCGACTACCAAATATTTTGGGATATCCTGGAGGAATCGCCTGGAAAATACCCATTTTCAAGGATCACTGCTAATTGTATTCAAGAAAATACCTATTCAATTATAATTCCTATAAAAAATATCCTTGATTATGTTAAACAATTTATTTTTCAATGATAGGATATACAGAATAATATTTCAAAATCCACACATCCCTTAGTATCCCCCATTACTGGTCATCTCAATGAGTGCAGACTGCCTGCTGAGGGCTACAAGTGGCCATGGCCATTGGCTCTCTCGGTCCGGTTTTCAGCTGAACCCAAAATGCATTTTTTGCTTTTAGGATTAAAGGGCAGGGCAGAAATTGTGGTGCGGCCAGTACACGCTAAATATTTACAAGCTCAACGAAAACATCGGCAAACAAAAAGCACAGACAGAGATCGGCGGGGGCGTTGGAGGTTTATGAAAATGACCATCGCCGAGCCCGCATGTGGTGGAGTAATTGTTATGCCAAAGTCGGGCTCACAATTTATTTTTGTTAATCAGCAAACGCCCCATTCCGGGCGGAAGCCACGCCCGCCATGCAGCACTACGCGTGGCAAGTGGCAACAATTCGACAATTATGTGGCATTGCCATTGCAGCCTTTGCGCTGCCGTTCGTTTTTATTTTAATTAAAAACTCCCCCTAGAGCCGGGAGGGATGCAAAAAGCGAACAGGTTCGCAGGTTCTCACACCTGCAGGCAGCCCAGGAACAGGAACAGGGACAGGGACAGGGACAGGACTAGGACCAGGACCAGCAGCCCCAACCATGTGTTAGAATTTTTGATATTTATGGGCCGCCACGCCGCGTTGGTCGTGGGTGGGCAGAAGAGCATGGCCAAAGGCCAGTGCAAAGTTACAGCCCGATAAGCATCTGCACCCTCCCAGATTTTCGGTGCGTTGCGACGGTTTTTAGCTCGGTTCGGTTTGGCTCGCAATTATGCAAATCGAAAGATCGCCACACAGCGATATCCTAAAATTCCATGCATTTACAATTTTCTAATCAATGGAATTTTAATTTTAATTTCCAAGGCTGCCGTCCCGCGAACTGCGGTGCGGTGGCGATGGTGTGGCAATGTATCTTGGCGGCCTGCAAATTACTGGCTCCGAAAAATGGTTTCATTCGGCGAGGCACAAATTCAAGGGTAAATTCTTTTCCCGGATTTTCGATTAAGGCCTCTCTGTTCGATGTTTCAATTAAATCAATCGCAGTGTGAAATGTGTCACTCACATGTCGCCTGCGAGTCGCTTTGTTGCCTATTTACAGGCGCTGGCCATGCAACTGCGAGTGCGAGTGCGAATGCAATTCATATTCATTTTAATTTAATCAGGCTCTTGCGACGTCGCTCAACCATAATTAAGTTTCTTTCCAGGAGTCAGAAGCTCTGCATGCGCTCTCGAATAAAAACAAAAAGGCATATTCACATATTTATGATGGGAAAAAATTGAATAAATCAGAGGGATATGCACCATATTTTACAGTGCGCCTCCGCGGTGCGACTAATGCAATAAACGATGGCTACAGCACGTTTTTAAATATTCAATTAAATAAATAATTTTCATTTCAAAATCCCCGCGTCCGCTGGCGAATGCGATTTTAAATATGGAAAAACTTTGCACGCAGAGTGGTTGCATATTGCAGGCGGCATTTAACGCCAGGGCAGCTCCGGGGCTCGGCTCGTCAAAGTTTCCAGTCATCTGGTGCGGCACAAGAGATGCACACACACACATGAATCATGGCCGGGTTGCCGAAAGTTTTCCCTCGGAGTAATTAGAGGACTTAGTCCCCTGCCAGGGGGACTCTGTCTGACTGCTTAAAATGCTCTTTTGGCGTTAAATTTATGACAACCGCACATGTTGTTTGCAGCTAGAAACAATAACAATAACAGCCACCAAGGGCGTGCAGCAACAAAGGACTGGGGCTCGAGTCCTCGAGGCTCCGCCATGCCTTGCAAAATGCTCGTTAGAAAGTTTCTAAGGTTGCGGCCGCACACGGAACAGCTGCGCCGCCAAAAAGGGAAGGATTCTCCAAATTGTTGCACGCTTTCCTTTGCTTTGGGGCGGTCACATTGTTGCTAAGCTATATACTACACACACATATAGACACGTGTAGAGACTGCTCCTGCGGCCGGCTGATAAGCTGCACTGGGAGAAATATGCTCTTAAAGAGAGGAAATAATTGTATTTAATTTAAAATATATACATTTTCATAAAATAATAATATAACTTAAATATCTAAAAATATTAAAATCACTAATTAAGCATTTTATATATATTTTTTCACTACCCTCGCGGGCGTACTCATACGCCGTGTGGTACACTGACGTGACCTCTGCTGGTGCGGCAACTGCTCGACTGGCAAGTGGGCGTGGCAGCGAAATTCGGTCCAAAGTGAATTTATTGTTTTGGCCATTACCACTTAGCCGGGCCCGAAAACTTGCCCCAAAGTGCCGTTTATTCTGTTGCAAGCCGAGAACTTAAGCTGGCGCTGCCCCAGGATGCAAATTGAAAGCTCACAATGTCGAGGAGCGATGCTTTAACATTTGAAGTCCCGTGTTTATCCAAGGTAAATTGCACTCGATAATGAGTGCTTCACATTAATTAAATAACCAATGGATCGCTCCTGGTTTCCCCGTTCTTCAAATTATGCAGGCAACAAAAACACTTGTCGCGGTTCTGGCAACGATTTCTTTTGCCAGCAACTGCGAAATTAATTGCAATGCGCCACGGCGCGTTCCACGTGGAGAAGCACTTGTTACGGCTGCCATTAGTGGTGCCATCATCGACCCTCGAAATCGCTGTAATTTCCAATAGATAATGAAATGCAATTAGAAGGTGTGTGGCCCACACAAGGCTCCGGCAAGACGGGAGTAAAGTGCAACAATAACAGCAATTTAAACTGGTTTCCCAGCAGCCGCCGACTGCATAATGGCGCATAGAAGTTTGTAATTAAAGTTTGCCGAGGCAGCCAGGTGACGGCGCCACGGGACACCGAGCACAATGCAGCAGGAGTAGCACCAGCAACAGGGACAGCACAAGCAGCAGTGGCAGCAGCAAATCAATTTCCGCATCGGACTCGCAACCGGACCTAGTCCGGATACGGACTTGGTCTTCGCCCGGACTAGCTCTTTGTCCGAACGATCAACAATGCAGAAAATAAAATTCAATTAACGCGCTTAAATTAAACTGCCACTTCCTGTTTTGATGACATTTTCCTAGCAGCCAGTCGGAGCAGCGGGAGGCATCTGCCGGCATACGAATGGCTTGCGGTTGGGAGTTGGAGGAGGAAGAGGAGAAGGAGCCTAAGGGAACTGGAGGAGCTCCAGCTAACGCCTGTTGCTGGCGTTGTTTACTTCCAGCTTGCACCAATATTAAATGGTAAATGGCCGCCATAATGGACGTCCAACTGTGGCTGTCATTATGGTTGCCGTCGGTTGACGATCGCGTTCCAGAGACCCCTCAAGGTTCCCTATCTGGCCTCTGGTCCTGGCCCGTCAGGATGACAAATAAAGCTCATTACGCACTTGTCCAGCAGCCTTCACTTTGCTCCTGATTGACCCGCAGCTGCGGTTGGCGGTTGCGACTGCAGCCATAACTGGCAAAGATGCACTGGAAAATCCTTCAAGCGAATGTTAAAACTTGGAATTACTTTTAATAGCTGTCATGAATACATTTTTACAGACTTTAAACCTTTTTTATTCTCAAACTCTTATCACTTCAGTTAGTTAATGTATTAATTTTGCAAGCTTCCCTTTTCAAAGTAAAGATGCACATTATTTCTGTCTGTGAGGGTCTAAAACATGCATCTATCAAAGAGCTCTGACACTGCGGACTGCCTGGGTTCATTATCGAGCTGCCCCAGTCTGACGCCAAATGACACAAAGTCATTGAAGCGTTCAGGAGTGATTAAATTAAAACTTAACTCGGCTTCCCCGGAGGAACTCTTGGCTGCAGTTCATTGAATGACAGAGTGCACCAGCTCCGGACAAACTTCTTTGCATCTCCATCTCGGCCTTTGTCCGGAGCCGAGAACCATTCAATTCTTTTGCGTAGTTCGTTTCTTCGCGCGATAAGCAACTTTGGCAAAGCAACTGGCATTTAATTTAATTAGTAAGCATCCCCAGCAGCAGTAGGAGTATGGAGTATGAGTGGTAGGAGGGGGCTCCGGCTGATAAGAGGATGCCGCTGATTGAGAGATGCTGGGACTCAAAGCAAACGGAAAGCGGATTTGTAGCAGCAGTTCTGATGCAGCGTCTGCCCCTCACCCTGTGGGTCCAACTCGCAGGGACAGCGGCAGAGCGCGGACAACGAGGCCGGCTTAGCCTGGACAGCAGCAACATGCTCCGGCAGTTCTGGGCAAGGATTGGCAGGCGGTGCGGACTGTTCGCTGACAGGCGAGGGCGGCTGCTCCTCCAGAGCGGAGCAGTGACTGCTGTCCGATTCCGATTGCGAGACTTCGTCAACGCCCTCGGCGCTGGGTTCAACTCCTTCGCGCCGTAAATCATTCGCAGGCTCAGCGTTCGCGTCAGGCGGGGGGGCGTCCATAGTTGTCGCTCGGATTCCGTTGGAGTGCCTGCGGCTATCCCTATTGCTGGTCCGCAGCAGGGTAGCCGCATTCGAGGGCGAGAGATTGTCCATGGAGTAGGCACAGCCCTCGAGCAGCTTGGTCAGGAACCTGTTCGTTGGCAAAACCGGCTTGCGTTTGCGCCAAGTGTCCTGCCCCGTTAGCCGGGCTGTCCGTTCAGCCAGCGTGGGGCCGGGGATAGGGCGCGTAATCCCCGCAAAGAGCTTCTGTCGCAGCTTATTCTCCTGGCGGCACATCTCGAACGCATTGACAATGGTCAGGTAAATCTGCTCTGCCAATAAGGCCCGGCTTGGCGTGTAGAAGGTTCGGCAGACGGGACAACGCTCGGAGCGGATGCGACAGTCCACGCAGACGAGATGCCCGTTCTGGCACTGCATCGCAGGCGGAGCAATGGTGATGCTGCATACAGGACACTCAATCAGCCGCAGGATGCTCTCCAGGACGAGGCAGAGGCGACGCAGGCTGGTTGGCATGGGGGCGCAGCAGATGCTCTGAGGGAATTAGAACAACAAACGGTTACGAGGTTAGTTTTAGAGACAAAAAACGGGCTTGTTGTTTGAGATTAATATTCCATACATTCTTATCGCAGTCCTTTTCACAAATACTGTTCCAGCAGAGCATCGTAACGCAATCCTCCTGGCTCTTCACAATTCGTGCGATTTCAGCTACTCTTAAGCCCAGGACATCTTTGCCGTTGACCTGTAATTAAAGTTTTATGAGTCAGTTGACCACTATAACTTAGTTTATTTAACGTTAAACTCATAAGGTGAACTTTGTTTAGCCAGAGTAACCTTAACCTACTTATTTAAACTATAAAAAGCGACGAAAAAACACTAAAAAGATGATTGCTTAGTTAAATTTTCCACTGCTTGCTGTAGCCTGCACTGCTTGCCAATGTTATTCATCATACGCCCTGTTAACCACAAAAGCTGTTAACCGCTGAAGCAGATAACCGGCTGCAACTCGCTTGCTTTTGTTTATTTTAATTGTTTACTTAGCGCTAATTAATCTTTTCCTCGACTTTGGCTCTTTGCTAACAATATTTAACTATTGTCATTAGTGCTCTAGGTCGATTTCTGCCTGCACCAACTGTTTCTAACTTCACAACATGTGTTCTTCCCTCACTCATCATCAGCGAAAAGCACTGAATAAAGACGATTAAAGTAATTAATTTTACTGCATTGCTATTTTAAGCAGGCTACATCCACTAAGAACAAAAAGTCACTTTGGCAAAGTCCGAGACCCGATCTACAGTCCAACTTCCATAGCTCAACCTTAACTCGATCTTAACGAATTTCGGATTTCCATAAAACTCGTTTCTCCATAGTTCAAATAAATACCATTTGACAATCCACATTCAGCTTAATTATTTGTTGTTTACCAACAGAACCTAGTCTTAAAAAATAAATGGAAAATATTAATATACAGTCTTTAAATTTGAATTTAATTTGACATTCCCTCAATTATACTTAAATAGTTTTTCCTGTAACTCAATCCCAAAAGTTATTATGCATAAAATTTTCTTTAGTCATGGCTAGCAGTGTGCATTATGCATATTCTTCTTTGCAGTTGTGGCAACTATATAGGTAATCCAACGCGTGTGCAGCAGTACTCAGTACTCGTACTCACCTCCAGAACACAGTCGCCGGGCCTGAGGCCGCAGAGTGCGGCAGGTGTGCCAGCTGCCACCTCACATACCTGTCAGTGGTGTGGAATATCGCATTAGCGGAGCGGGGGCAACAAGCAGCTAACTTTGTTACCCAGGGATAGGGGTCCCATTTGCTGCGGGTCAGATGGAATCCGTAGTGGTCGATACCAGGCGCCGCTCGGGGAATCCTTAGCAAGCGCACCGAGGAGGAGGTGGCTCCGTCTCCATCTCCAGTTTCTCCGGATACAGATTCGGCGGGACGCTGTGCCTGAAATCCTCTTGATGCTTTTCTCATTGTGTGTGTTGGAAAAACTCGCGGATGGGAATCGAAAAAATTAAATACCGCTGGCAAGAAACGTGCTCCACGGGCGCTCTCGGCTGGCAAACTGTTTTCGTGTGTGTTTTATTTTCGAGCTGGCTCGCAGCGTCGTCACTTTGTATGAAAAGTTGCCGAGCGCCGATAGCGAAGCTCAGCGCTTTGGGCCGACGCAATAGGCAACGACAAACATTTTGGCCTCAGCTTTTGGCCGCGTTTACAGCTCAGAGCGCGCTGCTTCACCTATCGACCCCGCGCCCCTCGGCCACATTGAGCCATCCGCTGTCCGCTATCCGCGATCTGTCTTGATCTCAGCTGTGTTGTAAGTTGTCGGCGCCAAAATGTGGCTACGACCAGGGCCAGATTCGGGGCTGTGCTGACAGCCAGTTGCGGGCATGGAACTCAAGCAAGAGCGCTCGCTAAGTAAATATTTGAACTCTGCCATGGAATGGGTTCCGTCACTGGCTGTTTTGGGTGCGCTACATATTATCACAGGTCGAAATACGAGGAGGAAATACGAAAAGAAAAAAAATATTTTAAGCTTCTTAACCTAATTGCAAAATATTAAGTCATTTCAGAAATAATTATTTAAAGAAATTCAAATCATAACCGCAAGATTTCTTTAAAAAGGAAAACCATCATTAATATTGTTCTAATTTTACTATTATTAAACACAAATAGTAACTACTTCTGTGTATTTAAAATACATTTAGCACATCTTAAAAATCATAAATAAATCATACAAAAATGCATCTATCACAATAGTTGCTTTACATCATTACTCTATATTTAAGCCATTACGCCCTAAACAGTTTTTAATCAGATAAAACCGCACCATTTAGCTTTCGATGTACATTAATGGAACTTAATCAGTTTAATTCCGCTTTATTTATTTTAAAAGTTTTCCGACTCTGTAATTAAATTTCAAAATAAACAGCATTATTTTTAAGCTTAATTGCGCTTGGCCAGCACCAAATGGCAGTGCATTGTCAATGGCCGGCAAACAGCAGTGAAGCAAAATATTATTATTTGAAATACCGAAGAAATTAAAACAACAAACGTGGCACTGCATGAAGGTGTCGGACCGCGATAAACACAAACAATGGGGCCCTAAATAAATACCGGGCCTAAACCTGCTCGTCCATTAACCCTAACAATGATAACTGATGGAAATTGGCAGCTGACAAATGGATTTGGCATTGCTAGGCTCCCAAAACCTCAGCGGGCCATTTGACTTTCGCTTTTTTGTTGTTTCGCCTACCAGGCTAACTGCCATTGAAGAGGTAATTTCTGTTTCCAGCGCTGCGTTTGCTGCCGAAATAGCATTGAAATTGGTAATTTCATTAAATTTTGCGCCCAGCCAACTGACCCTGGGCAGCACAGCATGGCTGTGTGTGATTTCGTTTTGGCTTTTCAATTTGCGAGTTCAATTAGATTTGGCTGAATTTATTTGTGCAATTGTTTGCGAGTGCGGCCGGCGGTTGGCATAAAGTGGCGGCCCACAGAAGCGGACGGCAGCCGATAGCCGTCAGCGGTGTCAAAATTACCAAATACTTACGCAGCCAATAACATCAAATTTCATGTTTCTCTACAGCCATCACCCACGCCCCCTTGAACCGCCGGCCACCGAACACCGAGGCAATTGACTTTTATTAATCGGTCAGCAATTAGGCCTGGCCCAAAGGCAAATGGCCAAATTCAAGTGCAATCACGCAAGCGATTCCGCTTGCTCTTCATAATAGCTTAAGTACTAAGTAAACGCTGTACCTGGGAGCTTTTAAACTCCCATTCCATACATGCAATTTGAACATTGAAATTAGGTATTTGGAAGACTTATTGTAAGCTCTATGCATGTGCCAGAGGATGCTACATTTTGATGAGAATTTGAAGCTAATGGTAAGCAGCTTGTGAAGTTTCTGCTTGCGAAAACCTCTTAAATAATTATTTTGTATGTATATTTCTTGATAGCTTGAAAATGTCCTACAAATGTAAGGCAAAGGTAAGGTTGAAAGCTGACTCACTTAGATCAACATAAATATTCTTAGACAGTTCTTACAAAAATTGGCAGTGGTTTCCTGTTTAAAAGGTGCTTAAGTGATCTCAAAATTTTGTATCGTTTAAAAAGACCGCTCAAAAGCTCGCTCCAACTCAGTTCCAAGCTTCGCCAAAAGGTGGCTCTCTGCCTAGCCAGTTTGAGCCAAGTTTAGGTCTGTTGGTCAGCTGTGCAGACGCCGCGCCGCAGTCTCTTAGCAGCTCGCAGACAGTGCGCAAGCGCCGCAGGTTCCGCAAGCAGTCGCGAAGTGCGTTGCGCCGGCGCCCAGAAAAAAGCCATTGGATTGAGTTATTTCTAACGTGTGCTGTTAACGTGCCAAGAGCCGCCAAGCGGAGCGGAGAGTTGTGAAAATTGATTTCCCAGCGAGCCAAAACCGAAAAACGGTGTGTAATTGTTAACAAACCATGCGAGGCCTAATGGCCCAAACGACCTTACGCTCACCCTCAGAGCCCTCAGTTGGCTTAATGTTTTGTCCAAGCCAAGTTGGCTTAACGTTGGCTTAGGTCAAGGTGGCTGCCACCGCACATTAGCCCCACTCAAAATAGAAAAAGGCACAAAATAAATGAATACCGAAAAAACGCGGAAGTGTAACGCACAATTATTAACGCATTTGCTGGATATTCGCGTAATTAAGACCGCAAAACGAGTTTGTTTCTAGCTGAATTATCATTTCCTATGCTGTCAGGCAAACAAACGCGTCTAAATTCAATTAGAAACGCGCCAAGAGCAGTGCATATACATATGTACATACACTGCCCGTAAATCATACGCATGCGCAACACTTGCGAAATGAAAACAGAGGCAAAATAAAACTGGAGACTCACGTTCGACTCGGAATTTACACGGCAGCGTCAGCTCTCAGGCTGCTAATTGTATGGTACTAGTGCGGGACGGGAACAGGCTGCAGCGGGACGAGCGCTTCAATGGCGCATGCGCAACAGTTTGCCCGCTTTGGGGTTTCTGGGTCTCTGTCTCTGTCTCCGTTTGCGTCTCTCTGTCCCCATGCCATTCGCTTGCGGTTTCTTTCGTGTAATTGTGACGCAATTCCGTGTGAGTTTGTTTTAGCCAAGCTTCGTTTTAGCCAGCTCCCCCCTGCGTACACTGAAAACGAAAGCGGGCCAGTGGCTTTCTGGCTTTCTGGTTGCTGCACCCGCTCGAGTGCAGTCAGTTGCAATTCACACGCGCCGAAGCTCAGTTGGCTTTCGATCGAGAAACAGTTTTCAGATAGAGTTAAAACAATTACGGTATAAATATTGCAGAAAGGCCTTAAAGAGTCGTGCCTTAATTGGAGCGTTACCAGGGGCAGCCCTCTGTTGGTTTTCGTTTCGTAATTGTTTGCCAAGTGCCGCGCTTCATTGACTTTGGCCAAAACAATGGTCCGCAAATTGTTCCTGTGCGCCGCCGCCGCTGCTGCTGCGGTTGGTGGTTTTCCGTCTCTTCGTTTTTTTTTGTTTTTTATTAGTGGGTGCAGCAGCTTTAACTAATTTGTGCGGCTTTGAAAAATAATTAAATTGCCCTTACCAGGGAGATGCTTAAAAAAAATATAAATAATATATAAGGCCTTAATAACGAGGCATAATTGAATGATGGCCAGCCGAGTATCAATCGCTTTTAATTGCTGCCGCAGCCCTAGTTCGAATTATTGTTCAATAACTTATTTACTTTCCGCTGTGCCCACTTCACTTGGCCGACGTCATAGCAATTTCATGGCCAATGTCAGCCAGAAGTGAAGTGAAGTGAAGTGATTTTGAACAAGTTTGCCGTACTCGCACTCGCACTCGCATTCGTACTCGTACTCGTATCTGTATCCGCGTGCGTAGACAGCAATGGGTTCTCCATCCACTCGAGGCTTGGCGCGTAAGCAACATAATCAATTTCCCGGCTGAGAAGAATCTTCTAAGCTGACAGCCCCCAAGAATCTGACGCAATCCATTGGCTTCAACATCGACTTCGATTGGGAATGACAGTGCCAGTGACTAAGCGAAAGAATCCAGTTGGCAGAACAGCTGGGTTCTCGGTTCTCTCGACTAAAGCTGGTTATATATGGTACTCGATACCCGATGCCGAGTTCCGGCTGGGGGTGCTTAATTGATTTTCGCTAGTGCTCAAAACTTTTCAAGAAACCCTTTTCTTGCCTTCTACCAGGAAAGGTGAGAGGTGCTGAAACTTTTGATTTATGTGTGCGAATTTTATGCCCGGTGAACGTGGCGTATGCGTAATTACGACCACTTGGCGCAGAACTTTCTGAGCCCAGCAACTGGCTAATTAATTGGGCTTCGAGGCACCTCGGCACCTGCCGAAAGGTAAAAGAATAGCCCTCGAAAGGTGCAAATGAGTCAAGTGCCGAAATCTGGGGACAGCGGTTGCCCCAATCACACACACACTCACGCATAATAGATGCGAGTGGGGCTACGTGATGGGCATGCCAAAGTCAAGTCTGCAGAGCAGGCCAAATAAAACAGTTTGCCACCATTTTTCACAGTCACTCTCCCTCCGTCGGAGAGTGTGTTGTGCGTTAGGCCAGGTAATTAGATGTGTCTGGCAGACGCCTCAAGTGTTGAAAATTGGCCAAATTTATGTTGGCCAATGCCGGGTGCGTGTGTGTGACATAAATTGCATGAAATGCCGGCGACGTGCGGCCTTGAAGATGTTTCCTGATTTAATCTGGATGCCTTGTCTCTTCTTCTTCTTGCAGCCACCATGCTTCAGCTGTGCACCATCTACGCCTGCGCCAATGGGACCCTCGGCCTGAACCTGAGTCGCGCCCCCTGGGACCCTTATCCATGGGTCAGCGGGGTGCAGTCGAAGTCAAATGCGGAGCGAGGCGGAGTCCGGCTGGGCGATACACTGCTAGAGCTCAATGGAGCCGATGTCCTGGGATTAAGGATCAGCGAGCTGGCAGGCCGGCTGCAGGAGCACTGGCAGAGCGGCGCCGAGCACGTGACCCTGATGATGTGGCGCCAGCAGGCGAGCATCTCCCCGAATGAGGATCCCGCGGAGGCAGCCCACGCTGTGGTAAGTTATTGCCATTGTATTTAAGTTAGAATTAAATTATTGGTTATTCTTCGTAGAATTTATACACCTTATATATGTATAAATTGTAAAAATCGATACCTGTTATGCTAAATCAATTTTACTGCCACCTCTTTCCCTAAGATGTGCCTCACTTCTGACTTTGTGGGTTGAGGCAGCTGCCTAATTGGCTCGCACAGCTCGGAATGATGGCTAAATGGGCCATTGTCACACATGAATGTGCGGCACAACACCGTTGTTCGTGTGCCGCTGAGCGTTACATAATGCTGATTGGCTTAATCGCTGGCTGTTGCTGCTGCTGCTGCTGCTGCTGTCAGTAATTAGACGCTGCAGCCCGGTCCACTGGCTTTGTGGGCTCAACAACACTGCACCAACCATACATAGTTTCTCATCGTCAAGGTTTCTCTCAAGAAAATCGCAAAATTAGTCTTTAGCTACTAATTCATCCATAACCACACGTAATCCATTGAATGGCCATCAAATGCTATTTACGTAAGCTGAATTGCGAATATTATATATATTGGAGTTTCTGTGCGATTTATTTCGGTCTGAGTGGACCTTAATTAATTTGGATTGCAACTGATTTTGATTGAAAATAACAAAAATAATATATTTAGGAAGTGTATTAATCACTTTCTCTCACCCAAGTAATTTATTGCAAACAAATATTAAGTACTGGCCATGAATTTATTCCAAGCCAATGTCCATCCCAATGTCCAGTTGAGGCAACTTAAGCCCTGAAGCTTAGCCCGAGGTGTTCTTCCGTGCAGATGTCAATATCAGGCGTCGTGGTAAATTGTTTATCTGCCGACCTACGGACTGTTTATTTTATTAAATTCAATTGAATCGAACTAACGTAATTCCGTTCTTGACACATTATGTGTACCTTATTACAATTCAATTGACCTAAATGTCCTTGCAGTGGCATAGTCGAAAATTTAAGCAGGACACACACGCTGACTGGACTGGACTGGACTCACGGACACTCGAACACCTGGCACAGGTGGTTGGCATGGAAAGTCCATTTCAATCAATGCCGAAGGCTGTGCATCACAGAGTGTGTTGTGGCACTCGGTATGTGTGTGTGTGTGGGTGTGGGTGTGCTCAGGCTGACCCGTTAAACAGATTAAACTTGCAACCGCAATCAGGCATAGGACGTAATGTGTCTTCCGAATGCAGGCGGCTTGGCCCTTTCGATAGAATTTTGAACATGTTATATTGCCCGGTGCTCGCTTGGCTCGTTTTGATAATCGAATGCAAATTAAATGGAAATCGGCTTAAGTCCGGGACCTTTCATGGGCACTCTTGTGTGAATTATTTACGACACAAGCATCGAAAGTGTGGCTCGCCGAAAATTTAAATACAATTAAGTGCAGGCGTCAGATTTAATTGATTGAATCCCCGAGAAGTGTTTAACCGTTTAACCTTGAACGGAAACCAGAAACCCTCAACAAATTAACCAGCGTTTTTCCCTTCTCTCTCTCTCTTTGTATTTGCAGCAGCATGGAATTAATCAACAATCGCTGCAAAAGTTTGCAACATGCCTGCAACATATTTCCCAATTACTGGAGTGTCCTGTGTGCCTTGAGGTGAGTGGACGATGCGGGACGGACTGCGGTGGTCCTTGGAATGATGGGATGTGGGAGCTTGGGATGGGGTCGGGTCGCCTGCATGTGCATTGCATATCGATGAGGCTGGTCGGCTTTAGTTTTAGTTCGTCATTATCTAACTCGGCTGGGGCCGAACTCGTCCAAAAACTTAGTTGGCCAGTTGGTCGTTTGTTTGCCTTCGCCAGCCGCTGCTATCAATCTCACATGGAGAAAAAAACCACCGCTACATGTAATAATATTGGTAGATTTTTTAGTTGAGGCTTTGTAAGTATCATACACTATTCACAGTTAGGATCAGAATTCGATATACATAGATCTGAAGAATGTAAGAAAGTGTACCTAGGAATTTGCAGAGAAGTTTATTTGCTATATAAAGGCTCCAATTATTTCAAAGTCTAGACATTTCTAGAGTTTAGATTTTACATATCTTTGACACATATCTGATGCACTCATATTCCTATAAGTTTCTCTCCGTGCAGTGGCATTTACAGTCCCAGTCGCAGCGCCATCCTCTTCCGGGCCTGCGTTGATTTTGCTGCGCAAGTTTGTTGCTAATCACTTGACTGTCCTGCTACGAGTATATATTTATATATACATATATTCTAGATATATAGAAAGTTTGGAGCACCGGGCTGCCAGTGATTGCGTGCCCTCGTCAGGACATCATCCCCTCGATT
This sequence comes from Drosophila truncata, assembly GCA_008042515.1. NCBI lineage: Eukaryota > Metazoa > Arthropoda > Insecta > Diptera > Drosophilidae > Drosophila > Drosophila truncata. The sequence continues at coordinate 206,849 of VNJQ01002234.1, forward strand.
CCCCTTGCCACGATAAAGGCAGGTATGCCGGCCTTGTTGACTCAATTACTCAAACGACGCACATGTCCCGATCCGGCCAGCTTTCCATGCTGCCAGTTAATAGCCGTCGGTTATGTTCCTTTTTGCTCCTTCTTTTTATTTCGTTCAGCTGCCAGTTTTATTTTGTCCTATATTTCGAGTAGGTTTTTGATAAATGTTTGCTCTGGCATGTGATTTGATTAGTTTTGCAAAATGTATACACACATAGCACGGTCATGTGATTGATTATGTCGTTTAAAAATCAAATATTGACGATTAGAGTGAGCGGCAGCGGAAGTCAGTGTGAATAATCGTGTCAATTGCCTGCGGGCAGCTTCTGTTTTTGCCGATGCGATGCTCTCCATGCTAGCCCCCGAGCTCGTTGTGCATTTAAATTGAAGTCGGTGACGAGGGCTGGGCTTTAAATTTATTTATGCCCGGCTTGTCAGCAAAAACATAAATTTAATTAATTAGACAAGATAAAGAAGAGTGAGCGGACAGTACTGGTCCGAGCCGGTGAGCGGGGACTCGAGTTGGGGCCGACCTCCATTCAAAATGCAGAGCTACGAGTATTTTCAAATGAAATTCTCGCCTGCAGCAGCAGCAGCAGCAGCAGCAGCAGATCTCGTTGGCTGTGGAGTGTTGGTGTCTAATCATAAATTAAGCATGTGCAGGCGGCAGCAGCAGGAGCAAGGACATGGCAGATTCCGGAGATATCCCTGATATGGCCACGCTGCAACGCCTTCGAAGCTGGGAGCAGGCAGTTTGCCACAGAGCAGCTTCAACTCCTTTTGCAGCTGCACTGAATAATTTGTTTATTAACCCAAAATCAGTTTATGCCGGATACTCTCGTTCTCGCTCTTACTCTGGGCGCCCTACGGCTTAGTTGCCGGAGAGTCCTCCTGTTTTTGCCATTATTACTGTGGCACAGAGACGGTATTATATTGTATTATGAGCATATTCCTGGGGTGTTGTCCCAGTCTTTACTCATGTATGTATGTACATATGTATGCCAACACGCACACAAGTCCATTAAGTTATTAAGGGATTTCTGTTTTGCTGGACTTTTAATATTTGCGCATCCCGATTCCCTTGAATGCTAATCGCCTGCATTAGGCTCCATCCGTTCGGATAAGGATTTGCCAGTGCTTTTCCTTGTTTGACATTAAATCGGGCATGAGATTGTTTTTGTTTCATTTAAATATGCATAAATTTGCGAGCCATTTAATTTTCATAATCTCGGCAAACAAACGATGCACTAAGGCAGGCAAGGATTTGGCCAGCACAATATGATTAATTCATTTTGGTTGCACTCGATTGGCCCTGAGCCGGCGGGCTTTTCGTTAATATAAACTGGCAGGCGGACTTTGGCAATCGAATTAACTCGGTATGGTTGCCATCGAACGGAAAGATATTTTACAAAATGCCCAAAAGCATGCTACGCTGCCTTCGATTTCGGAGCGACAGCTGCCGCTCGGAAGTGGGGCATCCACACTCGTCTTTGTCCATTTCCGCTTCCTCTGCCACTGCCACTGCCACTTCCACTTGCAGCCCCACTTTGTTTTCGCTCAGCTGCATTTAATTGATTTCTATCACTAATTGGAGTCTTTGTTTATGCATGCAAGGGTATTAAAATTAAAAGCATTTGCTCATACCATTTAAGCCAATTAAAAACAATAAAAGACGATTAACATTTAGAACGTTTGCCACACGTGCACGTCGCTTAAATCCCTGCCTTATTTCCCACGTAAATCTCTTACACATATAAACATTTATACATATATGTTCGAAAGTGAGGGCATATGTATTTTCGATTTTGAATGGTGGTCAGAGTCTTTTATCTTGGTGTTTCCTTTTTTTTTTTTTGGTCAGTCAGATTGCCATCGAATCGTTTTACATTTGTAATACTTCGATTGCAGTTCTGCCAAATTGTTGCAAAAAGTATGAAATCTGCCGACCAGAAATTGTTTCTTTATTCTGAACGTAGCAAAATTTATGTTTGTCTGCACATCGATTGAGGAGAGACAAAAAGCATCAGCCAAATTTCGGTGTACATATATTCCCCTCCAGTCCTCCAGTCTATCCGATTGTGAGTGTTTTTCGTGTTCACATTTTTATATTCCTGTATTTCCGTATTTCTGCATTTTGTGCTTGTGTTTTTGCCCCAGTTTTGTGCTTTTGTAAGGGCCAGCTTCAAATGCGCAAAAGTATTCGGGCGCGCATCAAACTCAGTTGTATTATTTTAAATCCGCTTGCAATATTTTCAATTTGATTTTCAATTTAAATGGAAAGCTTGCTGCGCACAATGCTGCCAATATAATACATTTTTTATATGCATTCGTTAGCAGCAACAGAAGCAGCTCCTAGACAACAGCTCCTCCCAGAGCCAGCAAAAGAAGAGCCAAATATGAGAAATAATCAAATTTAGTTGCAATTTGTATATTACTTACTTCAAGGGCTCGAACTGGTTTTCCTTTAAATCCAATTCAAAATATCGTAATGAAGCAATCAGGGGCTAGACCGGCTCAGCAGTCCCTTCTCTGACCGTGTTCAATGGTCACGATATGTATAATTAATTGAAATGATTCCCTCTCTGAATAATTACACGCTTTCTTCGCCCCCTTCCGCGGATCCTCTCACCTGGCGAACGAACTGGAAACCAGGTCATCAAGCCACCTGGCTGGCAGTGCTGCAACGGACACGTGCTCTGCAATAATTGCCGCAGCCGCTCTGTAAAGTGTCCTGTGTGCCGGGTTCCCCTGGGACCGCGAGGTCGCTGTCTACTGTCGGACAAATTATTCACCCTGCTGGCGGAGAGCTTTCCCTGCGATGGCGGTAAGTGCACCCAATCTGCAAGTACATGCAGAGACTTTTATCTATTCAATCCAGGCGAAACGAAGACCGAATTAGCGGTGTCATTAGACGCCAACTGGCTGGTTCTGTCAGATACTGGCAGTTGACTGGGTTTATTTCAAACCAGGAGGGGCTTCAGGAGGATTGAAGCTTACATAGGAAAATATATAAATCAAATGTAATTCAGGATATTTCAATCAGTATTTAATATTTGATAACTATTGAAATTTAAAATATTTTAATTTCAAGTAGAGCTCGAAACACAATTTATTGATATTTTCAATGGTTTACCAGGACTCAACGTTCGTAATAAATGGATGAAAGGCTAAAAAAGATTTTCCTTAATGAGAAAATGTATATGAAGTATATGAAGTCTCCCCCGATATATCATATGCTTTCGCCTCTGTACTTCTTGTATTCACCATTGGCAACATCTTGAGCCTTGGCTCAGGACACCGAGACGTCATTTACTTGGGCCAAAAAGTTTTCTGCAGCGGCAAGTGTCAATGTTTCACTTAAATCTCAACCAAGGGCGGCGCAAATGAAAGAAAAATGCGAGCAGAAAGCGGAGCCGAGTCAAGAGTGCTTGAAATTGAGCGCAATGGCTCATCTTCCCTTGTTGTTCTTTTTATAGCATAATTATGTAACATAAATTGCTAAAGTTTTTCGCGCTTTATGCCGTTGCCATCTTGCCGGCATTGCGTTACATTGCCGCTCGCTGCTCGCTGCTCTCTGCTCGGAGCCTCGTTTAAAGTTTAGCCGCCTCGTTGCCATTTTCAATCTGTGTCCGCCAACTTAACTTGGAGTGAAGTTTACAGCGTAGGTAACAAGCAGCAGCGAGCACAAGAATTTCCGCGTTGTCTGCATTTGTTTTTACTTGTTGGTCTTCATTTTTTGCCACTTTTCCCGCACTTCGGGGGATTCTTCTTTAGTTGTTTCCCCTAGCTTATTCCGTGCTTAGTAGGTTTTTATTGCTTCCACATTAAGTGTGCATTCTTTATGTTTTGCTGAGATTTTCTTAGCTCATATTTATATACATATATATGGGGAATTATTTACTTTTTTCTATTTTCATTTGCCACTTGAACTTCTGCCGAGTTTCTGTCAAGAGGGCAAAATGCTCTAACGAGCGAAAATGGACAATTCCAGCGGCAGGGAAACTTGCAAAACTACGGTCATCAAGAATAGTGCGTACTGCACTTAAATAAAAAATATACACGATGAGCTTCCAAATTTATTTGAAATTTTTATCCATATATACAAATTTTAAGAATATTTTTAGAAATTTCTTAGCACTTTGCTTGAATTGTTTTTAAATAAAAGATGAGAGATATTTCATATATTTATTTTTTAAATAGATTATTTCCAAAATTTTCTTTGGTGCAGCAAACCGGGAAAAATCTTAAGCTATAGATGCCTCGCCTGCATTTATTATATTTACATTTCGGAATTCATTCCTGCGGGATTCTCATCGTTCTTGTTTCGTTCCAGGGAAAACCAGCAAGGTGACTGCGGCCCAGGGCTATGAAAAACTGAGCAGCGTCAACAAGTGCACAAATGAATATCATAATCAACCGAAAATGGCGTTGGCCAAGTCGAATTCCGGCAAGAAGCAGGACAAGTCGGTCCTGCCGGTTGCGGCGGAGCCAATGCCAAAGGGACCTGCACCGGCGGAAAGTGCTCGAGCTCCGAGTGATGTCGCCCACGAATTTGGTGGCAGACGGGGCAAGGAGCACTGCTCGCTGATAAAAGTGCAGCAGCAGCAGCAGCAACAGCAGCACCAGCCGGAGACTTTCGAGGAAGGTCACAACAATATGCTCGTTAAACCAAAGTTAAAGTTTGGCAAGAAAAGTTGGCGGATTGTGGGGCCAGATGAAGACGGATTGCGCTGCGATGGAGTCGCCACCACGAATAATGGACAGCGCATCGCCGGCGAGCAGGTGAAGAGCGAGTCTCAGAATTATCATTGCCCCACTGGGAAATCATGCAGCCACCAGCAGCCGGTGGCCAACAAATTGTCAACAGTGGCGTTGCAGTTGGGACAGACTACCGCAGGATCAGGATCAGGAGTGGTAGCGGAGACCGGCGCCTTATCAGTGGGGAGCCATAAACAGGAGGAGGCTGCCGGCGTAAATCAGGCGCTAGATGCAGTGCACCGGGAGTGGCAGCTGCTGCGCCATCTCAGCGGAGAGCACCGCCTGGCCGTGGTCCAGTTCTGCGGCACGTTCGGACAGCGGCTGTACGTGCGGCCCCCGCCGCCGCAGGAGGGCTTGGTCTGTCTGAAGATGAGCGAGGACCTGGACACGAACACAGACTCGGACCTGGTGCAACCATTTTTCTTGGCTGTCATAGCGATCGGCGGCGACGAGCACGCTGTCTTCCTGTGGCACCTGGACCAGGGCCCTCAGGGAGGACGGTCCAACTTTGAGGCTGTTGTCGAGGCTCAGGGCGAGGGCGTCAAGTGGTTCGGTCCAGTTCAGTCACTCCGGCGTAGTTGGCCCGAGATTAGGGCATCCGGCGAGTTCCTCAGCTGCCGCAACTTGGGCGCCAACTTTGAGGTGACAATCAAGAGCAGATAAAGCTGTGCCCAACCCGCCGCAAGACTGGCCCCCCCCCAAAGTATTGCTTAGTTTTAGTGCTTTAGGATAACTCCTTAATAGCTTTAAGCAAAATAAGACTACTTCTAGTTTTAGTAATTGCCTGGCTCTGCACGAGTGGCGATAGAGCAAACCAAAATGTAGTGAATATAAAAGGAAAATATAAAGTAAAATCGAAATCGAGCCACTGACAGCTGCTGTATGCTTTATAAATTATATTTGCATTTTTTCAAATGCGCGTATTTATCGGAAAAATGCAAAAGGCAATTTGGAAATGCAATATTGCAATATTTTTAATTAATAAAAACATTTAGAAATGTGCTTACCAGTCAGTTTGGAAGGGTTCCGGTCTAATGAGTCATTTAATACCCTATTCAAAGGGAAATATGAATTTTACGTCAAAACTTGCATGATGATATTAAATTCCCTACTATTTTGGGTATTGTTTTTAATTTCAGAAATATAATGAAAATTACATATAGGAAACAGCGTAAAAAATATAAATAATGCATCATTGATGGTATCATACAATGGTATAGATTTATTTGGCAAAAACAGAGTTACACATCGCAAATGATGAGATTTTCCCTCTCCTTTGTTTGCTTGGCTTAAAGAGTATGTTCTTTGTGGGGCAAAAATAACTCCGATGTTGAAGCCACTAGTGACTGACTGCTGGCTGCCTTCTGATAATTGACTTGCATGCAAATTAATGTTTTTTGCGCCACACTCCAGCGTGGGGGCGTGAATGGCTGGCTGTCCGACAAACAGTAAACACGGTCAATGCAGAGAGTCATTTTCATCAGCGCCGTGCCATACATAAATCCGTGCACCATCCATGTTTACTATATTTAAGGAAAAAAGAAACATTTGTGTCAGCTTTCCACAGTTTTTTATAATTTCTTTTTTTTTTCGAATTGCCCGCTTTCAGTTTGCTTTTGTGGCCTTTCCACACTATCGCCTGTTTGTTTTTGATGAGCCATCATCATCATCATCGCATCTTATGCACTGCCCTGCACTGCATGGCACTGCACTCAACACTGCAAACAATTGAAAAAGTGTGCGTAGTTAAAATAAATTAAATATTTTCGCACACGACACTTTTTGCGCGTGCGGCTGATGAGGAGATGATCTGGCTGCGACAAGGATAATGGCGGTGACGTTGCAGCGATTGGTCATGTTTCGCGCTGTCCATCAGGTAAATTAAAAACGTTGCTACGGCGGAGCAATTAAATTAAGGCCGGGCTGGCGGTGAAAGCCAACCAAAATTTGATGAGCCAGTCAAAATGCAAATTTTTTGAAAAAACAATTTACAAGACAAACGCATCGTTTTTAATGAACGTGTGGAAGGGCAAAATAATGGATATCCGTTAAAGATACAAAGTTTTTTAATTAATTTATTTTACCTATTAGACAAAGTATTCTTTCTTTGTCATTTTTTTAAATATAAAAAGGTAGGTTTTAATGAAATTAATTTGATATCGTTAGTAACTCAACTCTATTGACATGTCCTATAAGCACCCGAGAGTCACCCATATATAACACAGAAAATAGGGTAGGTCACGGCTCTGGTAGTAATATGGCCTCCCCTCCTTGCACACAAACAATAAGCTATGAATAGATGGCTAATAATAATCGAGCCATTCACTTCCTTATCTCATTCTGATAAATTACGAGCATATTTCATTTATTTATCAGCTAATTGGCCTGCTTCTGCGAAGTGTGGGAATATTGAATCGAAGTTAAATCAACTTCAAGCGACGCCAAGTTCCCTACACGTCTATATAGACCAATTCTCTCTCGACTCTCGCCCCCGATTCGCTTAGGTATAATCTCTTGTTGCTCAGTTTTCTGCTGCCAAGGGAGGCACCGCGTTCGGTTTGCTTTGCGCCGCTTGTTTGTTTGCCAATTAGTTTTAATCGAAGAGCGCTCGCTGGCTCTCCACTGGCCGGCGATTGTTTAAATTGCTTTTCTAATTAATGCGTCGGGCAAATATTTGTCAGTGCATGTGCGTTGCGATAAAAAGAAGCTCGTGCTCGGGGGTTGGAAGTCCAAGTTCTCGGCCCGCCTTGGCCACTGGGACTCTGACTCCTTGTCTTTCCGGCGGCCACGACGCGTCTTTTCCATTCGCTGTATTCCCTCGATTCGCGTGGTCGATTGCTTATAGTTAGTTGTATACAAGTATATTTTTCTCTTTTTTTTCGGCCTGTCGCGTTTCTCTTCGTTGGCCGTCACTTTGACTCAAGAACTGGCGGCTACGACGTCGTCCAGTTGCGTCACCAATCGCTCTTTGTCGCCGCTCTTTGTCATCGACTACTTATTGACAGTCAACTTTGTTTTGCTCCGCTCTTTCGACATGAGCGCCGACTTGGGTAAGCTTAAGTTAGGGGCTTTAAGACCGAACTTGACACTTAGCACTGGCAGTTTTTAATTCTCACATTAGCTGCTAATTTACGAGTTTATGGTTAATCAATTAAATGCCACTTTCTGCTGAAGTGCCAATAAATAAAAATCGTGTGTGCATACCATGGCTCGGAAAGATTCCACAAAAAAATATGTGATTTATATACATATTGGATTGCAGAATGAAATGATTTTTCCAACGAAAAGAATAGAATAAAACAAATATAAATTGCAATATAGTTTTTTATGGTATTCAGTGAGTTGATTGACATTCTAAAGCTTTGCATTGTTTTTAGCCAGAAATGAAAATATTTAGTGAAGAGTAGTTTATTTATAGAAGATAACTTTATATGTGCTTGCTGCTTTCCTGTTGAATTTTTGTTTAAGCTCAGGATCACAATAATGTTTCTAGGATGAAATTAAATATTTTATTTATTCTCATTTATTTTTTGCGACCATATCTCTTTGACATTCTCCTTCATAACTCCCTCATAAGTTCACTAGTTGGTAATTCAAAGTTACTAAGCAACTTCATAGATAAGAATGCAGCTATGGAGATATTAAACTTTGTGTAATGAAAACTTAAAGTTAATCCATGCTGTGCAAAGTGGAGAACTTGGACTTCAGCAAATTAGCGCTAAGGCTGATTGGATGACTAACGAGTGCCTTTCCCACAGATATCCTGGATGTGGTGGCCGGCAGTGAGGGACCTCCCTTACAGGCCTTCCGCAGCAGCAACCCCTTCGACGAGTCCTTTCAGAATCCAGCTCAGGGCGAGCTGTACCTAGAGCGGGACCGGGACCGTGATGCCAATCACACACCGCTGCAGCTACTGCGGCGAGCCAGCGAAACGGTAACCGCCAGCATCCTGGAGCCCGAGAAGGAGCACCTGCTGGGCGGGCGACCCGAGCCTCCACCTCGATCCCACGGAACCGGGATCCCAATGCAGGGCGCCTCTGAAGGTAAGTTAAAAGTCTAACTGTGCGCTGTCGTCATGGTGAAGCGCAGAGATTTGTTCCGGAAATTCTTTCCATTTTCCTCCATCCTCTGACGTACACAAAGCACAAACAGGCACAGGGACAAAGGAGAATGAGGAGAATTGTGGGAAGTTGGAGAGAGAGACATCCGGAGGCGCAGACAGTCAACGCTTTGTGGGTCGGCCAAGCGAGGTGGCTGTGAAGTGCATACTTAATATATGTAGTCGAGCATATATTCATAGTTTTTATATTTAAAGCTTTGTTTCTCTGATATGATCTGATTGAGGCATTTGGCTGTTGAGTGAACAGTGCATAGAGCGGCGAAGGAACAAAGGGCAGTGAGAACTGGGCGTATACGTAATATTTCCTCATACTAGAGTTACTGGGTTTGCGATTGGCGGGGCTTTATTTGAGTTGATTTTCTGCTTCTGGAATTATTCAACATAAAGAGAGAAGCATCCTCTCATTAGTTACGCTTGGCTCGGGTTCCTGCATCTGTTTTGGCAGGTGGTCCGTTGGGCATTGTTTTTTCCCTGTTATTATTGTTGAAAATTCGGGAGCTGCAATTGTTTAGCATGTGTCTAAATATGGGTTTGTTCGCTGCACTAACAAACTTTTGGCTGCCGAGTAGGACTCGCTTGCAGGCTATAGCCGCCATGGAATTTTCACACGAATAATGAGCCGTTTTTAGATTCCCACAATCAGGCAACTAACAGAAATGCCAAATGCCCGGGGCTTTCGGAAAAGTATGTTTCCATGAATATGCATTAGCTCATTTCCTCTGCATTCATTTCGCTTGCACTCGAGTTTTGCCCTCAGTGATTCCGACTCCAAATGAAACTCTAACTCTAACTTCCCTCTAGAAGTCATATTTAAATATTTGTGCTCTCTCGCTGCAGGCTCCAGGGGCTCGTTTATATTAAATAAATTCCATTTAAATGCAGCATCTCGGGCGATTTCTCAAGCTCAACCTTGAATGGATGCTCACCCTTCACTCGGCTGCCACCGACCACTTTTTATGTGTCGCTTCTGCTTCAGCTTCAGAGGCAGCGACATTTCTGTTAACTAAAGCCAACATGATATACGTTTGGCACACAAGCATTCTCGGCTATTGACAAATGCAGGGCGTGTGTGCCATGAGTATTCGCAGTAGTAGCAGCAGCAGCAGCAGCACCACCACCAGCAGCAGCAGCAGCAATGGCAGTGGCAGCATTCGCATTGCGCATTCGCCCCATGTGCCCATAGAGCCGTGCTCAAGTCAGTTCATTACGTATACGCAGCGGGTGACATTTATAAATGCCAGCGCCGCCGTGAGTCAGCATAATGATTGCCAAATGAATGGGAAAATTTTAACTTGCACACACTCCCGACGCCATTTGCATTGACGTTGATGCGTTTTGCCCAACAGCGTTTCGCAGCTTGACAGCATGTCCTTTGACTGCAGGCAACTCAGCTCTGAAGGATGTCGCACTTGCACTTGCTCTGTACCTAATTACTAAAGCTGCGCTTAATCGGAGCACTGAATTCCGCCTTTGACCGTCTGTCAGACTGATAAGCTGGGGATTTGTTTATATGGCTTTTCATGTTCTTTGCCATTTTCAATTTGTAGTTTTATTTGCCAAGCGATGAATGAAATGCATCTTGCTGAGCGCACGCTGACCTGCTTTCGTATTTTTCCATCTGCTCGGGCCCGGAGCCTGGGGTCCAAAAAGTTTGCCAGTTTTCCTGATTTGCGATGTATGAGCACTAAATTAGACGTGAATCGTTGGGGCGTGAGTTCGTCTCTGGGCAGGAAGTGCGTGACAACGGAATGCAATCTTAGCCAGCCAGCAGCTCGCTCCACTTTGCGCGGAAAGAAATAATTTTTTTGAATTCAGTGCCACGCACTGGTTAACAGGAAAGTTGCAATAGCTTGCAGCTTGCAGTGCAATCCTGCCGAGCACACACACGAGAAGGATGCGAAAAGCGGGCACGCTTAAGTAAACATAAATAAAATAAATGTGTGTTAGGTATGGGAAAAGTGAATTGATATTCGCTGCAGACACAGACAGAGACTCAGACTCTCAGACCCAGACAGGCCGAGAGCTTGAAACTCTTTGGTAGCAATAAAAAATATATATATGTATAATAAGTAAATAAAATGCAGGGAGCAAAAGTCATCACCGTGTGCAATTTAGCGTTTAAACATATTGAAAAAGCAACTGACGCTCGCCTGTAAATAATGAATAGTTGAAGAACCGATATAAATCACTGGAAATACACACAACCCGCCAGTGCAGTACACACCTCCCTCAAAGTGCATTCAAATAAAACCAATTTATGGCACTTTTTGCAACAGTTCCACGCTGTAATAACAATCTAAATGTTAAGTGACAGGGAAAAACTTTTTCAACTTTGAGAAGTACAATAAATTCTGCATTGGACCCCAAAGAAGTTTCGCCTGAGAACGGCAAATGTCTTGCCTGTCTCTCAGACTCTCCAAGTCTCGAACTTGTTTAGTTTTTGCGACGGCCTCGTCCGGAGCAGTCTTTGCTTTGCCTCGATTCCAATTAACACCTCGGATTCGCACCCGTACGCAACTCATTGCCGGGGTCCTCCTCACATGACAACCTAGTGACAAAAACTTTTGTCCAGCTGCAGCCAGGATCTTTACTTGGGGATCCATGCCCATTATTTTTTTTTTCGCACTGCGTGGGAGCAGAGTCCGTTTTTTGTGCCCAGTACCAGTGCCATAATTTGTGTGGAAACTTCTGCAGCAATTGAAAAGCGAATTTTTAGCCATCCAAGGAGCTGGAGGAGCAAGGCTGGCTAGATGGCTGGCTGGGAAAAAACTTTTGCATTATTTTCGTGCCTGGTCACTTGAAAGTTGCAGAAAATATGACAAGATAAAATGCCAAAAAGTGCCAGCAGCGATAGGGGGCGTACCCAAGGCCGAATGAGATGGAGAAGGAGCAGGAACAGTGGCAGGAGAATGGGGCAACTGCCAAAGGTAATAATCAATGGGGCGAGCTGCAGGTCCCGACCAAAGGCAGTCGCAATGCCAGCACCAAAGAAGCCTTAATGACCTGGCCAACTTGCAGTTCAAGTTGGCTCAACGCCGCTCCGCTGAGTGCAGCGCATGAATATGAAATATGAAATATCACAAGGAACAGAAGTGGAGTGGAGAACAGAAGTGGAGTGAAGAACAGTGGGGAGACTACCTCCGTGAAAGCACCGTCTTACAATACTCGCTGTGGAGCGCTATCTCTGCCGACACCTTTGCACAATTTATGCACAATTTTTTCATTGCAGCGGCGGGAGCTGACAAAAAATAAAAGTGAGTGCCGCAAAAACTTTTAAATGAGGCACATAATTCAAAAATGTGGAGATGCAGCCGAAGAAATCTCACTTCGCTTATCATTTCAGCCCGCCCATTCCCCCATCCCCCTTCCGAGCCCCGTTTTTCCTAGCAAGTTTCCTACGGCGGCGATATTTTAAATTAATTAGCAAAACTTAAATATTTGTTGTAGTTCAAACGCGAACTTCGCATTGAACTTGTAAATATTCAATAAGCTGGGAGCCATAATGAATTCATCTCAACTGAACCGCATCGAACCGAGCCGAACCGAGAGTTTGGCCCCGCTGAAATGGCAAATATTTGCCTGGCGTACATAAGTTTCTTGTTGGTTATGGCTAATTAATTGATAAGCAAATGCTCGTAATCATAATTGCGCCGCGGGCCAAACAAGTGTTTATGTTGGAAAGCCCCCAGGTCTGCGTTTCCCCAACTATTGTCGGAACCCAGGGATTCCTTGAAGTAAATCTCATCCCAGTCGGTGGGAAGATATGGACATTTCCGCAGAAATGGCAAAGAAAGATAATCAAAGGGAATACAAGCTTTTCTAAATTATATTGACTAGAAAGTTGGGAAAAAGTAACATTTTATATAAGAAAATATCTAAGTAGAGCTTTGCTAATTGCTACAAATATATTGTTATTTATAATTACAAATTAAAGGCCTTTGGAACTTCCCATATGCCTCAGAGTTCTTAACATCAACACCAACAGTTAGCTCTGGAAGTAGATATTTATTGTTAATATCTTGATCGGTCTCCGACAGCTCTTCGGATTAACACCTTAAACGCGTCTGATTTTCAGTGCCAATTGTTGCTAATAATCCAATCATTTCCCAACGCCTCGCATTAGCTCTCACTTGGCTCTCGCCTCTCGCATGGACTGTTCTCCAAGGTGTCTGCTAATTTTAAATTAATAAACAAATATTTTATGTGTTTCGCTCGCGTGCCCACGAGAGATTCTCCGGTCGGCTACTAGATGTATGTTTTTTATTAGCATAAGATAAAAAATATAGATGTTGGAGCTTTCCGTGGAAAGTACTGCGAGCGTTGGGATTTTAGTAGGCCGCGGCCAGCGAATGCGATTAGTTCGGCATTAAATTTTTGCGGTTCGGTGCGGTAGGTCGCTGATAGAACGTTTTGTACAGATTATAATCTCGCGGAACGGAATATATAACTCCAGTGAATAAAGTTGAGGTTTACAAGTGCTGTGACTGTCACAAACAAATTTATTTGTCCCCTGCCCAGGGTAGCATCACTTGCCACGGTTGACAAATTAAAATTTCCCAACTCCGAAATATAATTTCATTAGTGCTTTAGAAATTGTGAATGTTTAAATTCGCGTTATTGTTTTAAAAAGTTATATGTTCAACATTTCATGTTTGCTTACCTTTGACAGAGTTGAAAATTTCATATTTTTATTGCAATTAAAATTTATATGTAAATAATTGTATACTCTTAAAACAGTCCCAGCTTTTCTGTGTATGTAAATATTTTGATTGCCGGCTTTTTCAATAGCTTTTTTTCACCTTATCTCTCTCAGACGGAGAATACGTATATAAAAATCAGCTGTAGTTGTTTTATATTTATATTTTGATGTCTGAGAAGGTCACAGACATAAACGAATGGGTGTGCAAGAGTGCTTGTCAATAGGAACATTTGAAATAAAGATGTGCTTACGATACAAGTTTAGTAAAAGATTTTACTTTTAGGATTTTACTGGTTTCTGGTTATATTAAGCATACAAACTATCCATATGATACAGCTAATATTTATTGATTATTTGAAAGGATTTTAACCACTAATGATAGTAAAATATTTCAGTCCTGCTATCTTGACCAATCTTGATTGATTGATTAATTAAATTTGTATAACAGGCAACACTTGATAATTTTTATAATTATTATAATTTAATAAATTCTGAATTGTAAATTGTGCATACCCCACATAATGCAATAAGGAAATTAATTGCAGTAGAAATTTGTAAGTAAAAATTTTAATTTTTGCTAAGATTACTTGTAACTTAAACTTAAAATTAGCCGAAAAGAAAAATATTCATTATTTCACAATCTAATACAATTTCATGAGCATACCTTTGAGACCTGTAATGCAGATATTTTTAGACTAGCTTACGCACTCCCTGCGCAAGCTCCTTGGGTGGTGACAAAGCCCGACAATTAGCATCGCCAATCAATTTGGGCGTGTGTGTCAAAGAGTCGCATGACGCTCTGAATCGCAATCACAATCGACACGTGATCGATGGACAGATACACAAACAGGCAACCTGGAACTAGAGTTCGAGCCGCAGCGGCGAGAATTGGTGCTAAATATTTGCGCTCAATTAACACGTAGCCGGCGCAGCGGAGTGGTGACAAATGACAAGCAGATAGTCTTCTAAACTCAAATACAAACACAACTGGCAGCTGGGAAAATAAAAAGGGCCTATGTTGGTTTCTAGATTCCAAATCCCACAATCCAATCGAATCAAATCAAGTGTTGATTGCACGGGCAACTCTGCATAATAATGGCGAGGTTGCGAGGAGATTGTGGATTGTCGTTATTAGAACGGCGCTTCATATGCAAATCGCAGTCTCCCCTCCAATTAGCCCCTCCAGGTGGAGGCGTCAATTGCCCGGAATGGCATGGTTCACAACAAACCGGCATTAAGTGCGCTAATTATAAATGGAAATATTTATGTATTTCCTACCGCCTAGCTTCTAGCACTTTTCCGCCGCACTCGCAAAAGTGTGAAGTTGTCACGGCAACAATGCAGCCAATTATGGAGGCGACTGCCGGAGCACGAGCACCTGTCGTCCTGGCCCAGGCGAAAACATCTTCCTGCCGGCAGGCATCGGTGTCCTCGCCCTCGTCCTCGTCCTCGTCCTCGTCACGTCCTCTTCGACCCCTCAGAGCCCATTTTGTGCAATCAACGGTTGTCAATCTTTGTTGCAATCTTCATTTCGCCAGCGTCGACAGTGCCTTGAGTTCAGGGTGTGCAAGAGTGTCTGCTGCACTTAGCCATTTAAACGATCCAACTGCTGTGCTCTGCCGGGCCTTCGTTATGCATGAGCTGCAAAAGTGGCAGAGGAATGGGTTAAATGCAACCGGGATGGCTTATAAGACCCTGCTTATTTTGTTTTCATTTTTGGTACACAGTAAAAATGAAGGGGAAGGTTCTTTCATAAACAAAAGTAGCCTTTAAATTGAATAATTTACTTTGTATGAAAAATGGAAGGAATATGTAATAGAATCCTAAAAAATCATAGAATATTTCATCTTAAAATCACCTATATTTACTCCACTATATTAACATCTCTTGTCTGACTTTCGCACTAAAACCATGCCATTTTCGAATACCTTTTCCTCAGTGACTCTGACTCTGACATATCTATTAAGACATTTAAATCTGTTCGCCACTTACAGCTAAGCGCGGCAGACAGCAGCCAAATCAGAGGCAGCTGCAGCAGCAGCAGCAGCAGCAACAGCAGCAGCAACAGCAATACAACAGCAGAGCACTGACGCCAGGTGACAGGATGACGCAAGGAGCTGGCAATGGCAACGGCAACGGCAACGCGAGCACTGTGCCGCAGGGAACACAGTCACAAGGCGACAACCTGCCCACTCCTCCTCTGCATACCAAATTAGACATACAGAGGATCCCGGAGGACGCAGACGGCGGTGATGCCACACAAAACGCTGCAACAATAATTTTAACGCCGACATCATTAAATTTAACAAATACAACACAAAATGTTGCCGCCAACAATGCGGGCTCCGGCTCTGGCTCCGGCTTGCCAACTCCAGGCGGAGTTCATGGCGACGAGTACAAAGGACCCCAGTGGTAAGTGAAAAGCTCATGTGGCCAGAACTCCGGCTCGGTGGCATTGTGCGGATTTGTGCTTAACCCTTTGAATGCACTTCCGGCGGGACAGCAGCGCCGCCATTCACACTTGCATTGCACGCGTTTTTCGCATATCCGCTCGCCGCCTTTCGTTTTGTATTTTTGTATTTTGTATTTTGTATTTCTTTTGTGTGCCAACAATGTCCTTGTGGAAGTTGCCGCTGCACTAGGCAGCCGCGCGTGCTTCCGTTAGCGACGGAGCTGTGTTCGGTCCTGCTCCCAGCCAAATCCCATGTCCCCTATCCCCCGACGTCTAGTCAGCAGTCGAGCCTGATTTCCCGTTTTTTATTTCTCCCTTCTTTTTTTTTTGTCCTTTTTTTTTGGCTGCGACACTTACTTTAATAGCTGGCGAAATGCCTTGCTGGCTGCAGGCGTTTATTCTCGTTGTTTACAACCACGCGGCGTATGAGTTACAGTGTTACGTATCCGACCCGTGGGTGTTTCCATTGTGCTGCTTCAACGGGTAGATGCTATCCTTACTTGGATATCTTCAGCAGCAGGGCGAAGAAACTGTAGGCATTGTTGATAGTCTGCCAAAAATATGTACATAAGTTAGTAAGGGAGCGCATAATTCAAATATTTTAAATGTTTGCATTTAAGTGTTAAATTCTTGCAGCTCAATACATTTAATAGGAATCGGAGAAGGAGAGAATAAATTGAGTCATTAAAAATTTTCACCTTTACAAAGATGGGCAATCCGATTTCAAAGAAGACCCCAGCCCGCACCTTGACCGGTCGCTTGAGAAACTCCATGTAACAGTTGAGCAGCTTGCGAGTGCCCACGGAGTACTCCAGCCAGTTGGTGCCAAAGACGCTGTTGGTTAGGGCATTTGCATGAAAGGTCAGCTCATTGCCGTAGTAGCAGGGAAGAAAGATCTGGACGATCATCACGGCCACGAACTGCACGGTGGTGAGGAACAGTCCTGGGCGTTGCTTGAATCCCATATGCACCAGTCGATAGGCGCTGAAGCAGATAATGAAGGCGCTTAGAACGACCTGTGATAGGACGTACGGAGATACCAGCAGCTCGCACTCCCTTGTCAATCGGCGGACTCTGGCGTGCAGCCGAAAGAGCCGGCGCAGCTCCGGCTTGGCCTGCTCCTCGGGGGCATCTTGCAGAGCCTGCAGCCGGAGGCTCATCAGCCGAAAGAGCGAAGCGATCTGGAACATGAAGTAGCAGCCAAGGGTGTCGAGCAGAATGTTGGACAGGCAGCAGAGTGTCATGGCCACCACGTTGTAGCCCCAGGCGTACATGTAACGCTCTTGATTGCGCCACTCGAAGGGCACGTAATAAGCAAAGGGCAGCTCGTATTCCTCCTGGAGGAACACGCTGACATATCCCATTACGGCCACAAAGAGACTGCCTCCGATGTAGCCGTAAAAGATGCGCTGGAATTCCTTCTGGTTCCGATGCCAGAACTGGATCTCCTCTGGATTGCGTAGACTATAAGCTGCATCATTTTGTAGTTCCTCTAAAAAGTGAAACACCTCATCGCGACGGTACCAAATGTTCAAGAGCTTGGTGACCAGCGCCAGCTCGGTTATGGACATGTACAGAACCTGGCCGGCCTCCTCGAAATCCGCAGAGGTAATGGCCTCATACCACATCAAGGCTATATAGGTGAATGTCAGAGGCAGATGCAATACAAAAGGATAAATGCGTTTTATCCAGGACAAAAGGCCGCCTTCTTGCTCGTTTTTCCACTTAATTAGTCCCGTGCACCTCTGGACCACAATTAGTAGGCGGATTGCTGATATACGATCTGTAGACTCCATTTCAGTAACTCCAATTTCATTCACTTTACGAAGGACAAACTCAGAGTTTTCCTGCTTATATAAGCTTTGGGGATCCCAAAGTATTCGTAGGTCACCTTTGGGACAGTTCTCTGATTGAGGCTGAACCAGGGCGGTGTTATCGAAACTTTTCCTAGCGGAACTTACAATTTCCGTTCTAGTTCGTAGATATTACAGGAAAAATGAGCTAGTGATAAAACTTGCATCGGGAATGTTAAGCATTAATGTAAACGCTTTCCCTGAATTTTGTGGAACCGGTTCTTTTTGTGAGCTTAGTTCCTGTGCTTTTCCGTCCCTGATTGGTTTCGGTAATCAGTCAAAATATTTATACAATTAATGAGCAAAGGCAATTACAATAATTAGCTTGCTGACATAAATGTCCTGTTAATTGCTGCCCGTCTCTAAACGTGTAAGTCACGCAATAGAAAACGAAGATGACAGGGGAAATAACCCCATACCAAACTTGAAAGTTCAGATTTTCACGTCAGTGCATCGAAAACTGCGAAGCAGTCAACAGGCTCTTATTTAAAAAATTTTGTTTATTAATATTTTGTAGTATCTTCTTTGACTTTTATTGGATTTAGATTATTATTTAGATTATATAAGATTTAATTATGAGATATATGGTACACAAGTATGTATAAGTCGGAAGAAACTGAGGGTTTTCCACAGCTATCTGCGTATTCTGTTTTATGGTTGAACGTATTTAAGAAACACAATGAAATAAATTTTAAAAACTGTTTTTGTGAACCATTACATATTTTGGAAGTGAGTTTTTTTAATAAGAATAGTAATGGTTTTAAAAAAAGTTTAATTCTGAAAGCCTAAATAAAAGCAGACTAGGAAAGAATCGAAATACGACTGTTGGCAATCATTCGACTTAAGGCCTTTCGATAGCATAAAAAAAATTAAAATATGTACATTCTACAGATTTTAAATCAATAAAAGTCAAAACTCAGTATTAACTTCGACATATTTTATTTAAATTCAAATAGCAAAACCCATAGACCTACTCTACATTCGACGATTGAAATACATACAATATTCAAACAAGGTGCCATAATTAAAGCACAGTTTTTCTGGCAAAACAAATTTAATTTGAAATAATCTATTGACATAAGCATGTTTAGTTTATTATTTTATTTAAATGATTGGCCTGATTTCATTTCGATACATTCAGTAGCAGGGCAAAGAAGCTGTAGGCATTGTTGATGGTCTGCCGGTTAAAAAAAGAGTCTTTAAAAACAAGATTTGCATCAAGAATTATAGAACATCAACCTTGACAAAAATGGGCAATCCAACGGCGAAGAAGTTGCCGGCTCGAATGGTGACTGGTCTCTTTAGGTGCTCCATGTAGGCATTAAGCAGCTTGCGAATCGGTGGCCCACACTGCAGCCAGTTGGTGTGATAAACCTCGTTGGTCAGCTGGTTGGCATGGACGGTTATCTCATTCCCATAATAGCATGGCAAATAGATCTGTAGAATCATCACGCTGAGGAATTGCAACATGGCCACAAACTGGCCAGGATTGTCCCGGATTCCCACATGCTGCAGACGATATCCGCTGAAGCAGATGATCAGGGCACTCAGGATGATCTGTGATAAAATGTAGGGTGATACGATTTTCTGGCAGGTTTGGGTTAACCTATAAAAGAATGACTGAGGTTAGAATAAGCACACAAATTATTGTTAAATGATGACGAGACCTGCGGACACTCTGATGCAACCTGAAGACGGCACGTAACTCCTGTCCAAAACAAGCCTCGTCTTCTATATTCTTGAGAGCTCTCAGTCGCAGTCCCAGGAGGCGATACAGAAGAGATATGTGGAACAGGAAGTAACAGCCCAGGGTGTCCAGGGTTATATTGGAGATACAGGTGAGGGTCATACCTGCCATATCGTATCCATAGGCAAACCAATAACCCTTTTCGCTTTGCCAATCGAAGGGCACGTAGTAGGCGAAAGGCAGCTCGTAATCCTCCAGGAAGAGCACTCCCGTGCATCCACTGTAGACCACTCCCAGGCTAATCAGTATGTAGATGTAAAAGAACCACTTAAAATAGCGCTGCTCTCGATGCCAGAAATCCAGTTCCTCCTCCCCGTGAAGTTCATAATCCGGCCCATGTTTCAGCTCTTGCATCAACTGCCAAGCCTCCGAGCGATGGTGCCATATGCTCAGGATCTTCACCACAAGCGCCATTTCCGTGATGGACATGTAAAGCACCTGGCCTGCCTGCTCCAGGTTGCTGGAGATGAACGCCTCCAGCCACATGAGTCCGATGAAGGTGAAGGTTATGGGCAGGTGCAGCAGGAAGCGGTAGTTGCGCTTTACGAAACCCGAGATGGTCCACTGCTCTCCTTCTCTCAGCGACCAGGGCCAGAGGCCGAATAGCTGCATGACCCGCAGAATTAGGTGCATAGACTCCGTCCTATCCTTGTGAGTGTCCATTGGTCTTGTTCCTGGTTGAGTTTCCTGTGTTCGGGCTACTTTTATACCCTGAAGTAGACTCGGTAATTAGCAGCAATTATGCGTGCATAACTTAGACACACGAAACTCGTGCTGTAATCATTCTGGCCATAATACTTTTCAGTTTATTCACAATCTCCTAGTCGGTTGGTCAACTCTTTTCTGCTTATTTTAGGTGGCGTTATTTGGTTCAGCATTGGGTGAACACTTCCGAGCAAGTGGCTCTTTTGGCCATTTTCCTGGGACTCTGGGCCATGGCCTGGGTCCTGCTGCCGGATTTCTCGGAGCCACAGACAGTCATCATGCGCATTGCATTCCTCTTTGTGGGTGCCCAGATCTCTGGCATCCTCGTAACCTTCATCCACCTGCCCGACATGCTGGGCATGCTCTTTTTCGGCGTGCTCTACACCAATCTGGGCCTGGCCAATTTCGAGGGCTATCAACGATTCGAGTTGTTTTTGAGGTAAGAAAAAGGAAATGTTTAATGAAAAGTCTAGCAAGTTTTTATTTCGCTCATTAACAGGGAAATGGCTCTGATAAACATCATGCTGCTGGCTGGCCTGGGACTGGATGGCGATGCCTTTAAGCGGCTGTGGTTCATGATTCTCCGGCTGACACTGCTGCCCACAATTGTCGAGGTTGCTGTTATTGCCGGACTGGCCTACCTCACCCTGTCCATGCCCTGGCTGTGGGGCATCGCTTTGGGGTGAGTAAGGTTTATATGTTTCTATAGGGACATCATGAAGTGTTAACATTGCAGTCTGGTCATCACTGCCGTCTCCCCAAATGTTGTCGTCACCGTGATGCTCAAGCTGAAGGAAGATCGCCTGGGCCTCAACAGCGGCATCCACACGCTCATCTACGCCATGACCACATGCAACGATGTGGTGGCCATCTTCATGTTTGGCGTCATAATCAGCGTAATATTCTCCACGAGTGCGTGCCACCCGCCGAGACTTGAAAGCAGCCTTGACTAAACTCCAACCCTTCGATTTCCACACTTTCGACTGTCTTTGCAGCCTCGCTCACCCAACAAGTGCTGCAGGGACCCATTGGCATCGGGATTGGACTCGTTTTTGGCTATCTCTACGGCACTATGCTCCAGTACTTGCCGTCCCGCAACGCGGTAAGCATTCCGGCCAGACAAAGGCGCGGACCCAGACGCAGCTCGTCCTCGTTGGAGCTGGAGCTGGAGCTGCACTTAAAATGCACATTCAGTGAACACTTAGACACTCAATCAGCGCATTTAATGATGCAAAACGCGCGCAAGTCCCAAGTGGCAGGAGGGTGGTGGCGGGCGCTGCTCTGTGCCATATGTACAGGCCGGCATAGACGACTGCACGGCGCAAAAATGTCCTTTAAAAACGGAAGAACGTTAAGAATCATTTAGAAAATGGTTAACATTAGAAGTTGAAATTTGAAAGTTGAATTATTTCAATGAAAAAAAGAACCTATTTTCCATATTAGTTCCATAAAAGCTAAAAAAGTATAGCACATCAGTTTGTTGAAGCAATCTTTCCTAATTTTTTCGCCAAGTGTAAACTTCTGTTCTCTCCACGCCGCCCAAGCGATTGTTTGTGTGGGTGCATTTTGCATAAAAAGACACTTACATGCACAACGACTACAACGACGACGGAGCTGGCGACATTTGCGACGACAGTTACTGCCAGCATCTATGTGAAGTTATGCCGGGTAGCCGGGATGCTAGGATGCCAGGATGCCAGGATGCCGGGGACATCGAGGCAGTGCAGCCGCAGCGCAAGCCACAAAACTCATTGCCGCAACTTACACCGCTAATGGCGCGCATAATCAAACGCCATGGGTGGTGCACTGAATGCGCTGCTGTGCCACCCACCAGCCACCAGCTTCCATCTACCATCCACCATATACCAGCCATTACTCCCGCCTCACACTCACACTCACACACACACACACATCGGGTTCTCATAACTTTTGTTTTCTGCAAGTCGCGCTCTCGCCTTTGCCATCGTCAAGTGGCATCCACATCCGCATCCACGCAGTGCTGCAGTTTGTACAAAAATTTCACGCTGAGCGTCGTTGAAGTTGCGCCACTTGCATCCATCCCTGGACTCCCCAAAGCCACCCCCTGTAACACACACACACATAGCCACAGCTTGGGGCTATTCACAGTTCGCTGTCAGCATCAAAGTGGGGGCGCTGTCATCAGGCCTCGGCTTGGGCCGCAGCTTCTTTTTGCATGTCATTGCAACCGCAGTTATTTTATTATTATTACGCAGTCTCTTGTAATTTGGCATTCACCGTCACCTTCGCCACTTATTTCACTGGCGCTCGCCGACAGTATTTTTCAATAAGATATTCGCGCAAAAACTTTGGAACTTAAGGATGCACCGGAAAACGGAACTTATCGCTAGAAAAGTGGAAAATTAAAAGTCTTAGCGAGACGGAAAAGTTCAGTTTCCCCTTTAATAACGACCGGTGGACTAACGAAGCAGAATCGAAGCCAATTTTATGCAATTTTATTGCAAGCAGCCGCTTAAACTTAACACAAAACTCCTCGACAGACGAAAAAAGTGTAAATTGAATTACAGCCATTTTGCGGTGCTGCTAGGTAACTAAGGAAAATGAAAAGATCTCAATTAGAAACTCCACACCAGCCACAAGAACTGACAGGTTGTCACTACAGCCGGTTAGTTAAAAAATATCAAAATATTATCCTTATGAGAAAGCATTGTCGCAAGCCAGATTTATCAGATCTAAATCGGTGTAGATGAAAGTCATTTTGGTACAATTTTTGAGCTCTGAAAAAATGTAGGTAAAAACAAACAAAAGCAGACTTTTTTTTTGCACATACTGCAGCCCACGTTGCGTATGCGCAACCTGACCACACCAAACACAAACAATGGACGGATACGGGATAAAAAAAGCGAACCAGTTTCCATCACAGTTTTGTAAAGTGATTGTCTTGTGTTGTTTTTTCCCCCTTTGCCTTCACCTGTTATGGCATTCACTCTCTTCATATCTGTCTTGTGCTCATCCTTGCAGACCTACGCAAATGGGCTGCGCTTCGTCCTGACCATCTTGGGAGGCACCATTGCCGTGATGGGCAGTCGCGTCATTGGCTATACGTCGGCCGGCGCCCTGGGTTGCGTAACGACAGCCTTTATTGCAAGGATTGGCTGGCGGCGGGAGGAGAACAAGCTGACACCACAGCAGCTGCAGGCCCAGCAAATTGTAAGTATTCAAGCACTGTTAAAAATAATTCGAAAAAAAGTATATTTCAGTAATTAAATTTGTTTTTATATCTATTATTTTGTGGTTACTTTTAGTAGTACTAATCTCCTCTTTATTTACTTTTGCATGAGTTAACCGAATTCAAGAGAAACTTAATTATTTTTTTCCGTGAATCGCATCAGGATTCTGATTCAGTCGGCTGGCACTTTGTGCCCCGGGAGTGCGTTGGATTTGCCTTCACCTTGGCGTTTCTGAGTGCTTTTGGGGCACTGAGTCCACCCGCTCTTTTTCTGACTTGTTTGGGTTTGAGTTTTGGGTCAAGAAAAATGCTCACTGGCAATAGAACCATTTTTTATGTCTGTTCCTTTTGGAGCCGCTGCAGCTATAAAAAGCGCCTGTATGTGCGGGATTTTTGCTAGGTAATTTGTGACATCACGTCCTTGTCCCATGTCAGAGTCGACTGCTGGTCCTCGATTTGTTTCGAGCAAGTGTTTTTCTTCGGCTCTCTCCATTTACCGTTTACCTTTTACCTTAAACTTTTAACCCAGATGCTGGACGGCCACTTGATTTCCAAGGCAACGCTTCGCTCCGAAAGCCGATTGGCGAATTGGCTTTCTGGACAGCAGTTGTGCTGTATCTTGGCCAGTTGATTTAAATGGTCCTTGGGCGAGGGGGAACTAAGGAAAACATGACGAGAACGCACAGATCTAATAACAAACCATTGATTTCTCTTGCAGGCAAGTGTGCCCAAGCGCCTGGACCTCCTGTGGAAGTTCCTCAAGCCCGTCTCCTTCGCCCTCATCGGCAAGGAAATTAATTTCAACGTGCTGGAGGGCCATGTAATCGGTTATGGGGCCTTGTTGGTGCTCGTCGGAAGTTTGGTAATTAAAATGGCTGCCGGAGGCGTGCCCCTGCAGCCGGAGGTGGTGCACCGCTCGCCCGGCCACTTATTTAATTTCTTTCGGTTCCCATTCAGTTTGTGTCGGGAATACTCCGCCAAGCCACGGGTCCCCAAGGTTCGGAGTCGATCCCCTCCCAGTCTATGGAAACAAAGAACGACTACGAAATCCGGGAGTGGCTGAGAAAGGGGATGGGAATGGGGGCAAACCCGAAATGAAAATGTTCTGGCACCGCAATGCAAATGTTACCTGCACACACAACTGAATGTGGAAAACCGAGGAGCGGGGAGAACAAAAAAAAAACAGCAGCCCTAGATGACCATTTTCTTGTTCTTATTTTCAGTTTCGCTTGGCTTTTGCATATTTATCCACATATGGCGGAAATCTGTCGAGAAAGGAACGTGCCTACATTACAATTTCCGGTTTTCCCAAAGCAACTGTCCAAGTAAGTTTCCCGTTCCGCGTGTCATGTTGTTGCGGTTGTCCCTGTGCTCGCTCCTCCATCTCTCTGCCTCTATTTTCCCTTGCTATTTCCCATTTCCCATTTCCCATTTCCCATCCTTTGTCTCCTGGCCTGGTGGCGCTTTTTATTTCATTGCCGGCCATTTCACTCTCTTGCCACTGGCAGCCGGGCTGGGTTGGCTGTCGCCCTGGCCGCCGTCCTGGTGTTTCCCATGCTTAAGTTATACACGTATTTGCAGGTCATGTTCTCTTGGCCAGAGTCATCGCCGCCGAAGCTGCCACTGCTGCAGTTGGCATGCCATCCCTTTTGTTTGCAGTTTAACCGCAAACGGACATTTTGTTTATGTCGCCTGGCGAGGAGTGTGCGAGCTCCTGGCCAGAAGTGTGTCGGTGTGCGTCTGAGGTTGCCAGAAATTTAAATGTTCCGCTGGCTTACTTATTCGCCATCCTGTCTTACTGTCCTGGGAGGAAAAAAAATAGAGAATAGAATAGAGAACACTGTGGCGGAGGTCACATGTGTGGCTGCTAAACTTTTCCCTAATATGCGGCACATATTTCATTGTCCCCCTTTTTTGTACTGATTTAATTAAAATTGTACAGCACAAACCGTACTTAAGCTGGTCTTTGCTCATATCACTCATACGCAGCGGTAGCCGTCGCTTTATATAAGCCACCTAACCAGAGAAACTCTCTTCGTTTCAGGCTGCTCTCGGACCGGTGGCTTTGGACTTGGCCCGAGCCGCAACTACGGCCAACGCCGATCAGCTGGCACTGGCCAGCAATGTCCTCATTATCTCAGTGCTGGCGATTATCTTCACCGCTCCGTTGGGTGCCATACTCATGCTGCGCCTGGCGCCGCACTGGCTCAAGCACGGCGATGCCGTGGAGGCAGTGGACTCACCGACCACGCCCACTCCTACGGCTTTGGGCCAGGTAAACGCAGTCAAGAGGACATAGCAGCTGGGGGAGTGATCCCAAGGTTCTGGTGTTGACCCTTCGCCGAAAGTTGTAATCCAAATGTGCCGATGCCGCACTTAGCTAGAAATCCTCCTCTCAGTACTTATACTTATGTGTACTTAGTCGCATTCGGTAAAACTCATTGCAAATAAAAGTAACTGCTTACAGTTACCGGCGTTTGTTTCATTTTGCTTACAGCAGATACTAGTTTAGGTAATTTGTGCAGAGAAGCTGTAAAATTATTAAATCATAAATGAGAAAATATTCTAAAGATTCCTTAACCTATAAAAGATATTGGCAATCAATCGATATATTAATTTTGTATACATAAGAAATTACAAAATAAACCATAGCCAATATCTACTGTATTTTCAAAATGAGGTGAGTTCTTAAATTTCTTTTCAATTCCAGCCATACCCGAGGTACCTTTTTTATTGAGCTAATTTCCCTGTTATTTGCTTATTTTTTCCCGAAATTTCAGCGAATTAACAAAGTTTAGTCCTAATCCTCAAGGACTAGCACCCCAAAAGGCCAACTTGAAAAAGTGTCCCGCAATCTGAGCGAGGGATTTTATTGTTTTTCCCTGACACTTTGGCAAAAGAAAAGCTTTTTCGGCACCTAATTATGACGGGATCTGTGTTAATCCCAAGGCTGGAGCCTTTGCTAATTGATTTTATAATTAATTTTGGGGGCTTTAAACGCTGCAGCCGGGTCCTTGCGTCATGTCAAATCAATCCGAATTAATGATTGACAATTGAACAAGCTGTTACTGCGAGTTAGGGCCACTCAAAGGCTTTCATCCTCCATTCGGCGAGTTGGTCAAGTATATAAATGAACCCGAAATGATTTTGTTATTTTCAAAGAACACCGAAGACGGTCTTTTCCCAATTCCAAACTCTCTTTCTCTCTCCTTGCCGTATTTTTACGCCTGCTGCTTTTGTGTCAGGAGGAGGAGAACTTCGCTTCCAGCTGGAAAAAACAGGACCAAAGGCAAAAACACAAAATAATGGCTGAGAGAAGAATGCCATTTAATTGAAAAGTGATTGTGGGGCTAACCAAGGAGTTCTCCACCCTCCCACCACCTATAGAACGTTGACACCGAGCAGCTGCAGCATTTGCAATGCAAAAGGCTTGGAATGAACTTAATGTCCTGGTCGCCTTTGATGTTCTCGTTGTTCCTGCGGCCGCTCGCATGACAGTGCAGTTGGTGCAGTCAAAAACTTGATAATTACTACTTGATCACAGAATGCTCTTAGTAACAAATATGTACCCTTAAATGGTACAAATTGCAAGGAATTTTGTGTTCCATACGGTTGGAAAATATCTATTTAAGGCTTAAAAATTAAATTTGTGGTCTATGACTTGGAGAAAAGTAGTTTTATTTATCAATTATGAAATAGTGTGCAAATTAGAAAGTAAAACATATTTCTAAAACTTAATTATTATTAAGCACAATTATCTTAAAAACTGCTAAAGTGTTTCCCTCTGTGTAATAGCTAAGCTTCATCTGTGGCCCGGTTGAGTGAATGCTGAAAGGAATGAAATTAATAGACGGCAAAAACGGACAGAGAGAGAAAAACTTATCATTTTTATTATCTGGCAGCTGCGCATATTTATACCCTACATCCTCCCTCTCTCTCCCAACCTCCGATCCCGTCTCTTTAACCTTTGTGCGCCACAGAAAAGAGTTGAAAATTGAAGGTAAATTAGTGTTATTAAACTGGCTGCACAAAAATAATTGCGCAACTAAATGAAAATTTTAATGAAAATTCCTTGGTTACCTTTTCCTTTTTGTCTCTTTTTTTTTATTTGTACCTTTGACTTTTCATTTGCATTTTCCAAGCTTTCTGTTATTAGTTGCATTGTTTTCGCAGTTGATGTCCGTGCAATTAGCATAATGCAAAAAGCATCTGCGATGCCAGGAGAGTAAAACGAAGGACGGGAATGGATTTCAGCTTGACCTGGAAGCCGCAAAAGAATTATAATGAAGTGCGTACCTGGATTTCCATTTCGCAAATACCCAGCGATTGAGTTATGTTCGCATCGCATGCGGCCTGGCGCATCAATTATGCTGCCACCGGCATAATCCTTCAAAACTCATTGCTCTTATCGGGGCCATTGAAATGCCAGCGGCCATAGATCAACCTTATCAGCGCAGCCAAAGCATTTTCCTGTGCCAAATAAATTCCAGCAGTTTATTATTCTAATTCGCATGCCGAATTCCGGCAGAAAAAGAACGCCAGGCACGTCACCACCTGGCCACCCATCTTGCCGCCCGGAAAATACACAGAAAATCCACCACCCACAGACAGCCAGTTGTGCGAGTGGGAAACGAAACGAAATCAAATCAAAAAGTTCACAAAAATGCCAAACCAACAGAAATTAAGTTATAAAATTTTAAGGACTATGCGCAGTTTAATTTCCAAATGCCATGCCACCACCCATTGCCCCACTGCCCAAAGACACACAGGTGGGTGACTCTCCCCAGGCTCGAGGAGAGCGTATTGTGGTTTTTGTTATGCGCCGATTACCATAAAAACAAGCTAAAGAAAGTTGCGTCCTCCTCGCCAGCCATCGCATTGCCTTTCCCTTGACGTCGCGTCGTCGGAAACGGAAATCAAGAAAACAAAAAGAATGAACCCAAATGAAGTCAAACCTGGCGCCCGCTCCTTCAGTTAATAAAGTTAGTTGCGTTTGCCTTGACGGGGAAAGTTTTGAGTTATAAGCGCGCAAATTATGGCTTACAACAAAGCCAACCAGGCAGCCAGCCAGTCAGTCAGTTAGGCATCCAGGCATCCAGGCAGCGAGGCAGCCAGCCGGCAAAAAACAGCCAACAATGCTGAACAAAGGAAAACAATTAACATGACGAAGACACATAAAATTTCCACTTCCACTTCCAGTCCTGCCGCAGTTGTAGTTGTTGGGTGCGTCGAATTAGCAGTTGTATTTGCTGGCTCGAAATGTGCGTCAATCACGTGATGGGAGCCGCCCTCAGCCTTTGGAAAATCCCCGAAAATTTCCACCTTCCCAAGCGACTCTCGTCTGCGTCTTGTTGTTTTGTTAATTTTAATACATGTACTTTTTATCGCTCGGCATTCCGCGGCAAGCTGCTGGCTGAATTAAGCCATTTGTTAGCTGTATCTGTGGCTAAGCTCTGGCAGCTCCACCCCTGGTGGAGGAGAAGGAGGAGGAGATGGAGAAGGCTATCAATGCCAGTGCCGGGTTTCGGGCCACAGGTCACAGCACATCACAGTTATTTTCGTGTAAATGGCATATTTTTTATAGCTTGTCGCTGGCGTCTTGTTCCTCGCGCTGTAATTAGACAAAATTGTTGGCTGCCACGACTCCGCCCAACTCCACGCCCACCAAAAAGTAACCCCAGCTCCCATTTCACCAGTTCACGATTGTTCATTCAGTCCTCAATTCCGCTGAGTCTCTGTGCCGTCGTTGTCCTGCCGCTGGAGGTGTGTTTGACACTTGGCGTGTCGGGATAGCGAAAATATTATTCCTGACCAGCGACCACTCACCAGGGATTGCAGGGAGAGAAAAGTTTCTGATTAGTTGATATCGAAATAAATAATATCATAAAAAAGGTAAATCTGATTTAATATTAAAAAAAAAACCCTTTAGGATTACAGTTGATTAATTCGTTTAAAAAGTCTTTTTAAAATAATAGAACAATTTTTATTACTTTCATATTTTTGGCATTCACTTCAGGTTGTCTTCGAAATTAAACAAATTTCCATTTATATAAAACACACATAATACAAAAAATGCTCGCTGGCTATACACAATATTTTACTGTGTTGAACTTGGGGATGATCGTTGCGCAACGTCGGTTTTTATTGTGATTATTTAGAGTATGCATGTTTATAAAGGGAAATTCCACGAGAGTAATTATGCAGTAAACACGTATCACGAAGCTCGGCCACTAGGTAGAACGGCAGCCCCTACCAGATTTCACGGCAACGTCCACGATGGTCGGGCAGATAGCCCGGCTGGCAGGGAAAGTCGATCATGGCCACCTCCATGATTTTTTCGGTGACAGGCTGACCGGCTACGGCCGGTACCCGCGCCGCTTCGTAGGCTTCCCGCACCTGCTGCTCGTCCAGCTCTACGCATTGGTTTGGCTGGCCGCGGGTTTTCTGGTTACCGGGACACTCGACCAACTTCAGGCAGTACTTGAGACAGGGACGAGGAGCCGGCACCTGGGTGAGCTTCTTGCTGCAGGTGAAGTGAGCCTGGCAGTCAGCCGCTATGGTGGGCACATTGTTGTTGACAAAGAACGGACGCCGTGGCTCCTCTGTGGTTGTTGTTGTAGTAGTTGTGGACGAGGTTGTGGATTCGCGATGGAAAAGTTTGCCAAGAAGGCCGCCCTGCACGGCGGTGACTAGGAGGACCACCAAGAGGAGGAGCTGCTTCATCGCCGATGTGTGTTTACGCCTTGACTGTAGTTTGACTACAAACCGGGGCCATCTTCTAAGAGAGGAGATCAGCAGCAGTGCCTCGATAACCTCTGACCCCGGTGGGAGAGCGCCCGAGATAAGCCTAATGACAGACACTCTCACATATTAGTTTATAATTCGAGGCAATTTTTATTTCATTTTCGGTCGGCTTTAAATTGGTTTATCACAAAATTCAACTGCATTTGAGGTGTGCGGCGGGTTGAACAAGCGGCGGTGGCAGCGGCAGACGCACATTTTGGCAAATTTGACACAGGAATTGAATTATCTGCTTTCTGTGAACCGCAAAATTGTATAAATAAATATTAGTCGATTCCGTATTTCATACATGCGTACGCATAATTTCGAGCAGCCAGGGGAGAAGCCGGGGGCGAACCGAAAACTGACAGTTTACTATAATAGAATATAGGCAGGGCAGGAAACGCGTTTGGAAACCAAAGCGCTTTTTCGATGATAATGTCGATGATTTGTGAATTGCGCTTTAAGTGGCTTTAATTGATAAGAAATTGTTTGGTGAGTGGAGAGCTAGGTAAACAGATCACATGGGCATTTTACTCTCTCAACTGGAAACTGATGAGATTTCTATTAGACTTGATAGTTTATTTAATAATTTTTACGAGATTTTGGATGCCCTTTAATTTAATTTATTTTGAAAGGGAAAAACAATTTTGCTAAAGTTAGGGTGCAATTATTTCTATAAAACTGTTAATTAAAATCTACAGATGGGTATTAATTTATTACCTACCAAAATTCAATTATTATTTCGCTCCCCTTTAATGTTTAAATGTATATAAACCAATCAACTAATTTACCCAAATTTCCCACATGCCAAATTATGTATGTTGCCACCCATTGCCACAGATTTCTCCCATTAGATTATGGCAAGACCTCACAGGAACTTGCGCTGCACTCAGGGCTCATTGGATATCCTCAATGGACGACCACGAGGCATCCGAACAAAGGAGACCGCTAAGCTCCTGGCCTGCTGGTGACTTTACAGATGGGGCCTAATGAAGCAGCTCATCGCCGTTGTCGGCCACTCCTTTGAACGGGATCCGAGAAGACTCCGTCCAATCTAGGCGCTGGCAGCAAACTATTTGAATAATTGATATTAATTGCTGCCAAGAGCTGTCAAAATTAATTTGTGATGTGTTTTCAAAGCGAGATTATTGATGATGATTACGGGCGGGCCCTAATGAATGCAGCGGCTAATGGAAGTGGAGGAGGCGTCATGGCAATTGAGACGTTCGACAGTCGGCGGCAGATGGGCTGCCGCGTCGAGTAGTTGGTCGCAACTAGTTAGGACTTATCCCAGTGCGGCATTAATTAGGCTCGGACTCGGGAAATTGATTCGAGTTGGACGTGGCTAAGTTGGACCGCCCATTGTCTGGATGGGAAATCGCTTAATATGTATTAGCATTTATTGACTCGCAAAGTTTCGGAGCGAGAAGAGAAAAGAATGCTAAGACAACAGCAGGCCGGAAATTGCCAAATACTGATACTTCCGCCGGAAATAAGTTCAATTCTCGTTGTTCACGCCGCTCTGAGAAGGCTGAGGAGGTCCAATGGCCCTCATCCCAAGGTGGGCTGCCTGCCTGACTCCGAGTAAATTAAGTTAAGGTCGGAAAGTGAAGGACAACGCCGACCGGGCGCCGTTTCTTTGGCTATCGCCTGGAACACATTTCACATTCGTCGTAAAGGCGACTTAATTGCCGCCCACTCCCCCGGTTCACAGCACTCTGCACAATAAACAGATCATAATCTGGCTAAAACTATCAATTTCAGGCCAAACAGAAGGGAATATCTCAATCGGCGGCGAAAAAGGAGCGAGCTTAAAAGCGGGCAGCTGAGCCGAAGGACGAAGGGCGACAAAAAACAAATGAAAATGCTTTACAACATAAAAACAAGTGGAGGACGGGACGCAATCGGGATGCCGGAGCGACGGCAACGATGTGTTAACACTTAGGAGGACGACCAAGCAATGGCCGGGTGACAATGGAGGAGACAGCCGAAATCCTTCGATAGGTTCTGCTGGATGGCACTGTGCGTCCTCATAGATTTACGCACACTTAAGCAGCGTTTACTCAGTCCCCAGTTCTCCGGCTTCAAATAGTCGTATAAATTGTTCGGCAGGCGCAACTGTAGCCCCGGCATTTTGTTTCTGCTTTTCTTTGTCTTTGGCTTTCGGTTGAACTGCTGTCCGGAGTCCTTGAGGAGAAGCAGGAGGAGGAGCAGGGGTAGAAGTAGGAGTAGGAGCACTTCCGGGGCGTGAATGAAGTGCCATGTTCTCACGCTCACGCTCACGCATCTGCCAAGTGCCTGCCGGCCCACATGTCGTATGAGTTTTATGTCCCTCTGTTTATATGACTGTTTCTGTGCGCTCAATCGTTTCTTAGACACATTTATTTGCTCTGCCACTGCCCCTGCCACTGCCACTGCCGCTGCTGCTAGCCGTTTTCCTCGTCGTCCTTGCTGTTGCTGTTCCGTTTGTTAGTTTAACAAATAAAATTAGTGCTATAAACATTCGTTTGCCAATGTCTCTATACGTGCCAACTTCTTCTTTTCGGAGCAGCAGCAGCCGGAAGGAGGCAACGCCATTAAAGTGATGTTTTAAAAAATGTGTTAATAAATATATATCCATGTCTGGGAAATATTTAAGTAGTATAAATCATTTAACTTCCAAGATCTTAATCTTAGGAGCCCCTCGTCCAACTACGCCACTGACGGCTTCTTTATATTTGTTTACACAATCGCAACTCTTTGCCACTTCATAAGTTTTTTTTTTTATTCTGTTGTTGCTGCCGCTGTTTGTGTCCCATCCAGTTTCCTGGGGGATTTATTGCCACAGCGAATCTGTTGGTATCACACAAGGGGTTAGGGGCCAGCGGATTGGGTTTTCTAGAAGCGAAATGGAGATGGAAGCCAGAGAAGGACCGAGCTTGTATCCCATTTCCGGCAGATGACTCGGATGTTTGTTTTAGCGGCGGCATTCCACTGCGCTGCAGCTCCATCGCAACCAGTCCCACATCGCGGCGACTCTGTCCTAGCTGCTGGAAATATCTATTAAATTTCTTTTATATGGGCGGCATATCGAAACAAATGCATTTTGCGCACAAATAGCCAGCGGGCAACATAAAACATAACAAAAGATGCTCAAAGGTAAACACATTGATAAACAGACAATATGTGGGCGGGAAGAATGAGTTGGTGGCCTAGCTGATACCCTCTAGGTGATCCTAGGAGGAGGACTTGGGGAAATAATAGTGGAAAATTAAGTATTTTAAAGTTCAAGTAGTTACAATAATTCCATATTTATGTTACGTTGCCGGAAGGAAAGGCTAACTTATTGGGAACTGAGTTGTTAATGTTTCTCCGATAGAGATTTTTAAGACCTTTCAAGTACGCATTTTAAGTTGATTTTAAGTTGAAAAAGTTATTAGTTATAAAGTAAAGAGTATATCAGCCTACCCAACACTCCTTGAGGGGTTTTGCAATTTATTTTTTCTGACAGCAGGGCACACTTGTCTCGGTAAGGAGGTAATCAAGTCGTTGAACTCATCTATCGTCCCTTTAATGGGCTATTTTTGGGAGCATGAGCTGCTCAGCCCCAGGGCAATACTCTTTTCTTTTTTTTTTTTGTCCAAGTGCCCCATTGTCAGCCATTAAAATGTCCTCCTGCCGGCAAGCAAATTTATACAAGGACCTACATGCTACCTACCTACCATGTATAACATATATACGATTATATATTTTCAATTTCAGTCACACACAGCCATCTGAGCAGTCAAGCACATAATTATAATTCGCTGTGCAACAGCCACTAAATTGCAGAGTTCTCACATAGAAAAACACAGAAACGAATTGCTGCAAATAAATTCTATTATTATCGCAATTGAATTGAATTTGCGATAAAACGTAAAAATAATTCGCATGTTGCACATGACCGCAGTAGCGATGGGGAATCGATACAGTTTTCAGTGGTCCGGTCCGGTCCGGTCCAGTCCGGTCTGGTCTGGCCGAGAAAATCTGAGTGAGGAGGTCCTAGTCCCTATCCCGGATCCGTAGCATGTTCCTGTGTGTTGTAATCCCTGCCAAAGCGATTATAGTTTTTGTTTGAATTTTGAATGCGCGCACGGGAGCGGGATCTGCAGTATTTACATTGATGCACTTTAGCCGCATTTTAATTGGATGCTAACTGGGCCGGCACACGGCCAGGCCCGCACACACAGTTGGCCGATTAGCGCCCAATGGAGTCCGCAGTTACTCTATTTCCAATTCGAATGCAAATGCCGCTGGTCGGCGGCAGGAGAGCGATAACAAAGGGTTAGGTTCGCCTAATTTTGTCGGCCGTGCGGTAAATTTCCCGGAGTCGGAGCCCTGTTTCGATAGCTGATTTGTTTCCCATAATTGTTATTTATTTTAGTTACTTTTTTTGTGCAGCGGCCATTGCCGTATAATTTGTCACTGCTGCCCAGTCGGAAAATCCGTTTTAGATATATGTAGATTGCGAAAGGCAAACAAATTGCTGTGCTTTATGGTTCGCACTGGGAGTGGGATATGTTCGCTGGCTTAAAAGCTAATTACGTTTTATTTGAGCCGCCATTTCTGGGTAAATATTTGAGCGCTCATTAGAGTTTGTACGCGCTCGGCCCAAGAGCTGGGGAAGCCCTCCTTTCATCTCACCTTTCCCCCCCCCCCCCCACCCATCACTTGGTTTCACACTTGCCCGCATTGAGGGAAAAATCGAGCCGCCATTCAGCGCTCAGCCTCACTTGAGTTCAATTAAAACCGCACTCGTAGTTGTTTGCACAACAAACACACTCGACACACACTCGGCCAACTGGCCAAGCAACTGAGCCGCATGTTCTGACCACGGTCCCGCCCTCCGACTGGACCACGGCTACCGCCCAGCAGCGCCCATAATATGCTGAGAGAACTTTGCACCGGGAGAGTCAAAGGCTGCTCGTTCAACGCATCGCAGCGCAGTCATTGTTGGCCATTGTTTAACAATTAACCGCAAATTGAATGCAATTAAATAAATAACGGTGTTGAACCTTTGTGCAAACGATGTAGGCACGTGTACGCGTCGCCGAAGTCGCTTCAGCTCTTAACCCCCATATATATGTACATATATGTATTAATAGGTGAGTTTGTAAGGGTATGTGTGCTCCAACGCAGTGCAAATACACGCACCAACCCACCACACACTCACCCCACTGACGCGCGTATGTGCGTTGTACAAACGAAATGAAATATTACGTATACGTCACGTCGGTCCATTGGCCAGCAGGCAAACACACAGGCACAATGGCCGTCGTCGAGCTGAAGTTGCCCGCTGGCCGTGTATTTGCCAAAGTTATTGTTGTATTCGATCCGCAGCGCACCATCGCCTGCAACACTTTTGTGTAGTATAGTGTAATGAATAGCAAAATTATCAGAACGTGGGCACCATCACCTTCGAGTACACTTACCTACAAATAAAAGAAAAGAACTAGTTCAAACTTTAAAGAGAGCACAGTTGACAGGCGTAGGTAAAAAACTATAAAACTATATATTTTTTACTATTAAAACCAATCCAACATAAAAGTAAACAAAGTCATTTACCAAAAAGCAATCACTGACTAACATTTAAGCACAGAAAAAAATAAACTAAGGCCAGTTGTTATCCGTAGGGACAACTGCCATCGTTAGCCCTTAGAATCCGACACACATCCAATTGCTGTATAAAAAAGTACTCTTTTTTCCGCTGAGATTGCTGGGACTCTATTAACCCAACTGCAGCCTGCAAGTGCCCAGTGCCAGTCGAAGTGCAGAAACAATTTATTGTAACGGCAGTCGGACTGGAAGGCCAACAAGCGAAATGCAGGCAGTGGGAACGCGGCCAATTAATCGCAGCACCCTTGCAGACCGAGCGATAAAAACACCCTAGTACTCCGCACTTCGGCCTTCCCCCTTTAGTCCACAAAGTCCGGGTCGAGCGCACTTAAAGCGCATAAATGAGTAGTTAAAAGATTGCCACACACTTTGCATTGATTGATGGATTTGCTTTGTTCCCATTGAAGCCATTCGAGGCCAAGAGCCAATTGCAAGGGTTTGACTTGTGGATGAACGGAGGGACGGAGGCAGGGACGATGGCAGAGAGGTTTACCGGCCAATTTGACGCTTTTTATTGAGCTGTTTTGTTTTGTCATCGGTGGAAAAAATTTCAATTTGCTCAACGGATGGGTTGCCAGGACATGTGCACGCAATCTAAAACTTGTATGATGGCGACACTGCACCCGTTGCTTGTGTTTCAATTTCGCTGATTGTCTATTTGCCAGGACCACATTCACGTTCCACATCCACATCCAGTCGAAAAAAAAGTAACAAGAGCCAGCTACATTTTCGCGTATTGGCAACGGCAAACAGGGCTCACCGCGGAGCGAGTATGAAACACGAAACGCAAATGTTAAATGTCAGTAAGACATGCAAAGTTATTGTCACACATTGCGGCATGTTCGATGGCGGTGGCTGTGGCGGTGGCGGTGACTGCAAAGGATAATGCCCGGGTTCTATTATATATTTGTCCACCCCAGCAGTGGCAGCAGCATTGATTGACTTTCATTTGGCGGGACCCTTTGAATCTCGAACTGCTGGCAAAGGCATCACCTCGTGTGTTATGACAATTTATTGCCTGGTGTTTGACGAAATTGAATAGCCAGGCGTTGGATATTGTTGGCAGCGACGTGCGAGGTGCGATGGCTGTGGAAATTGGAAATTGAAAATTGTTTGCAGCAAATGGAGTGGCAACAAAAAGAGCTCCAGCTCGAAAGGACTCAAAAGGCGACTGTGATGTAATTGAATTGCCTGCCATTAAGCGACAGAGTAGCTAGCACCTTTGCCTGTCCCAAATATGAACTGCTCACTTGCTAATCATTTCAAAGCCGGAGTCTGCTTCTGCTAAAGCCGATTGCGAAGTTGGGGCCGAATTCAAATCGACCCACACTGAGAATTCCTTTGAACTGTCAACATGACCATTTCACGTCTTTTGTTAGCTGCCAGGTCCTTTCTTATTCATGCGAAACTTTCACATTTCGGCAAACAAGAAGTCAAATTGAAAAGTTTTTATTTTGTCAACACAACACAACAGAAACAGGGAAAAAAGTGAAATTAGAAGCCGCGACTGGGCGGAAAGTGAAACAAAGTTGGCAACACAGGCCAGTTGTGAGCTGTGCTCGCTGTTCCCTGCTCCCAACTCGAGGAGAACAAATAGCAACCCAAGTCGCGGGAAGATATTAAAGCCTCGATTTTGGAATTCCAATTTAAATTCCAATTTAAATTTTTATATTTTATCTTAGCGCGGAATTACCTACTAATTGTGACAGCTGGACTTGCATCGATGGCAATTAGTTTTGCCCTTCTGCATTATTTGCATTCTCAAGACGTCAGTGAAGGCAACGGAAGAAAAATGATGACCAAGACAGAGGTAGATAAAATGCAGCTTGGGAGGCAATTATTATTACTAATTATCCAGGAATGGGCTTTGCTGCAGGACCAGTCCAAGCGACAAAGCGTTTCGTTGTCAGTTCTTCTTGCTGCCTGGCTTTTATCCTGGCCGAGGACGAGGCCGAGGTAATTATGCGAACTCTGGGGGCCGAGCATTCACAACAAGGCCGAGATAAGAAGAGAACAGGTCATATCTTTCCCTCGTTCCTTACTTTCTTTTTGTTTTCATTTCTTTTCTGGCTTACTTAGCTCTGGCGCTCGTTAATTGTAATTGAAGTTTGTAATTAAAAAGTTTATACGAAGCGTGGAGTCATTAAAAGGAAATGATGCCCGGCCAATACAACTACTTTATCCAGTTAGGAGAAGGGGGACCGGACCCTACAATGCTTGGACGAGGGTTCAGGTAGCAGTCGGACTTGGCATTAATTTTGATTTAAATGGTGTGTAAACGCTTTTAAACTTCCGAGATTTGTGCGGCAGTCCTTCTGGCACTTTATTTAGCCGCAATTGAGTTATTGGCCTCATTAGCGTTGGCTTTTTGCTACGGGATGCAGCCCGAAAGCGGATCCGGTTCGACTAATTACCGTCCTGATGAACGGTTAGGCTTGGGTACGGCTCCAGTGAACCAGGACTACTGGGCTGCGACTACCGCCCCCTCCCTCCTTTGTCTGCCAATCAAAGTGGGTAAACACCCAGGCACAGACGCACACACACACACACCGCATACACACGCACTCGTAGGCACACACAAAAACGACGAGCAAACGACCTCAACCTAATCATGAATAATGTGCCACATATTCACACAATAAAATCAAGAAAAAGGCAACACAAATATCATAACAAGCAGTCGGGCGGGCGTTCGCAGCCCCTCCTCACCTTTCAAGCGATCCTATCAGCCAAAATGTGACAGGGGCCACGCGTGTATAAGCGACTGAAGTGGGTAGCTACACTGGCCAAAAAATATATCACTAAGTCCTTTAAAAGCCAGGAAATATTTGACTGAAGTCAAGCTTTGATGATTAAAATTCTCTTGAAAATAAACCTATAAAATATTAAATTTAAAGTAGGAACAATTGAACTAAATTTTCAGTGCATATCGACAAAGTGAGATATTTTTTCAACTGTAAGTAGTGTGGGTCGCGTATTAAATATGCGTGTCATGTCCATTTATTTGGCTTTGTTGTCACCTTCGGCCATGTTGACTTTTCAATCTCGGCGAATGTTCCACGCTGGGGAAATCGCACAAACAAGAACAGGACCAGCAAGGCGGCAGCACGGACAATCTGGATAATGTTGAAAACATATTTCGAACATCTCCATGAGAGAGGCCCGTGGCCCGTGTCCCGTGTCCCGTGGACTTGATTGAATGGGCCTAGACCACGACCAGACATCCAAAGTGCACACACACGACTTGCTCGGGCGCATCCAATTCCCCCATCAGGAGCAGAAATATATTTTCCAGCCTCCGTCGGCCGCTTAATCAGCATTTGTCAAATGAAAAACCTTTCAGCAACGCCTCCTCAGGCTCTCCCCCGCTTTAGGCCAAAATGACACTGACATTGCGGGGCCTGGCAAATGGCGTTGACTCCTTTTGGCTTTCTCTTTGTGTATATTAGTCTGGAAGGCTGAGTGCGTGTGCGTGTGCGTGTGTGTGGCTGCTTCTTAACAATGACACCAAAATGCCTGGCATTATGCGGGCTTCTGGCTGCATTGAGTCTAACGTCAACTGTTTCAGTTGACAAATTTGAACAAAAAGTAAAAATGTCCCAGATCGCAGACAAAGTCATCCCACAAACGACTTTGTGTGCGAGTCAGGAGAGTCTGGGGAAGAGCCTCTGTTGGTTTCATGGGGCTTCCAGGGTTTTCCGGGGAAGCTTCAGGCAGCTGGCAGGTGATTCGGAAATGCGAATAGCTTGGGCTGCCACCTGGAAAAGCAAACACACAGACGAGGTCGAGTGCTTTTACCAATGCGAAGCTGGCAAATTTCCATAAATCATATTAACCCACATTTGACATTACCGCCTAGCCTCCCACTCGACCGCTTTGTTTACCTAAAAGTTTTCATTTTGCACATTTGGCATAGTTTTTCCTTTTTCTCAACTTTGTGCAGCTTCCTTTCGTGTGCAGCCTGCACTTAAAAATTTCCCCTCGAAGTAGGTAGTTTCAGGGGTCGAGTTCTTAATGAATATCGTCGAGGCTTTCAAGTTACTCGCAAAAGACAGAGTAAATAATTCAGGTTGAGTGAGTATTGATGTACTTTACGTGGGGAGTCGAACACGGAATATCTTTCAGCATGAGGAGAATTTTTACATGCAGCAAAAACGAAGACAAGATTAACTTAATAAATAAATAAT
The DNA here is from genome assembly GCA_008042515.1 of Drosophila truncata. Taxonomy (NCBI): domain Eukaryota; kingdom Metazoa; phylum Arthropoda; class Insecta; order Diptera; family Drosophilidae; genus Drosophila; species Drosophila truncata. Next base: position 247,024 of record VNJQ01002234.1, read on the forward strand.
TTACTAATTGTGGGGATCGAATCTGTAAGCAAGGAAACTGGGTCTTAAAGCGAAGGATTTCTTTGAATTAAGTAGCTCTTATGTTCCTCTGTTTTCAGATCTTAATTCTTCGTATTTAATATATAGTTTAATAGGGAAAGGACAAGAAGGACAACATCATGGCTTGCTTCGGATAACAGACTTTTTCATCCATCTACAAATTTATTAGGGCATTTCATTCAACACTTTAAAAATAAGCAAACTGGAGATTGGTATTTCAGTTTGGTACTGAAAGAGATCCAACAAGGATATAAAATTGTACTACCGTTCACCACCGTGCATACCTTGGTCAAGGCAGTCGACCCCTGACCCATTCTAATTAAGCCCCAAACGGAATGGTAGATTTTTACATGCCCCAGGTTTCGGCGGTTCTCTTTCCCAATAAATCATTTTTATAGCTTGCACTTAAAATACCATTTTGTTGCAATAAAGTCGCAATAGTAAAACACGAACCTCAGGGAGAATATGGCCCATGCTGACCTCGGTTAGTTGGCTAAAAAAAAGTACTAGGAACCGAAGCCGGGAGCCTAATTGAGTCGGGATGCCTTCCTGCGGCACTTGTCGTTAGTTTTAATTTTCGTTTCGGGATTCTACCCTGAGAGAAATCTAGCTGCAGCCACTTGGCAAGCTGTAATTATGCAATCACTTTTTGGCGTGGCCCCCGAAACGAACAGCTCGCATGTCCGCTTCGCGGCTCACAGAATTTGCAGACCTCCTTCCGGTCCTGCGGCATTACAAATTGCCGCCATACGCGAGGTAATGCTTTGCTATTTGTACGAAATGCTAATAAGATTAATTTCCATTTTATTTTTATGAGGCCTCGCTTGCTTTGCGTCGCATTAAATCCATTTTTCAACAGACTCGCGTGCCGTCGCCCGAGTGAATGCGCCTGAGTAATGTTGACGGAGAGCACCGAGTGCCGAGTGCGGAGTGCCGAGCACCGAATGCTCCACATCTGCGACCAGGACGACTAGCGACTAGGCTAAGGCCAGCTCCCAATTAGGATAATCGGCGGCGGGAAATGTTAATTTAAATGTGAATGATTGTGGCTCTGTTTCTGGCTCCGTTTGTTTTTCACCGGCGACTGTTGCTCAGGGCTTGGAGGCTCTCGGCTGTCGGCTTTCGGACTTCCGTGCTGCCCCTTGCGTGCTGGAGTACATGTGTTCGGGGCGCGGAACTAGCGGCGATTGTGTAACCGCTTGGCTAAGCTTGATTCCAAAGTGGATTCTCTCGTGACAAGCGGCCGTGCCCGGAGCATTGATTGAGCGGCGGCCGTGTCCGAGCAGTCGGAAGACGAGACACATGATCTGGCGGGATTCCATTCACCGGAGGAAGTTCTGACGCTGTCGCGGGTTCATGCTGCACCAGGCTTTGGCGGCTTTCTTCACTATTTCTTTATCTGTGATTTCGCTGTGCCGGTCCCGGAGTGTCTTGAAGAACAGTTGGAACCCAGTTAAGCGGGGTTCCTTACGCGGTTGTGCCTTCTTTTTGACCCCTTTACCAATTGACTTTCTTTTTTTGGCTGTGACTAAATGGTTTTTCTTCGACGCCGCTAAAGAAGGTTTTATCTTGTTTCGACACTTGTTGGCAGGCATCTTGACCTTCAGCTTGGCCTTCGTTGGTAAAGTATCTGTGACATAGTCGGAACGCATTTTATACGGAAGATAGCCTGGGTGGCAGGGATACTGTAAATGGATAATATTATATTATATATTAATTAATTAATTATATTATAATTATATTATATTTCTTACTCACTATATGGGCGAAGCTCATCTGCTGTTCCGGCGAGAAGTTGCACCACATGTAGGTCGCATGTTCAATGGCATCGTTCGGAAGCATTTCGGTGTGGAGCAGGCCATAGGTACAAAGAAAATTATTGTACGCGGTGAAAGCATCTTGAGAGACTGTTGGCCCTCTAATAACATTTCCCATCACTCGATTTTACATATAATCGTTTATAAAATTACTAAAATTTATTTTTGGTTAACTTGGAATTTTGTGTAAGCTCTACAAAGGTGTAAAAGTAATTGACAATTCTGACAGAGACTGTCGCCGTTACTGTTTTGAAGAAAAAATATATAATATAAATCTGATTTAGTTTCTAAGGCCCAGACCCTCAACAGATATTCCAGGAAAAATATGTACATTGTTGGCTTTTCATAATTAAAGAGCTTCCTGCAACAAACACCGCTGATTGGGAGCTGGCTTCCCCGACTCCCTCCCTGCCTAGGCCAATCTTATCGCTTGGCTAACGAACTAACGCCATTAGCCAACGCGGCCAGGGCGACAACCAGCGGCTACGTAATAAAAAGAAAAGGCCAACAACCCACCATTAGGACTCGGGCTGCGGAGAACAGGTACGAGGACGCGGACGAGGTGAAGCCTAATGAAATTCCATGGAAACATGTTCTCGCCTGATAAGGAACCATTGGTCAATTGGCCCACTGCTGGGTCGCTGGCCAGCGGACGGCATGCAAGCCACCTCGAAATGTGCACCACACAGGCGACCTCGCGGAAGCGAGCGTGACGCGGTACGCAAAACGCGAACTCGAACGCAAACGCCACACGAAATATGAAAAACTGCAGAGGCGAAAAGTCAATGTCATTTGCAATGCAGCGCCGTAAATTATTTTACATGGCCGACTTAAGGCCTTTTCCGAGTCCGGGAACCGGTGAGGCTTTAAAACAAAGCCGGAGGCAGGAATCCACTCAGGATGAGCCTCACTTTCTCCAAACTGCAACCACCGGAGCGACACCAGATTGCAGTGAAATAGCACACTGGGGAAAACAGGATCGATAGAATATTTTCTATATAGGATATGGTTTTATGAACAAACAGATTAGGTTCCCAGTTATTTTTCTTGATTTAAATTGCAGAACTTTCTAAAAAAAATTCAAGTTTAAGTGCTCCCAATATTCTATGGATTTATTTATACATTTTGATAGTACTTTTTGGTAGTGTACATTCACGCGCTTAAGAACATTGCCGCTGCGCCTGTCCCAACTTTCTGGCATTTATCTCTGTGAAAAGAAATCGCTCAACGCCCGGCGCACGACACCAGGCGGAGGGAGCTGGAGGATTCTTTGTTTTATCCAAGTTCTGGTGGCTGGTGGACTGGCAGCCACCGCAGAGGAGCGTTTCCGCCGCGGAATCCTGTGCCGCACGCCTTGCAACGCCCCTTCTTCTTTGGCTTTGTGTATGCAAACAAAGTACGAGATAAACTTTTGTTCTGCCTGAACTTTGTCGCGGCCGGCTGTTCGGGGCTTCTGCTCCTGCAGCTGCGGTTGTTGTTGCTGTTGCTATTCTCGCATTATAATTCCTTGGTTTTGTCCGCGCTTTATGAAAATGAGTTAAACATAATACAAATCTCTGGGGCAAGCTTAGAAAAATTGTTTTTAAATTTCTGCCAGCACCGTTTCGGTTTCGTTTTCATTTTCGTTGTCGGCAATGACTATGCCTCCACTCTGCCTTATGTCACACGCGCGGCGACGGAATTGAAAATGGCAGAAACAATATGTCATTAGAATATAAATTGAAATTGACGGTCCAACTTGTTTGCCTTTCTTTTCGGCACGCAGACAGGGGGGAACTGTCATTGGTTTTGCATGTTGCAGGTTGATTAAAAAACTATATAGGAGGAGCACAGTACTCACGTGCCGCACGCAGGCCGAGGCGAAAATTATACGCTTCGAAATGTCGGGATATTGGGGAAACTCTGAAGCCGGAGCTGGAGCAGGAGCAGGAGACGGAGGACGGAGGACGGAGGACGGAAGGTGGCGAGTGTTAGCCATAGACATACTTTTCCAATTTACCATCACCATCGCCGGAGCGGGCTGTGCAAAATGAGCCACTCAAAGCAATCAGGCAGACACATCTCCGCCCCACCCAATCACTCAGCAACAGCCCGACTCACCGCCGGTTCCCGATCCGGATCCGGATCCGAATCGAGGCCTGGCCGGGCAGATTCCGTCCCGTTCCGCAATCCCCACCAGCCATCAGCGCCATGAATTATGCAAATCTCTTGCGGCCAACTCAACGCAGAAGTGAAGGCAGCGGCCGAGCTGGGAAAAAATCAAACAAAATCGATTGATGTACAAATTTTTCTTAGCATCCGCAAACAATTTTCTCCGAAGGAGCCTGCCTTTTGATTTGTGCGTCAATGACAGGCGGGGATTTGGATGGAGATTGGAGATTGGAGAGTGGGAATGTTGTCCTGCCGTCTACTCTTGGCGGCCTACTCCTAAATTATGTAGATTTGTTTTAGCATAATGCCTGTGCAGGGGTGTTGTGTGCTTTGTGTGTGCTTTATGTGTGTGTGTGGAAGGAGCCGAGCAGGGATCCTACAGCAATTTCTCTCGGCTGCAACGTTTTAAACCGCCATTAAGTTTCCTCCATAAATATCAGGCTGCCCCGCCCGGAAGAATTATGTAAATTTGTTTGGTCACAGCACCGCACCGCCTCTCCCGCAGCTCCACTCGTCCGTACGCATTTCATTGAATTATTGTGCGTTGCCCGGGGAAACTGAAGACGGGACCAGAACACGGATAGCTCGCAGGACTCACAGGACTGGCCTTTTCGACACATCACCCCGGTTGCCATAGTTCCTTCGGTGCGGTTGCCTTTGTCCCGGACAATATATGGAATTCTTAACTTTGCTCTGTTTTCCCCAACTAATTTAATTTATTTGCATTCTCTGCACAATTTGGCTTGATTCGCCGGACATTCTTTTATTGGCCAGCGGGAACTTTTGTCGAAACTCTTGCATTTCTAGCAATAACTGTTGGAGAAATCAAATCAGCTGAAAATTAATTTAATTCGCACTTGAACGGCAAACTTTTCCCGCCATGTAGCTTTATGATTTGCTTGCGTTTTATTCCTTTGCCGAATGTTCGGTGAAAAAAAAAAGAGTCGAGAAAATGCTGCCGCCGAGCTGCAAAATTTTAATTATAAAAGTTTGGATCCCGCTCGCCATGACGCCTTGACTGAATGGCTGACTGGCTGACTGGCTGGCTGCCTCGTCGTCCTGTCTGCGGAATCGCAACTGTTGGGGTATTAGTACCGCTCGGCAGCTCCGTAGCTCCGCAGCGCTGCACTTTGCCAATTTCACCAATATTAATTATGATTTCATTTTCGTTAGTTAACAGTTTCTTCCAGCGATTCTTTATTGCTTCTGTGAGTTGTGAGTCCTTTTGAAATGAATACCAATGGCACCCAGCGAGCGAGAAGGATGCGCAGCGCAGGGATGCGGGATGCGGGTTGCGGGTTGCGGGACCAAGTGAAAGAGTTTCCTTGTGGGGCAACTTAATTAATTTTACATTGCTTCGAGTGCACTGCTCGCCGGCTGTCAGAAAAGTGTTCAAATGATAAACGAGCTAATTAATATGCGCCAAAAGTTGTCCCGGGGGCCAACTGGCCAAAGCCAATGCAAATAGCTGGAAATAGTCGCTTGTGGCTTTCCAATTATGCGATATGATTTGCGAAAAATCCTTAGCATACTTCCCGCCCCTCCAATCTCCATTTTTCCTTTACCATTTACCATTTACCATTCACAATTTTCCCTTTTCCGCTTTTCCCAGGCAGGCTCGGTTCAACGACACAGTTTTCATTAAAATTCATGTGCAATATATTGAGACTTGCATGCATAATGGTCACTAAGTTTGCAGTTACCAACTGCAAACTTGAAGGGGGGCGTCAAGTGGACTCCGCCCACTCCCCAACGCACTGCGACATGCAAATGGCAACGTGGGCAGCGACAACTGGCAACCAGTAACTGGCATCCGGACATCCTCTTTGCTCCCTTCCAAATGGAACTCCTGGCATTCAGCCCTCGGCCCTCGGCCTCTGCAGCTCAAGTAGTTTGTGCGTCCTGTGAAATTTCATGCATAAACTTTTGCGAAATGCAAAACTTTTAATAATTTAAACCGTGCACGTATGTCCACGTCTGGAAGTGGGCTTGGAAGGGCTCCGGGCAAAGGCTTCAAAAAATCGAAAAAGACCTGGTCCATCGATGATTATGTATTTTTTGCATAAAGTTTGCCGGTCGACACAAAGGAAGTGACACATTTACCATAAATTGCGAGCTGGAGCAGCTCTTCAGCCATGTAATGAGGCCCTTAGGGGAAATGAAAGACATTTGCATAGTTTAGTTTACATCTAATGCTTTATTTTATGTTTGAATAGTTTAGGGTTTCTTATGCGCATTAATCATACAATTAGCATCGTACTATGTAGTTTAGTAATTAATGAATTCACTGTCAATGACGCTATTTCTGGTTTATCTGAATTATACTCGTGTGTAGGTGTAGGTTCAGCGTAGACTCGCGTCTGTCTGTATCTGTATAATCTGCATAATGCATTCGACTTCTCCTCCCGCATTCAACTGGCTATGTTAGGTACACACATACACATTTATGTAGATAAATTGTAACGCTTTTGCTTGAGATTCGGCTTTATTCATTCGGTTTTTGGCTTCGACATTCGACATTCGACATTCTAAGTACAGGAGTTGTATACGACGAGTTTGAGGGTCCGCGGCCTATAAAATATACAAGTGAGCGCTGACCTCTATTGTGTGTGCCCTAAATGAAACAGTAAGGATCCGACTCGCATCCTACGTACAATTGGAAAGGTGCAAAAGCTGATAAAATGCCTGCTGGGTTCTGTAACACTCAATAAGTACCGTATATTCATGTATTTACAGGTGACACTCGACACTCGACACTCGACACTCGAGTCGCGTGGACGCGTGGCCGCTAATATGTTTGCAAAATTCAGATTTAAATACTCCGACTAATATTCCGAATGATGGGGACTAGCTGAGTTCCTTAGCTCCCCCTGCCTTTGGTGGTACAACATTTTTGCTTAGGTCCTAGTTTACATCGAAAAACATTACATTGAATTGCTGTTACGTTGTTATGCTTTGGTTACGGTGCGCTTACTAACTAAAAATATAACTACGCCTGCAAGGAATGGCAGTGGAACGAAAATATGAATCGGAATCGACGTCAATTCTGAACGCAAACGTGGCAAATACTTTACAAACGAACATCCTGCGGTGTGGTTTCTGCGTGTTTTGTTTTTTGTTTTGTTTTTTCTGCCTCAATATTTTGTTATTTATGGTTTCGTTTGAAACTAAATAATATCACTATATAATGTTTGCTTAATTTACATACACATCCTGCATCGGGCAGGGGGCCCGACCTTTTATGAAGTAAAATGCAGTTCACATTCAGATATCTAATGCTTATTTACATGACCTAGTTCGAGTGGCTTATTCTACCTTGGGTATGGGGATGGAGATGGTTGGTTGGGTTGCAGCTGGGGCTGGATTTGGATTTGGATTTGGATTTGGATAGTGGATTTGCATTCTCAAATTGCAATTTCCATTAACCGTCTTCCGCTCTGATGTGTGTGTGTGTGTGTGTGTGTGCTAATTTAATCGTGGACAAACACTTAAAAAATTATGTACATGGGTTCAATTTTCATCTTAATCTTTTGGTTTCCCCTCTCTCCTCCTCGTGCTTTTCAATTAACTCTCATTTAATGTAATGCATTCGCCTTTGCTCTTTGGTTATTTCTCCGGCTGAGCGGAAAAGGAACACAATTTAAGGTAAAATTATCCAAAAATCCAAGAAATAGCCGACCTAGCTGTGAACTTTGTTTCTCTTGACTTCTGAATCTTACAGCTCATATCGTTGGTTTGGGCTTCCCCGCCAGTCTGTGCTGGGACTGCTGTTCCTCCTTCCGATCCTCTCCTGCCGAGTTAACCGCTTATCCCAGGCCCAGTCGGCGTCTGTCGAACTGACAATTACTCAAGGCCAGGATGAGTAGCAGGGCAGTGTGCAGGAGCAGGCTCTGGGGCAAGGATCCTGGCGGACTGGCGATGGAACCACTGTTGCTGCGCGACTTGGAGCTAGCCACGACCTCTGCGTCCTCGGGGCCAATGTCCACATTGTTGCTGGCGACGATAAATTGAAATATATCGCTGACCTGCGGGGGTGATGGGTGAGAGAAGACAGGCGGCAAGGTTGAGTAGAGAAAAGTGGCACAAAATCAAGATTAAGTAGCCGCCCTGTCGCACCGAGCACGACTAGATTTATGCCGGCTTTTCGGCACCATCAGTCCCAGTCTCAATCCCCAACTCACCTCGTTCCAGCCGTAGCGATTCTTGGCCTGCACAATCGCCTCATAGTAAGCGCCAGGATGCAGATTCTTAATGGTGTAGGACATGATGTGTGTCAGGGGCTCCGAAGCCGGTCGGTGCTCCGGGGTGAGAATGAAGTCGTGCCACCTGCCCGGCTGCTGGAACGAATCATTCATCTGGACGGGGCGAACATGAAAGAAAAAAAAAGAGGGGGAGAAGGCGAAGAAGAGCCAAATTAAGTGCCGGCTTCCACCATTGACAGTTTTCCTTTGGTTGCTTAATTAATTTCATGTCCTGTGCGCGGAAACCAAATGATTTCCGCTGCGAGCGCCCGATCAAGTTATGACTACTATCACATCAATTAAGCCTCCTCTGCGCGGCAGCGGCCACTCGTTCGCCAGCCCCGGCGGAAAGTCCTCCTCCAATAATTGCACTCCAATGGCGCTGGATAAAAACACAGAAATTATCCCCGCGCAGGCCCAGGCCACTGCAGTTTGACATTCATCGCCAAGTGTGCGTGAGTGGAAATCTCATTAAATTTACCACCGCCCCCGCCGCCTCATCCGATTGCGAGCCGCCTGAAGTCGCAATTAAGCGACATTTTCATGTGTCTACCTGGATATTAAAAATCACTTTTGTCTATCTACTTCCTACCTTCCCCCAGCCGTGTCGCCTACTTTCCTTTATTTCCCTCATAATTGCTTCGTTTCCAGTTTTTTGTAAGCTTCTTTTTGTGCGAATTTTCGGTTCTCGATTTTTTAGACCTCTCTCGCTGAATGTAATTTTAATCACGTGCTTCATTAGTGAGTACCGTGTTCCCGAAGATAAGACCGCCCTCCTTCACATTGTCAAGGTATCGGATTGCCTTTCATGGCATCCATGGAGCGTGGAGAGCCGCTCGTTCCATTGTCTAGATGTCCGTCTGGCGGGATCCGGCTTTGTGCATATTTCACAATTAATTAATTGAATGTACTCCTTTCATATCGGATTCCCATTGGCTGGGAGCCACTATCTTCTGCCCCTTTCTCTTCTCCCTTCTCGCTGCTCCCTCGTCTCCTCTGCCGTCAATCCGGCAATCTCCCTTCAACTTACCAGCACTCGGCGGTAGAGCAGACGAACTTCCTCCAGCGGCGGGTAGCTATCGATTTTCCAGGTCAGATTGTAGCTGTCCGGCGAACGACCCCACTTGGGTGAGTAGAACTCGGCAGGACCCGGGCGACCGGAGAGCTCCATGTACTTGCGAGAGCGTCCCAGCGAATTGTCCGCAACGCAGCTGAAAGCGATTTCTAATTAACATGCAGTGCATAAACACAAATACCATAAAGTATACGTATGAGGGTCGCCTAAAGAGCTCGTTCCTTAAATGGTTAATTGTCTTAATTGGCTCTTGGTTTTTTGGCATTTATTTATGCTTGTTAATTTCTGGTCGCGTCATGTTTTCCCCGGCAATCACTTTGCATGGCCAGAAACGTAATTTCCTTTTAATTTTGCATTACACTCTGTCGACATTACTCATACGCCATGCCCGCCGGGGCAGGCATCGCCATCCGCCCCGTTGGCCCGCATCGATCTGGCAGCCGGCAAGTGGCCTGGCTGGCTGGCTGGCTGACTGGCTGGCTGGCTGGTGGCAAGCCAACTGAACTCGACTCAACTAATCCAAACACGTCGACACGTCGTGTGCACAAAAGCCACTCACTGTGGGTGGCTGCCAGGTGGTTGGGAGCTCCTCTCCATGGGCCTTCCATGGAAGACGGCTAAAACTTTGTGCATGAAATGTTGTGTCAACATGGCGAAACTTCCGCTTCTTTAATATGTTTCAGACAGATTGACATTGATGTGGAAAACTTGTTTGTCCGCAAAATGGGTGGGACACGCCCCGCACAGACAATTCCCCAAAGCCGGACGTGGAGCCCTTCGCAGGACCCGCACTATATATATAGGAAATATATAGCAAATAAAGCAGCGGACCAGGACTGAGAGACAAGTGGGAACTTTGAACTGCTAACTGGCTGGGCAAAAAGTGAAATAAGTTGTAGCAAAAGTTGCCAAATTGACTAAATCAACGCTGGCCGACAAAGTTCATTGTGCGCCACAAGTTGGCTCCATCTCCCGGCGAATCGAAGTTCACCTGGATTTCCCGATCCCGATTACCCCGGGACTTGCATCCACTCACCTGTAGTTGCCAAAGTCCTCCTGCTGGATGTGGCGTATGGTGAGCGTGTGCCGGTTGGCCCTGGTGTTCATGAGGCGTCTGTCGGTCGATTGGATCGGAAATGAGTTTTGGTACCAGGACACCTGCAGCGTGAAGATGGCAAACGGGGCAAGTGCCCGGGATTAGCTTGGATACATGTCAATGTCGGTGACGATGATGATGATGATGATGATGATGAAGGAGAACGTGTCGGGGGAGCGCAGCCGGGATTGCAACTAATAAATTCAACTCAAAATCTGACCCACTTGCAGCAACTTCTTCCTGCCTCATTGCAAACCGAAACGGAACGAGAAAGTTGGCCAAATAAAAATGGCATTAATTTGCCTCGGCAAGAAATCGGAAAAAGAAATTGCAAGCCAGCAGCAATGGCAATAGTACAAAACATGAGCTAACAACGAGGCAGGACACAACAGAAAGGACATACAACAGAACAGAACAGAACAGAGCGGAATAAACGAAAAGCTGAATAACTGAAAACTGAATAAAAAAAAAAAAAAACAGGAAAAGGTGACCTGAAAACAAAGTTCTCTGGCATAGACCAGGCAAGCTCCTGGAGCTCCTCTCCGCCCGTGCCCGTAATCGTAATAATCTAATCCACCAAAAATAACAAAAACTATCCCGACACAATGGAACGAATGGAACGGTGCATTCAAAGAGCCAACAAACCGTTGCGACTGGATCAGCGTAAACAATGCAAACGAGCTTCGCCTCGAATCCTTCGCCCGAGTGTATCCACGACTTCTCCACTTGTATATCCGGGGGATCTGCCGAGCGCCAGGACGGGGATACAGATACAGATACAGATACCCGGGCATCCGTCACGATGGTGAGTTGCATGATGAAGAGTTGGGCCAAGACAAAGACACGGCCAGCCAGAATGAAAGCGAAAACGGGAACGAGAACGAGAACGAGAACGAAAACGAGAGAGAGAGGATGGAATTTAGCACATGAAAGCAATCTGATTACAGTCAAAAATCAATTTATATACAGTTGCTAAGACTTCCGCTTGGTCTCGGCTTACGGCTCTTTTCTCTTTGCATTTCAACGATTCCCGCCCCAAATTGTTTTTCTTTTTTGGTGCACGGCATTTGTCTTTATCGAATCGTTGGTGCCGCATTGTTGCATGCACCTAGTATCGCGTATCTGGCATCTGCACAGCGGTTCCTGGATTCCTGCTACCGTCAGCAGCTTCAGGGCACTGATTTACGAGTCCTGTGAGAGTTGCTTGACTTAAAACACTCTTCACCGTCTTTGGATTTTTGTTAGTTTTTTTTTTTATCGGGTTTTTAGTTGCTTGGGAAACGTAAGTTATTCTCATAATAAATATTCTATTTTTTGGTCAGTGATTAAAGAAGGTTTTTTAAGTAAACGCGCCAAAGAGACATTTGTAAACTTTTTGTAAATATACTCACATTTATTTTTTATTTATATATTATTATCTATTTTGATTAAATATACTTACAAAGCACATCCAACCTCATGTCCACTGTGACGGGATCGCCCACGCCATTGTCGGCGGTACACTGATAGACGCCCGCCTGCTGGCGCTCCAGCTTCTCCAGGGTCAGTATGGGTCCGTCGCCGATCCTTGCCGTAGACTTGTTAGCGCCGCTCTGCAAGGACAAGGAAATACACGACGCTTTGTAAATAAAGTGGCAACAAATTGAATCAATCGGAGACAGCTTCTGGCTTCGCAAAAATGATGTCGGCGAGAGTGCAAGTAGCAAATGTCAAAAGACAAATGCTGTTGGCAAGCGAAAAAGTACGGAGACGAAATGAAACGAAACAAAACCCAAATGAAGACATCTCTCCGACGAAAAACTCGCTCCGCCTGCTCAGGGTCCGGGGCAGGGACTAAAGGGGGCACGGGGCACGGGGCATGGGGCATAGGACATGGGGCAAAAGCCAAGCTGCACAAATATTGGATGTGGAGCATGCAAAACTGGATGTAAACACAGACATCGAAGCGAGTCTCAAAGGGCCAAAAAGGGCGTTGTAGCAAGTCAGCTTTCTGGCTGCGAGCGTCTTTTCTTTGGCAACCGGCTTGGCTTGGCTTGGTGGGGTTTTCCTGGCACCAGCTCTGGCTTGGGCCAAGTAACGCCCAGGGGGAACACGTGTCAACGTGAGCTCCAAAGACAGCCCAAAACACGACGGAAACGCCGGGCCAGATTGAAATGGAATGAGGTGACACAACACCCCCTCTGGCACTGTCTTTTGGCGAGCAGGTGAAAGTGGAGGGAGCAGGAGTAGGAGCAGAAACAGGAGGAATCTCCTGGATGGGAGGCGGGTCTAACTCATCGTACCTGCCTAGGAGCAAACAAATCGAACGGAAATGTCAAATGCGCCAAAGTGCAGTAATGCAAACGAGACTTTTACCCAAAATGTGGAAGCCCTGACATGGACATATAAGGTGCACAGACATTCGTGGAGTTTCTGCTACGACACTTGCTTTATTGCAAGTTTGTTTGCAGATGGAAGTAAAAGTCACACTGGAAAAAGATGGGTCTACAATTTTTATAAATTGAGGGACAAAAAATAAATATTTTTATATCCTTGAAGTTTGTAACTTGATCATGTGCCTGCCAAAATTCTGTGTAAAATCAATATTAGGTTAATCAATTAATTCAAAATAAACAAAATACAAATTTTATTGATACTAAATGAATTATAAAGTTTCTTCTGAATTCATTTAAATATTAATGCATTTTTTTAGGTAAATATTTGTTTATATATTGTCTTTTACATAAAAATAAAGATAATAATCTCGGTCTACTGTGAATTTCTTCAAGTGTATTCCTCAGTGTGTTTGTGTGCCTTCTGTGCGAGTGACACTGACAGTGCAGTGTCTGGGTCACCTTCCGGTTGCCAGCTGGCATGCCTGCTCCCCCAGAGCAAAGCTATATGCTGGTTAGCATACTTTTGTGGGTCTATGAATCGCATTAATTACGCCTTGACTACACACAGGCTAAACTGGGCTCCCCTTCCTACCGAACGACAACCTGCAATCTCTGCCACCTTTGGAAGTTGCTGTCGCTGACAGTGATTTAGTGTAAATTCTCTGGCCTCGAATCAATGCCAGATTCAGAGTCAGAACCTGGATCCTCTGCCGAATATATAGTCGTGCTCGACACAAAGCGTAATGGGAAACTGATGTATTGAGGCAACGCTCAACGCTGTGTCTCTGCTGCTGCTCCAGTTGGCAAGTGGATGAAGTTCTCGAAATTAGCAGCGAGAACTAATTGCCAACTCGCATCGCATCCACATTTGCAAGTCATATAAGTCGCCATGAATGCCTGTCTGCTCCCACTCCCAGTTTGGGCCCATTTTGGCCCACTTTGAATAGCTGGAAAATATGTTATCCCTTTGTTGCCTCATGCGTAAAATTATGTGTTTGTTGAATTCATAATTGCCTCCCATTACAGCCACATGCCGCATTCGTAGATGCTGCCGCCTTGCGATTTATCATTTCACTTTTTGTTTGCTCCCCTGTTTGTCGGGGGGAATGTGTTGAAAACTTTGAGTGATGGGATATTTTGTTGATTTATAATACAAACAAACACACGCAGTCGTATCTAGCCGGGGCACTGTGTGCGAGTGACTTTAATGGAAGCGAATCAGTTTTAATTAATAAGCAACTTTGGCTGGCCCTGGCGGAGCCTGAGAAAAGCCCCTGGAAAAAAACTGAGGCGAAACTTTTCCCGTAGGACTCGCCATTCTGAGAAGTGGCCAAGCTAAAGAGCTTAAAAGCGAGCTCTGGCCGAGCGAAAATGTGAAGCTGAAGTGAGAGTGAAATCTGAAGGAGAAAGTGCTTAACAACTGACCCCACGCAGCTTACTGGTAAGCACGGACAGGCGGCGGCCGCCCGCTGGGAGGGAACGCAATTTAAATTTACATAACGATGCGAAACAGTTGCGAGAATTAAATTCAATTAAACTAAATGAAATTCACTTAAATGGCATTGGAAGCAGCGCGAAATAGCGAACGAACCTTCTTGGTCCAGTAAATGGATGGCACCGGATTACCGGATCCCTTGCACTCCAGCGTAATGGGTCCTCCTTTCCTCGCCTGCAGCTGCCCGGATGTGGGTATGGCCCGGACGCTCGGTGGCACTGTGGAAGAGTAATGGAATTCGGTTCAAATCGTTGGCTAATTGATGCACGGAGGCACTTGTCAAATGTAAATCCGTGCCCCTAATGCTGTGCCAACATGTCGACGCTTACTCACCCAATATCTCAACTGTGTGCACTTGATCACGATTTATTTTGTCACTGATTTGACAAACATAATCCCCGGCGTCTTGGGGCTCCAAATCGGATATCTCTAAATTATAACCATCTATCAGTCTTACGCGCTCATCCCGTGTAACCATAATGTTGGAGGCAGTGAGCACATTTGGTCCTCGTCGCCACAGAAGGACGAAATTGCCTGAAAGATACAGATACCGAAACAGATACAGATAGAGATGGGAGGATAAGGAGGGGTCCTTATAAGCAGCTGAAAAATATAGAGTGAAATGTGTCTTCTTGTTGGCTGCGAAATTTATTGTAAAATGCCGCAATATAAACATGAAACATTTTGCTACCAGCGTAGACATACATATATGTATGTACTTTCAGCTGTCACTGGGCCAGGGAAAGTTGCAGGCAAGCAGAAATAGTTTTCGTCCTCTGGATACACATATCTGTATCCTTCCATCTCGGGTCCGGCGCCTCCTTCGCCGAGCTGCGAACGTTCTGCAGATTCAGTTCTGTTTGTCTATGATGGTGTTTTGTGTGAGTGTTTGTGTGGGCTGCTGTTTTCATCTATTTTTTAGTATGTTTGCTCATATAAATGACATAATTTCGCAGATGTTGCTGGCATAATTCTTTGGTTTTTTTTTATTCTTTGCATATTTTATACCGCTTTAGTTTTTGGCCCTGGATCGTCTTCGCCTTGGCCGCCTTTATTGTTGTCGTCGCCGCAAAAAGGCAAACGAGAATTTGCTAAATGAGATTAAGTGGCGTATAATATGTTTATTTATTTTGTGTGCTTAAGTTCTGAATGAGCCGGCGAGCAGCGGCCCAGACCCGTGCCCGAAATCCCGAGTTCCTTCGCTCCGCCGGCCTCGAACAATTTATGAACTTGTATTTATTATGGAAATATTAAAAAAATAAACGTGGAAAAGCGCCGCACGAACATATTACGTATACGTGCTATAAAACCGAAATCAGAGTTGTGTAAACACGATGTCGACGACGTTTACCCTGTGTAAGGGGGGCATAAAGGGGGCGTCCTTCGGTCTGCCTGGCTGGTCTGGGCAGAGCTCGTTGGAATATGATTTTCATCATTCGAAATATGAAATTTTAATGAAATGTTTTTATTTTCCTGACCTCCGCTGCTTCGCATCACTGACCTCGCAGTATGAAGTGTTGTGTGTGTTTGTGTGCCAGCTGACATTTTCCTGACCTTAAGCTGCCATTAAATAATCACGGCTTAAAATAATGCATTATTAATGGCGCTTTTTAAATGCATACGTGTATCCATAATGAGACTGTTCAGTTGGGCGTTTGGCCAGCTTCCGGTTATTAACGGAAAGAGAAGGAAATACTGTCCGCTTCAAATGTAAATAACACTCCCAAAAGTTGTTACAACCCCAGGAAAAAAAAGCCCCCCAATTCCGGAAGCTTAAACTCAAGCAATCATCGTTTTATTGCGCTCGATTATTATTGAATCGAGTCAAGTCGAGTCGAGAGTCGAGTCCTGCGGAGCAAGTGCCCGGCACTTTGTGGGATGATTGTGCGGACGGGAGGGCAGGTTGTGGAGGATTTTATTTTGATTTCATATTAGTCCTCGCCAGCCCGTGTCCTGCATTTTATTAGAGTCTAATGGCTGTATATTGATATTGCAGAGAGCGGCGGCGGGCCGGGGGAATGCTATAAAAATTTCATTTTATTGCCCGTCAATTTCGACATATGAATTTGAGGGAACCCTCGCATAATTTTTGGGTCGACTCTATCTTACATAAGCCGTCCCTGCAGATGGGTTTCAATTGCCAAATGAGTCCCGTCCCCTCCTCCCTGACCCTTTTGAATAGACCTTAGGTGAAAGCAATTTGGTAAGTCAATAGGTTGCGGGGGCCAGCACAATCCACAGGCCAATGGAAATCCAATTTATAACTGCGCTCAATATATATTGACCGCCGTTTTTGTCTGCCATTCACCGGGCGTCAACATGACGTATACGTATTGGATTCGCACATATGTGTCGCTTGTAGCTCGTACTCGTAGCATGCAGCATGTAGCGAGCGGCAATCAATGAACGGCTTCATAGACCATTTGATACTTAATTTCTTTTATTGGATTAAGGGCTTGGGCCGGCCATCCGCTCTCTGCTGTTTCTGCTTGACCTCGCCACCGGCTCTCGATGCATGAAAGCTGCAATCAAACCCTCGCCATGTCAGCCATGTCGTTAAAAGCTGAACCGGATTGATGACAGTGCTGCAAAAAAGTACACGGGCACCCAGACAGAGTGCCAGAACCACAGCGAGTACAAAGTGCATCGCCAACAAATGGCGGAAGCCTTGTGAATCACTTCCCTACTGCTGTTTGATTATTTAGCACAAACTTTAAGAGTACTTTGAATTTAATTGTCACAGAGATGCAGCTTTTGGAAATCGCACAGCAGTCTGATACATTTCAAACGAATGTTAAATCCAGCCAAAGCTTAAGGCACAGATTGAAAATCTGTGTTGAACAGCTGAATCAGCCTCAGAAAAAGTCGAAACATCAGGCGTTAATGGGAAATCATTGCACTTTAATGCGTCGGCAAGTGAATCGAATTAAATGAAAATATTTTTCGAAAAAAAAAGGAATTCCATACAAACTGACGCAAACGAAAACATACACGGCATTTTTTGAACATGCACTGATATAAAAATTAGTTAAATTTAAACTAAAGTTCAAAAAAATAAAAATAAAACAGAATTTAAAATCGGAAACTTTAAGATGTTTATATAAATCAATTTTAACGCCAATAAATAGAAGTCCTACTTTATAAAGATTATTCATAAATTTGTCTTGGTTTCTTTGTGTATGCCTTGAGGGATTGATTATGTTCGATTATGTTATGTAAAACAATATATACAAAATTCATATTTTTGTATCGTGTAGCATTCATTTGATTTACATTGGCTTTCCCTCGTCCCGGGGAGCGGGAAACTTTGACTGATGTCAATCCAGGCGATTTCGTGCATGCTGCGCGGACTGTCGTCGTTGCCATCAATGTGCAATTTATTTTCATTTGCTGCGAACGGTTAATTGCATTTTATTTATTGGCTTGTCAACAGCAGTCGCAATTTAAACTTTTCTCCTTGTTCGCCGCTCAACTGGGTCAAAATTAAAGCGGTCACAGCGATAATGACTCCGGCGCTCGGCGCGCTCTGGGAAGCCATCAGCTCGGTCAATATTAGTTGAAATTGTTTAGTCCGGGTAAATATTCAGCTGGCCTTTAATTGATTAAAATTCGATTTTCCCCTGCCGGTCCACATTATCCGCGGTGTTTCTTCCTGCTGCCGCAGGACACGTCAGACGTCAGGTGCTACGCCCAGGATATTGACGGAAGCGTAAAAGTTCTGGTGGCACTTAGCGAAATAATAAACTTAGTTGACCGGCAAACACGATTTGGCCAAGGCTGCTAAGTGCTTGCGTTGACCCAGCGTCAAAGGTAAATTATACTACCTGGAGTTCACCTGCTTTCAGCGGACTGCGAGAGCGGAAATTTCATTAATTAAGGTATGCACATGGAAAATGAATTAGCCAACCAAAGTGCACTACATTGTTTGATACTTTTAGTATGGGCTTTTCCCATAGCTAATTGAAGTGGATGCAAGACAGTTATGGAATTTCATGCATTTTCCTGCATATTTTAATGCCTATCCGAATTCCATCTCAAACAGCAGCCGTTCATGCATCCATGGGCAATCAAATGTCATTTTATTTGCAGCCCAGCCGAGCTGCATTCACGCATGGATTGGGTTCAGTTTGCCATTTGATTGCCGGCCGAAAATTTTAGGCTGGTCTGGATCGAAAGTCGAAATCTATAAACCGGATAGAGCGAGGAGTGGAGGCCAGAACTAAACTCTATTTGGCCGTGACAAGCGGCAGCCAACGTTAATCAGCCAAATTTATTTGCTGCCAATATGTGTGAGGTTGCATATTTGCCGAGCCGATTTTCAAAATGCGAAGGGAAAAATGTGTCGATGCGTATGGTTTGTGCTGGCCAGGCAGGCCCAAAACGACAATCTGCTGACAGCTGTTGGTTGGCCAAATGTTGTCGCCATTGTCGTTGTTGTCGCACTCGAATATTAAATTTATGTGAAGTGACATTTTGCCTAAACACATTTGCATATATTTTGCATAATTTGAGGCCGCCTCTCGTCGAAAATATTATTATTATTATTGTTCGCCCCAGGTCCAGCGCGTGTATTTTTATGAACGCATTTTCACATCGAAGCACCAATAAAGCCGGATTAATTATACCGCCATCGAACTCACCCAGATTCTCCACCTGGCAGGGCAGGACGAGAGTATCCCCGACGACGGCGCGATAGGTGTGTCCGCGGGACAGGAACCGTGGCTGCGGGGCGGTCAGCGATGAGGGGGCGGCCTGTTGCGACTGCTGAACGTTACTCATCGAACGGCTGTTGCTGCCTGTAAATAAAACGGAGCGGGAAAGGAGGGAAAAATTGTTAGTTTTGTGCTTGTTAACGGAAACAAATACATATCAGTTTCTGGCGTGTGGCTAATCCATTGGAAGCTTTATACTAACGACTAGGGATGTACCACAGCATGGATAGATTGACATAGGGAAAATCTACAATTAAATAATTTAAAAATCTAATGGGTGTAACCAGAAATACCTTTAAAATTATAAATTATAGCAAAGTATATCTGATAAGTTCATTTTTCAGATACTATAATATTCGTGTTCCCTATGGCACTCCTGCTTAGAGAGCTCATCCATCGATGGCAGTTTGTTTCCAACCGAATGACTTTCAATTAGCATAAAAATGTAACAGCGCGTCCTTCCCGTTTGTGCGGAGACCCCAGGACTCCCAGGATGCCAATAAACGCATATAGCGATGCGCTACTGTTCACGCTCCCGAACGGCCGGAGGACATGGCCATGGCCGGATAGAAGTCACTTGTCCCGGCTGCTGCTGCTCGCTGTGTGTGACCCCGTCAGAGACAGAGACCCCCGTCCCGGCCAGAGTGTGTGTTAACGCACTCGCTCGGCCTCGGGGGCATCGTTTCGCCCGCACCAACATGACCGGCGTGAAAATTGGTGTCACCCGCCAGCCGGAGGTCCTTTCTATGGCGTCCGGGGTACAGTGCCGCACCGTACTGTGCCCGTGTCTGTCTGCCCGTCTCATCCAGGCACGCAGTCTTGCCGGCTATCGGCGACAAATGAGCGCAGCGAGGTGTAACAAATGCCCGGGCAGAGCTAAATGCAGTTCAAGAGCAGGTCCTGCGGGGCGGCAACAGGACACCAACGCAGCGTAACAAATTTGATTACAACAACTGCCAAGGAAATGCAGCCGAGGAGCCAGGCGACTCCTCTGGCCAAAGGACGCCCCAAGGAGCCGAAAACGGCAACATCAGCAAACAGGCCAAAAGTTGCCTCAGCTCTCCGACTGCCGACTGCACTTTTCCGTTTTCTGTGGGCTCCTCCGCTCGTTTTATCTTTTACGATACTCCCGGACACGGACACGAACACGGACACTCCTCCCCTTTGACCCACCTGGCGGGAGTCTTTGCTTTTAGCCGCCCCCGCTTCTTAAGAGACACTTTTACAGGTCCTTAGCGCCCAACGGACATAAAAGGACATTTTCGCAGATCATCATTTCATGGTGCGGGTTGGTCGCAGGCGGAGGAGGAGGAGGAAACAAAGGAAGCGGGTGGGAATTGGTCAGGCTTTAATGCTGGACCTGGACATGGCTCGGGCGAATTTGTCGACCCTCAGATTTTATATTGTCTCGAGACAAAAGCGCACGCTTGTGTGAAATTGCAAAAATTTTGCAGCCAAATGAACTTTAAGACGCAGGCCGCACACCAGCCCCAACTTACAGACATAATAATAAAAGAGAGTAACTTTTTACGGGGCCACAACTGTGGAAAATGTGGTACCCTTAGGCAGAGTTTTTATGGTTTCAATTAGAATACTTGCCTTCTATACAAATACTAACCATATAACCTATTAGATATGTCAATTAAAAATAAATTATAGAAGGTAGTTTGCTTCTCATTATGATTAGTAAAGAGGTCCTTCAAAAAAGCGAACTATCTTTACATTTTGTATGCCTAGAAAGTTAGCTTATCCTCGATATGTCTCCTAAACTGAGGACAATATATACCCTGACACTTTTCAAGTGCCGGTTAGAAAAAATGTCGTACCGGAGGGAGGCCATGAGGAGAGCCTTAAATCTCCTTTATGCCCGGGACACTCTCGTGTTGCTCGACTGCCTGTCGAAATACGAGCTGGCCTTTGCGTTAATATCTCGGCATGCATAAATATGTCTGAGCCTTGCAGGCGGCGCGATATGCACTCCGCCCCTTTGAGGCGCCTTCCGAAATTAGAGTTTTGCATATGAATTTCATGCAAAACTCTCGGCCAGGACAGGCAAGTCGTAGTGTTAGTCGTAGTCGTAATCGTAGACATGGCCACCTCCTTTGCTGCCGGTCATTCGGGCCAAAAAGGACCCAAGTGGCACATGTCGAGGCTTCTGCACATATTTTTCAAATGACCAAAAATGCAGTTGGCCTTAAATTGCATGCATGAAATGCATTAAACATGCAAACCACTTCGCACCGAGTAAGCCGACGAGGAGGAAGGTGATTTGTGTGGGTTTTTTGGGTGTGCGTAAGCCTCTTCTGAGGATACGAATGAATAGAATGGGGCTGCAAGGATGGGGGGGGGGGGGGGGTATATTCATAGGCGCATTAAACAATTTTAAAGTGGTTTTCAACTATGCACAAAATTGCATTAAATCTGGGGAAAGAGGCAGACAGGCAGACAGGCTACTATTGAACAGCAGGCTCAATTTATCTCAGTTTTCTCTCAAAAACGCTGCACAGCGAGAAATAAATAAAGTACTAAACTAAAATGGAGTGGAATTCTCTTATTCAAGTGGACTTTAAATAAATTAATTAGAAAACTTTGAGATTTTAAGCTTGTGGGGAAAAGATTGATACTTGTGCGGCTCTTTAAAGTCCTGCTTAACTTTAAGAGCTCTTTATACACAATTTACACCGCACATTGGCCACGTAGCGTGCTCTGCACGAAACGCACAACTTTCGCCACTTCCGCACCGAACACTTTCTCTCTGTCCGCGTTGAAAAATGAGCGCCATTCGGTTTTGTTTTGTCCTCGCTGCCGCGAAAGTGTGTCACATGAGTATAAGTCCGTCGTACAGTGCGCACTCGCACGCAGAGCACTTACATCAAAAATGCATACAACACTGCAGCTGCTGTCGCCGTTTGCCATTCGGAGAATGTGAGTGAGAGTGCGTCTGCTCACCGCACAATAAACTCGATTTGGTAGTGGGACAGCTTAGCCAGCGGATAACTCGCCTGACTGATACCCATTGTTCCGGGATATCCCCTTCTAGGGCTTCCTGTTTTGATTGATTTTCAGCCACAGATATGCCCTGCATGTCGCTGGAATAGCGTTGCGAAAAGCGCAGTTTGTTGCTTAAATAATTTATATCCTGCACAAACACACTCTTAACGCGGTGAGGGTTTTTAGCAGCAAACAACAATGTGCTGAGTGAGGAGGGGGATAAAGAGTGGCTCCCGTGCTCATCAACATATATAGTGACGCTTTCTGCCATTAAGTGCACCACAAAAAACAGGATATTTTTAGCTAGTTTAAAATATTCACAGGATTCCAATAGTTTCTGAAACTGAATATGGTTTTTGTTGAGAATAGTTTTTCTTTCAAACTACATAGTTTCTGCTATTAGTTTTATGAATTTCCGCAAAAGGTTTCCATCTGAAATGTTTTGTTCTTGAACTAAAAAGATGCCCTATCCCTGAAATCTATATTTTTCAATTAGAGTTCAAACCTTACAAGTTTCAACAATAATATTAACAATTTGCTTTCCCTATATGAGCCGCATATCTCCGCTTTCCGACTGTTTGGAATGCAGTTGCCGGCTGCCACCTGACAAGGTAGTGGGGGGTTGAGGAGCTTCAGGAGCAGCGGTGACTGTGGCATGTGCGAATACTTTGTAAGCGATGCAAGTGCATTGGCATACTTCGGATCCGTTGAGCTCAGCTCAGATTCTGTTCAGTTTCCGTTCAGTTTCTGTGGCCGCGAGCCGGCAACAATCTGAATAGCTTGCCACACGACTGCATCGATTCGATGCGAGGCTCTGCGGGTTGTCTTGCCAAAATCAGCTGGAGCTGCAACATCTCTCTGCTGCTCATTTGCGTTCTGCGGCCGTGGCAATAGCTTGCATGTGATTCGCATTGCGATTGTTTTGCGCCAGCGACATTGCGGTCGGCAATGAGAAGCAGCTGGAAACGCCGCTGTCACCGGCGACTGATATATGTACGTATGTATGCATGCCCTCCATTTCCATTTCAGCCATTTCCCAGGCAGCGCACTAAATTTGTTGCATTATTTTCAGCGGACAGGGAAGCCCGCAGATGCAGCATCAACACTTTCTCATTTCCGGTGCGTGGTCGCCGCTTCTATCTTTGCTGTGCTTTCGGTTCTGCGGTTCAGTTTACATGCCAGAACATTTTTCCCACGGTGGTGCTGCTGCCACTGCCACTTCTGATGCTGCTGGCAGGAATTCTCGGGTTACAGGAGAGAGTAACAGCCAGAGCACGGCGGTATCAGGTGGGGTTTCTTCCTATTTCGTGGCTATATTGGGACTGTCACAAAAATAGCTTTAACCTTGGCTTGGAATTTCAAAACCACCAAAAGTATGCAGTATAAGATTCCCGAACTTGAAGCTAATTTAGTCTGAAATAACTCAGAAGCTGTGGGATATTTCCAGCAAAAACCCCCTAAATGGCGATTAAAAAACAACTAAATATAGAATGAATACGAGACAAATGCCATGATTTTATATATATATAAAGTTGAAAGAGTATTTGTTTTGTAAAATAAATAAAGGTCCCGCGCAGGAAATTGCCTGGTTCCGACCCTGGTAAAGGCAATAGTTGCAGGAGCAACATCAGCAACATCAGCAGCAGCAGCAGCAGCAGCATCAGCAGCAGCAGCAATACCTGCAACACGGCAGCCACACTTTGTTTCATTAAAACTTTTGCCACGTGTCGTAAGTGCATGTGTGTGTGTTTGTTTGTGCCGGGGTGTTGGTGTTGGTGTTGGTGTTGGTGTCCGTGTCGGTGTGTTTGTATATGATCAGCATCTTTGCTTGTTTTGCCATTTGTTTAGTGCTTACCACCCTCCTGCTACCCGCCCACCTGCTCACCTGGCGCGCTATCTGCATTTCAATGCATTTTAAAATATGCATGCCAGCGATGTAAGGAGGAAAACCAAGAAAAACTAAGCGAAAAGCGAAGGTGAGGAACAAATATTTTAGTTAACCGGCAAAGAGAGAGAGAAAGAAGAAGAGAAAATGTTCATTACACCTTTGTGTTTCTGTTTTCTCTGCGCATTTTCGCCGTTCGGCAGCTCCTTGGCTGAGATTTCCATGCATATGGAGCGGAGAGCCGCGGGACACGTTGCCACACCTGCCAGGGATTTCCCAGCCACCCACATCGCCCTCCCACACACTCTCAGCATATTGCATTTTCTGTTATTCTCCCTTGTTGCATATTTAATGCATGCAAATTATTTACGGTGTCGACTTTTAGCCCGCGGCCATAGCGCAGTATTTGTGTTTCTTTTTTTAAAGCGCAACTAGCTGCGGCCAATTCATTTTTATTGCCTGCAATTTCCCAGCTCCACCTCAGAACCCCATCCCAGTCTCAGCCCATTAGAGGATGCTGGCTGCAGCCTCTATTTCCACCAGAAAAGCCCACCTGAATGGCATCTGGTAAGCCCCAGTGACTTGGCTGACTGACTTGGGAGTCGTAAGTGCATTTATCAAAATCCTCTTTCCCACCAAAAGATGGAGGCAAGGAAAAAGTGCACGTCAACGACAGAGGCGTGGAAAACGTGCGACGGACCTGCTACGTCGGCACAGCAATTTCCCAGCAATTTCGCAGAAAAAATGACAAAAAGCGTACGAGTGAAATGTCATTCAAGCAGCGAATGCCATTTACCCGAAACTCAAACTCAAACCCACCATCGGAGCCCATCGGTTTCCATCAGCCAGGTGGAGAGCAGAGCAAAGCAGAGCCGAGAGAAGCAGAGGAGTCCTGCCATTTGACACCCGAAATATGCAAATGCTGTCTGCTCCTGCCACCTTTTTCCTTTTTTTCCTGCTCACTTCCGCTATCCGCTATCCGCTACCCGCTACCTGCTTCCCGCTGCAACTGTGGGCGTGAACTCGTCAAGCTTTCGCGCTTGTCGATAGTCAATCTATTCATCTTTCTAACTGGTTTCACATGTGCTGCCAAAGCTGCCAAGCTGCCACACATCTCATCCCGCCCATTTGCATGGGGGGGGGGCGTGGCCGCTGTCAGAATCGAGCTTGACTTTTATGCACATATCATTTGCATAACATTATTTGAGCAGCGTTCACTCCACTCCAACCGCTCCAACCCGCTCGCACCGCCGCCCGGCACATTAAATTTTGAAATGCCAAATAAATCCGCAAGCGAAATGCTATTTTTTCGAGCTATTTTCGTTTACGTTTGCACTTAGCATGCACTGCACTTTGCACCCGGCATCGACTCCTTACCGGATCCCGATTCCGCTCCCGAACCCCCCCTCTGCTGCTGCTGGTGCTGACAGTTTTCTCAATTTGCATTTGCATTTCCAGTTGCAGTTGCAGTTGCAGAGTTCGAGTTTGAGCCACGTTTGATTTACGCTTGTTGACGCTGCACTTGGCGTATGCGTAATAAGCGTGTGAGCCCAGGATTCGCCTCCTCTTCTCGCCCTGGAATTCGGAAAGGGGTTGCGCCAGACT
The DNA here is from genome assembly GCA_008042515.1 of Drosophila truncata. NCBI lineage: Eukaryota > Metazoa > Arthropoda > Insecta > Diptera > Drosophilidae > Drosophila > Drosophila truncata. The sequence continues at coordinate 272,506 of VNJQ01002234.1, forward strand.
CGTAAATTGTTTTATTGCCTTGTCATGACTGAGCATCCACGGAGCTCCTTAAGGGGCCCAGACCATAAACTTATTATGGATTCCTGTTATTTATTTGGCAATTTATATTTCATGCACACTGGCAAAACCCTTTAAATTAAATAATAAAAACAATGCTCGCGCTTGGGGGAACGGAACGAACCCCTTTAGTTCGCTGAGCCAGCAAAATGGGAAAATTCAGAAAAGGAAAAGCCAAGCGGCAAAAACCAGGCGAGTCCCTTCGCTACCCCGTCGACGGGTGTTAAACGTATAAGGCAGATAAAGGAGCCGGGAAAAATAAAAAATATTAAAGCGGAAAACGTGTGGACCTGACTGTGAGGCTATGCTGGCAATTGCCCTAGAAATACTTACATAACCGCACGCACATGTTCGCCTAATAAGCGAGGGAAGTGCGAGGTGAAAAACAACCTATATATCTGCCACAAGGACACATCTACATCCGCATCCACATCCAGATCCACATCCCCATACACATCCACATCAACATCCCCATCCACATCCTGCGCCGTAAATCAAACTTCTCAATAGACAGAAATGTTTGCGGTTATATATTGACAGGAATTTTCACTAATATTTTACACACAGACACATGAGCACACTTGGAGAAGTATTTTATGTGCCGGAGAAAGGAAAGCGGAAGGCATTTTCCGCAGAAACCCACGCTCACATGGCGTATGAGTAATGACGACGGCTTATGGCAGTCGTGCACTGAGCTAATTTGAATTTTAAGGCCATTTCCAAGCACCACTCCGATTTCAATTGCTCGGAAGCCTGTGACCGACCGGCTTTGGCTGTAGTGGTGGCCATTAATTTGCAACGCCTCAAAATTGTTTACGAAACATTAAGCAATTGCAGTGGCAGCGAAAAAACAGCATTAAATATACAACATAGTTGCTCTGCAGTCGCACCAGAACAGTCCCCAGAGTTAGAGGCGTCAGTGGGTGGCGGAGCTGGTCCTCGGTATCACATTAAGAATTTAAATTAATTAAATTAAAATGCGTGTAGTTGTTGCTGCTGCGGCTTTTGGCCAACCAAGCGACCAAAGCCCGTCTGCTGCCGCAGCTCCCTTCGTCCTGTTCCCGTTCCTGTTCCTGTGCGGTTCCACAGGAGGCTGGGTCGGAGGTTTGTTAAAGCTGCCGCAAGATTTGCATAAAGTATAATGGCCATCTTCCTGGTCCGGGACCTAGCAAAGGACGACGCTGGTATAAAGGGAAAAGAAGCTGGAGTAGAGACTGCGCCGCAGGAGGAGGAGGAGGCGGAGCAAGAGGAGGTGGCCCCAGTCCACAGGATGAAAAAACCAACCGAGCGTGGCCATTCAATTTTTATTTTTTCTCTGGCCACCGTCTTTGAACTTTTCACATTTCTCGTTGCCTTTTTTCGGCTGTCGCGGAGTATTTGTACTCGTACTTTTTGCAGAAGACATTTCCGCGCCGCATGTCCAGTTCCTGTCCAGGCTTTTGGTAGTTGGCTGTTGGCTCCGCTTCTGCCTGCTGCTGCTGCTGCTGCTCCTTCTGCCGCCTGCTGGCTGACGTTTTATGGCTCGCTCGATTTCTCTTTGGCTTGATTTTCCCAGCCATCGCCTTTTCCTTTGCTTCCTGCCCGTTGTCTGGGGCGAGAGGAGAAATTTCAATTTGATTTTGCTCCTACGATCGTTTTGTTTTATTTCCTGTAGATATCTGCAATTTCGTGTATCAGATTTGCTCCTTTTACAAGCAGCGCCCAATAAAAATTGACTTCGCCCGCTTCCGTCGTCGCTGCCATCGAAAGTTGAGCATTTAAGCTGCCGCTTCTGACTGTTAAACGAACTGATAAATTTAATGCTGCGTTATGACCGGTCCCTGGATCCTCCTCGTAGTCTAAACAGCCGCAGGGCTCCACTGATTATTATGCGCTTAAACTCTGCCCCCTCCGGCCATTGGCTTGGTTGGGAAATTCGAAACGTGAGTGTGCGGCGGCTTATTGTGCGGCGGCTTAACTTACAAATTGCTTTTAATTACCGCCTCAGACTACAGGCAGGAAGCTTAGCTTAGCCTAGGTTCTTGAATGCGCCCTCCAAGGTGAGAGTGGCTATAACCAGAGGGATCAAATCGAAGCTCCCCTCGAGCGGAGCGAAATTCTGTCTGCAGTTTTATTTCCAGTCAGCTGGCAGTACAAACTTTTACAGCAAATATCCCGAAGGGCAAAAACTTGGGCCAAAACCATAGAGCATACAGAAATGAACCCACTCTTGTACACATAGATAGACTTCGTTTATACTACGTTTTATTATTATTATTATTAAGAAGTATGTAAACTGTGAAGAGACATGAATAAAACATGTAATATAAAACAGTCTAAACAATTGTTTAGTTGGAAGACCGCGGAAAAATAAATTAAAGACCAACTACATTGGCTTGTATAATCATAATGTAAAATCAAATATGCTTTTTGCTTGTCTTAAAAGTAGACCACAAATTATTGAAAAATAAACTCAAGCCTTCTACCATTTCCCCCAAGCAAACTGCATTTATGAATTGCTATTTCTGTCAGCCGTTTGACCGCTTCTCATAAAATTTATTTCGCAAAATGGCCTCCGCATAAACTCAGCCACGGTTGAGAAGGCAGCCATGCTGGCGAACGACCTTTGTCTTTCGGCCCGCCTCATATTTGTGCTAACTGTTTGCGTATGTGTGTGTTCTTTGAGGCCAAAATGCAAATGTTTGGCCGCCTCGCAAATCCTATTATTTTATTATGAGGGTCAGCCCAGCAATATTGTTAATATGAAGAGCAAACAAAGGCCTTCGCCTTCGCCGTCGCCGTCGTCGTCGCAGTCGCCACTGAGCCCTTTCCACCGAATTAGGCTCATAGCGGCCTATAAACATTCGGATATCTTTTGATAACTTTCGCCGGTCATATAATAAATATATTCACCAAAAGCACGATGCCGAAACTTGGCATAATTTAAGGGATATAATCGGATTCGACTTGATAAGCCGACAGCATCCATTTAAAGAGCTTTGTTTGGCTTGGGCCAAATTTTCACTATTAGCCCGATTACCACCGTCCGGATAATTACGTGTATTTAATCACAACAGGAATGCGGTTTAGAAAAACCAAATCCCGCCATCTCCTCCGTGTGTGTGCCGCGAGTAGTGTGTGTGTGTGTGTGTGTGTTTGCCGTTGGCCAATTTTCAGCTAACTAATGTTTGTCTGTTACTTCGCATTGCGCTTATTTCTGCTCATTTATTTAACAGTGTTTCCCCCCTGTGACTGTGACTGTGACTGTGATTGCTGTTTCCCGTCCCTTGTTTTCCTAGTGGTTGACGGTTTTCCTGAATTCTTTCATGAGTTGCAGGACGAGCGGAGCGAAGAGTTTGAAAATAAATTAAACGGGATAATTTGTGGTGCGTTTGTTAGCAAAATGTTAATGAGGTCGGTTGTGGGTCTCTGTCTCTGGGGCCAACGCCCGACTCCCGGGCCTCGCATAGGTGACTTCCCCATTCGGATGACAGCGGCAAAGATAGGGCTTAGGGACAGAACAAACATTTAGCAATGTCAAGCAAAAGGGGCAGTAAATTTCAATTTGCAGCCAGGACCGAGAGCATCATTCAGATTGTTTAAATACCAGCAAAGGGGGGGCGGCTGCCACTGGAGTCGAGCATCAAAGCCAAATGGAAATGCATCCGCACGCAGCCAGACAAATTGGGCAACAGTTTTTCAGATGCCAAGCCAGGACTTTGGCCCTGTTGCTTGTGGTTTCATTTGCTGGGCATAAATCAAGCAGAAAGTGCAGCAGGACCGGCTCCAGACAATCTGTCACCCCCGCAGAGCGCTTAGGTTGCTACAATTTTAAAGATAAACACTCGCCAGTCAGCCAGCCAGCCTGCCAGGCAGGCAGGCAGCCTTCGAGTCTGACATTCAGCCTGGCAGTCTGTGTCTCTGGCTCAAAGTTATTTCATATTTAAGCCAAATTTAATGGCCATGTCCAAGTCCAGTGGACAGGACCCAGACGAAGGCAAGTCAAGTCCCTGCTTATGTATGCATGAATATCTATCCCTTTGCCTTTTGCTGTGCTCCTCCAATCTGTCCAGTATTTTTTTCCTGCCACTGCCTGCATATTTGCAAATCAATTATGTATGGACCCCATTGGACTCTGAGATATCTCAGTGTATTGGCAGCGTCTGAGCGCCCTAGTGACAGTGGAACAAGGGTCGTCTTCGTCTAATTACTTTAATTTTGAACCACAAAAGGAGCGGCTGCAATCGAATGGGAATTTCGAATCAAAGCAGTGCAACTGGGTCGAACAGCTGCGAGTTTGCCAAGTTGAAAATTATCGGCGGCCAAGTGAGGGCCAAGCAAATGTTGTCTGCGCCGGAAACGGAAACAAGCTGTGCACACGAGTGGAGGCGGCCAAAAGGAAGTCAGCCAGCCATCGAGTCAGCCTTTCAGCCCCTACGAGGAGAGCCAGAGATTGTCGTTGCCGGCGCAGTTAGTCAGCAAGTCGGTGCAGTAAATGGGGCGAACAGAAGCGGCAAGAAGTAAAAAAATACCAAAAGTAAAGAGCCAGCAAGGAATAATCCTGCGGCAGCAGACGGAATGCTGCTTAGTTGACTCGATACTCGCTGGCGGAGGCAGGGCTCCAGGCAGGAAGGAGCACTGGCGCTCCTTGCACTCCACTCCTGCCCCACATGTGGCATGCATCCGAGTGTAGTTTGCTTTTAATTCAGCATGGAAAATGAAATTGAAAACTGTGCCAAATGTGAGCACTGCACAGACACAAGCCACCGCAGTGGAGCGCTCAGATAGACAAACTTCCAAGGGTGCACTGGGGGAAAATTACTCTGACAAGGCAATAAAAAACTAAAAGATTATTCTAAAACGTATCTTTATAAAACTTGAACTTTGTTTTGAATTATCAAGTTTATATAAGAAATTGGAGAGGAGATAAAAGAACTATTTTGGTAAGGAGAAAGTTAGAACTTAATTAGTGGATAAAACCACAATATTAGGAGAATGGTATTAAAATTAGTATTATTTAAATACTAATTATTCTGAACAATCAATTGTCATGCCTTTCGCTTTTTAAACAACTATTCACTCAATAAAAAATTATTATAAAGTGTTGTAACGTTTTCCTCAGTGGAGAGCTCGTCCTAGAGCTGGAAGGATGAAAGCAGGATGCCTCCCTGCAAAAGTGACATGTAATAAATTTTATTGATTTTCGCTTTAGCCAGCAGGCGGGCAGGCAGCGGCTTTAATGTATTTTTAAGACTTTAATATTGCGGTCGGGCCGGGTTTTCGGGGGCGACGAGCTGGCAATTATAATTGAATTAGAAATGCCAATCTCGGTCCGGGTTTGTGCCGCTGCATTGAGTGGATTTAGATTGGAATCTGTGTGCTCATGCTGGGGTTGCATTTGCGATTAGTTGGCCGAGATATTTCTCAGCGATTTGCTTGGAATTTGTTGGAAAACCATTTGCATTGGAGTTCCCTGCAGTTTTCCTGCTCGGGGGCGTTGCATTTTTCATGCATTGCCTGTCACAAGCACTGATCTCAGCCAGACATGCCAGTGTATCTCTCTGTTTGAATTTATTGCATTTTTAATCAATGGTTCGGGCGCGTGGGGGCGTGTCCCCAGATGTGCCAGTGCATAGCATTTCATTTTATTATATGTTTTTCAATGCAGTCTTTTGCTCACCGAACAGCACAGCACAGCACAGCACAGCGCACAGAACAGGGTTAAACAATAAACGCCCCATTAATAAATAACAGAAACTGGCATTGTTTATTTTGCTCTTTTTGTGTAATTTATATTTACCCATTGTTTTTCATCACACCAGAACTCACCTGCAAATAAATAAAATACGAAAATGAATCAGAAAAGGTTTGTTTTTCGTAAAAATATGTAATTAATTAAATGCTGTATGTTGCCGACAAGTAAATGTTGTACTGCTAACAAGATAAGTAGAGCGAACCAGATTGCTATAGTTTTTACTCCTCACTACGTACTATACTTTTATGTATTTACTGAAGTCCGAGTATTTCTGTTGCGAAATTTTTCATTTCTGGAAGGCTAAACCGTGCCAGTAAGCTTGTAATTTTAGTGGGGGCTTATCTGATAAAATATGAGTAGTAAACATGCACATCTAATTTGGAGAAAGGAGAAATTATAATATATTGTTGTCGTAGACGCTTTCGTTGATTCCTCTATGTGATTGTTGCTGCTGCTCTTTTTGCCAACTGCGGCCGGGTTAATGTGAGTGCCTCATTTATCAAAGCGCAAAATGCTGCTCTTGTTTGCTGCCAAAGGGTTGAGTCACGCCCATCCACCCATCCACCCATCCACCCACCTGCCACCCAACCACCCAACCACCCAACAAAGCCTCTTCTCGTCCATGTGCGTGTACGGCATATGAAAAAATCCTGCGGCTAATAAGTGACACGCGTCGATTAATAAAACTGTACGAGACGTACAAGGCTGCCAGCCATTTAAGGGTGTGGCCGGAATGCCACTGCGTGTGTCGTACATTAAAGGGCCATGTCACAGCCGACGATTATGCAAAGCAGCCGCCCGATCTCGGATAAGACCAAGACCCAGCCAAGGACTCCCCTGCGAAGGACTGCCCTGCAATTGCGTAGGTCCCTCGGGGACGTTTGAGTCGCTCTGCAGTTGCGTTAATAGCTCGCCGGGACTTTAAATGACCGGAGAAAAGCGAGACGACTATGGATACGATTTTCCATTCCAAATAATGATGTAGTTCGTTCATTGTGTTGGTCTTTGTTGTTAAATATCTCAATTTCCTTGGTTGCCAAGCAATCGATAAGTAAGGAATTAATTGTGTTTGATTGCCAATTTGGTTTGTTTATTGTTTGAAATATAAATATGAACCTGATATTCGTAATTTTGTATATTTTGCGCAGTTAAGACAAGAATTTCTATTTTAATTAATCAATTTAGGCTAAGCTTTCAGTTTTATGATGAATATCTGAAGAATCGCCTTTCTAAATAACCAAATAAATTTAAGATATCTTCAAGTGGAAGCATGTGCCAAGTAAATCAAATTTTAAAATATGCCAAAAGCAAAAATATGAAATCAAAATCCATTCAATTTCCATTTGACGGGAGAGTTAGTGTCCTGTTGCTTCGTGGCCCTGTTTCTTTTTTTTTTTGTATTTTTTTCTGTGGTCCGTATGGAAATGAGCATGCAGGATTCCAGCTCCTCTCAGTTATTGCTCTTCGTTATTTTGTAAGCGGAACAAAAACAGATGCAAATCAACAAGCTGCCAGCTTGATAAGGCAAAAACAAGTGTCTCCTTTCTGTCCTGCGTGTCCTGGATATCCATCTATCTGTCTGACTGCCCCGAACCCCTGTGCTGGTACTCTCATCTCCTCTCTGGCATATCGTCCGTATTTACAATCCGTATGCAGAGATGAATGATGCTGCCAATGAGAGTGTGTCTCGGATGTGTCTTGACAGCATTTTGCTATTAACTTGCTATTCCTCGGCAGATATTTGTTTTTCTTTTCACTGCATCTCGTTGACATCTTGGTCCCTTTCCCTGTCCCTGTCCCTGTCCCTGGCCCTGGGTCGGGGACAACGACATGGCACCGCCATGAACTTGGGCTGGCATTTGATAAGCCATCGGCTGGACTAAATAACTGCCAGGGGTCGAGGAGATCTACGGATAAGTGATTTATGCATTATGTGTCTATCGTTATGGACATAAATCGTATTAAGATGGCCCTCCCCGATCCGTTTGTCTCATTACCATCCCCTGAATACCGCTTCCTCCTCCTCCTTCTGGGCTCCTTTTGAAGTTTACACCTGCGGCATCTCTGCTGAAAACAAAAGCTTCTTTGTTTGTCAACCTTCGGCACTGGCATTCTCCGTTTTTTTTTTCCTATTTGGGTGGCTGTTTTTTCCCAGCTCCTAACGAGAAACTTCAATATTGTCCCTTCTGCCCAGCACCAAACTGGGCAGAAATGGCAGATGACAACAAAAAGCGAAGCTAGAAAGAAGGCAAGGCAAATATTAACCCGGGGCTATTCATTAAACAGTCCTTTGCTCATATGTTTTGCTTTCGCCTGCTACTCTGTGTCCTTTCATTAAACAAGCCTCTCGACTCGACTAGGCACCCTCGTCCTTCTCCGCTCTGCCCCCGAGTTGCCCTCTCCGGCGGCCACTTGAAGCGCTCATTGTTTGCCGGGGTGACAGCCACACCCACGTTTACGCCCACGCCCACACCCACACCCACGATGAGCCACCGCCCCCTGGCTGCTCCAACGAGTTGCAAACATTTATGGCCACATTGCCGGGCATCTTCGACAGCACCTGCTGCTGGGAGGAGTCACTGCACTGGGGAAAAATGCCCTGTAGCCCGTCTTGATTTTCTGCTTGATTATAACTTTAGAAAATCAAATAAATTCTGAAATTTAATATGATTTGAATCTAAATAACTAAATATATTTCCCTGAGATATATTTTCAAATTGTTTTTTTGTTTATTCGCTTGGTCTTGGCTAGGGGAAAATATTGAGCGCCATCTTGGAAAACGGACTCGATTTTTCATTTCAATTTCGCCGCTTGACGATTGCCCGGTTTTAATATTTGTCTTTCTCCTCGCTTCTCTGGAGCTCGGTAACTTTTCTCATTGCCTCGCATTGTCTCCGCTGACAGCAGCTGGTTTGGTCGTCCCTGCCCGAGTCCTCGTCCTGCCAGGAATTGTACATTAAAAAGCTTAACGATGGCGCTCTCGCTTGTCCTTGTCATTAGGTGCTTCACCGCCTTCCGCCATCACGCAGTCGTTTGACCGTCTGAGTGGCATAAAACGCACCTGATGTGCAAAAACTGCTTAATTGAAAACATAAGCTTCTATAATTTCGCCCGCCCGGCCACGCGGTGTCAAAGAACTCAATTTAAATATTCTAATTTATGCGCCTGCATATTAAACGGCACGATCACGTAGCCAGGACTCACTGCTGTCTGCTTAGTTTTTGGGGAGTGGCTGTCGAGATGGCCGCTTTTTACTTACCCCTCCCGTCTGTTGTCTGCAATTAAAAGCGCTTAAATCAATAAGTCCACACAGAGTTGACGTTCCATTTCTCATTTGGCCAGAACGTGTTGGCTTTTAGTATGCAAAGCACAGCCAGAAAGAGGAGGGCTAACAGGCCATTGGCAGGGGAACGAGTGACTGCTCCTCAGACTTTGAGCCGACTTATCGCCTTGACTTTGCCACAACCGATTGCCGGCAGGCGCGGCACTGTCCCAGCGGTCTTGTTGCGATATTGTGATTGGCATCCCGAGACTCTTGCCATCATATCACAATGGCAACTTTGGCTCTCACTCCCATCGCATTCCCTTACGATCCCATCCCAGGCTTATCAATGTCGCTGTTTCAAATCTGCCAGCGCGACAAATTCGCGTGTTATCTCCATCTTGGCAGCAGGAGCGGCAATCTCACCTGACACTTCCTTGCTTCCAGAAAGAAAGATGGTTGCAGCACAGTGATGGCAAGGTAGTACCTAGGTACTATAAGTTTTTCTTTCGTTTCACTTGAAGTAAAGAATCCTTTTTATATTCACCTCTAAAAAGTAATCATTGGTGAGTTGTACAATATATAAATAAATAAATAAACAATTCAGGCATTGAGTTTGAGGAAATGATTCCTTTAATATTAATCTTGTACCCTGTACCTTTGAGACATAGGTAATAACGAGTCTTGCATCACTGCTGGTGGGGTGGTTCGGTGATTTGTAGGTGATAGGGTGGCTTCATTACTTCTTTTCACGCAACCGATTCTCGGTTTGCGGTGGAGGGTGGCAAATGGAAATGGAACGATGCTGGCGAAACTTCATCCTCCTGCAGTCATTCATTTCCTTGCCGAGAAAGGGGGGTCGGTCCACCATTGTTGCTGCTCGTAATTTATCTGCCGCCTTTGTCTACCGCCGGCGTCTCAGTGTCACCCGTTTTGGGTCTTGTGGTCCCGTGGTCCTCGGTTCTCAGTCCTCAGTTCTCAGTCCTCAGTTCTCAGTCCTCAATCCTCAATCCCCTATCCTCGGTCTTCGGCGACATTCCTTTGGAATGTTGGCTGTTGCTATCTGGGGCCGATAATAAAAATACCACTGCCAGGTCCCAGGGGTGTGACAACTTCCAGCTTTGATTTTTCCTTGTTTTTCGCTTTTCCGCCCAGCGAGTGTCTTATCAGCAAAGCGAGTGCCGCCCCAGAAGTATGCAGGGCTAAATTATGTCAATAAGTAAATGAATTTCGGCTAAATTCGGATTTTAATATCCAGCAGCGGCGGAGAACATCTTCTGCTGCCTCTTCACTTATTCATACGGCTGGAAAAAATGTACTCGTGCACATGTGGGTTGTTTATTTGTCGTTTTGATGACGACATCTCCGGCAACAGGGCGCACACATATGTGACATGCCTCGCCCACCACTTTGTACTTGATTTTAACAAAACTGTCTGTTTAAAGGAAACAAAGTGAAATTGTCTCCTTGGGGGGGCCGAAAAGAAATGTGCCGGCGCTGGGAAATGTATTTAATATGCAAATCCTGTGTGTCCTTTGAGATGATTATGGCGCACATTATGTCCCAAACAGCACACGTAGAATAGCAGCTCGGGAGGCAGTCAATTTGCCCCACGCACACATAATTATCGATTCAAAAAGCCGCTTTCCCATCCGCTTTTCCAGCCAGCACCGCAAATTGTTTGCTCTGACAAATTGACGACTAATTTAAGCGAAATTAAAGAAGCTTTCAGCCAGTTCGGAGTTCGAATGCCGGAGAATCGAGCTGAAAATTAATATAGATGGGAAATGGGGAAATGGGATTTTTTTTCTCGCTTTGTGGGATTTGTTTTGTGAGCGGCGCGCGGAACTTTTCCAATTTGTGCACCAAAAAGGAAAGATAAACAGAGACGCAGACACGGGCATTAACTCTAACTCGAGCCCCGGCTAGGACTCAGACATGGGCAAATAGTAGAAAAATAAAGGAGCCGGAGAACAGGCAATGCACCTGGTCAGACATCCGCATCCACACCTGACCTCTCTACTCCTTCGCCTCCGCCTTTGACTGCTCTGACCTCTCCTAAGAGCCCGGGATGGCCGGAAAAAACTAATCGAACCGAAATACTCGAAACGTTTGCCTGATTTCTCGAGAGTACGAGCAGCTTGAAATTGCAATCGTTGAACGGAATTATCCCTTCTTTCCCTTTGCTCTGTCCTTTAGTTTGGAAAAACTTCACCCAACTTGTGGGCGGACAAAAAACACAGCTCCTCTAGCCTCTATAAATTAGCTCTTTAGAGTCCTGAGTCATGGGTCCTCAGCCCCCATCGATAATTGTGTGGGGCGGTTGGCTTGTCTCTGCTTTGATTGCATTTAATTCGATTTAATGCGGCGGGTAAAATGCGTTTATATCTGTATATTTATTTATATGTTTAAATCCAAATGGAATTTATTTATGTATTTAAATTCCGAATGGAATGATATATAGTATATTTGCCATTTCATTTGCCATGACCAGCGTTTAATTAAAATACAAACAGCGATTCCACTCACAATTATCCCTTTTTTCTCTCTGCCAGATTTCTGCGCATCTTTCGCCTCGCGCCCTGATAATCTTCTCCTAAATGATGGAAAAAAATTATGCTCGAAACCGGGAAATGACCGGGTTTTTCCTCGATTTTTCCTCCCCTATTCCTCCTTCGGCCTGCTCGGCTCCCTAATTAAATGTGTGGCATTAGGTGCCGCATTTTGGCACCGAGCCCGGCTTCTGGTCACAGATTTGTGGCCGGCGATAAGACCAACATGAACATGTTCCCGCCGAACAGATGATGTCAATGCCATGGGGGGTTGGGTGGGATCCTAGAGGTTAGGGGTGGGTTGGGGTCCTTCTGGCTGCCAATTTTCGCCGCCATTATTGAGGTTTTTTCATACACTTTAGCGACCACTTCCGGCCACTGCAGCATCTTGTCTTTCGCCCGTCCTGCTCCTCCGGTCCTTCTCCATTTTTAATTTTTATTTTTTTCGCCGGTCTGTTTGTTTTGGCCTGGCCCACCGAAATAATGCTGCACGCTCCGGTCGGACCGTCATTACGTCGTCCGCTTGCTCCGCGGCGTGCCGGAGTCGTAAAGTAAATTTTTTAATTAGAGTCACGAGTAAAACAAACCAATTAGTAAAGCTGTCAGAGCAATCCTTTCTGCGCTCTCCTTCGCCGGCCGCGTTGTATTTTTAATTTATTGGCCATGTTTTGGCCGCAATTTACGCGTGCTGCCGCGTTGGCGGCGTGTGAATTATTGAAAAAGTAAATTATGTGAAAAGGGCAAATTAAGGAGGTTCGGAGCGGGTCATTTCCCATGATTTTTACGACTCCTGTGGCGCATCAAGTGTCCAATCCTTCCAAGCCAGAATTGTTCTATGCTCTCGCAGGACCCGAAATGTAGTTTTAATTAAATAGCACAATTGCAATCGCCGCCGGCCACCTTTCAAGCTTCGAGGAAAACTTCTTGGTCGCCTTGCTTTTGTTGCTCCGCTGGGCTGTGTTGTGTTTTAGTTTTAGTTTTTGGTTTCGGTTTTGGTTTATATCCGTGGCTACGTGAGCTGCATGACCGATGGCTGGGGCTGCAGGCAAATAAACAGAAAAATGTGCATGGCTCACGGACCGGAGCGGAGCGGAGCGAAATGAAACGAAAAGTGCTGCAGACTTGGGGTTCACAAAGTTTTGAACTTGGCCCCCGTTGCTACTAGCAGGCCAGGGCTGGCAATAACACAGGGCAGCACAAAAATGGGAAAAACCGAGGAGAAAACTAAGTTATTAGCACCAACTGTGCTCGGGCGTTGGGCGTCCTGGTTCTGGTTGTTGTGGGTGTGGTCGCTCGGTCGCTCTCTGCACTCGTAGTTTATGTTTACTGCATTCTGTGTGCAGACGTGCGGCAACGATTTTCGGGCTACCATCCTTGCCATTGTCGTCATCCTGTCGCCGATCCATGGCCCGTTGACACTGACAGTTCATAGTTTGGTTAGGGATCGCAGGGACTTCGATATTTCTTAAGGTATTTTATGGGAGATTACTTTAAGTTAGTATAAATAAATTCCTTTTAACCGAAAAATTGTATAGATGACCAGATAAGAATTTTAAATCGCTTAAATGACATTTTATCTGAACAGTATTATTAAAGGAACATTAGTAATATTCAACATGAAAGTCTATATTTCATTATGATTTATATTCCGATATTCTCATACATCCTGCAATTTGAACATCTCTAGAATGATATATATACAAAAATGCTTGTCCGCTAAAAACTTGTTTTTGCTAAAAGCTTCGCCGCCTTCCGCGTGCGTAAAATTTATTATTGTTGCACTCTGTAGCACAATATTTGCGGCTGCTGGTATTAGCATTTTATTTTATTTGTACAAATGTTTTTCCGTATTTATTTTGGCCAAGTTTACCCAATTGTGTATCTGTTTGTCCACAACTCGTTTCAGGCAATTTCCAATGTTAGTCCGACGTCGGTACAGAGTCCTGGCTGAGTCCATGGATATTGCCTTTGTTGGCGCCTCTGTAAACACACTCGACTTGGCTGCCCGATGAGGTGAGGACCGGGATGGGATGGCATTTTGGCAGCGTAGTGTCTTGGCACGCCAGCACCTGTTCACGTACACCCCACCCCGCCCTTTGTCCCTTTGTTCCAGGCCTAATAAAAATAAATAGCCATATAAAAGCGAAACGAAATTCATGGCAACGCCTGGCGATACAATAAAGCATATTATTTCAACATTTATTTCCCTGGCCCCATCTTGGCAGCCATTTGGCAGTGCTAAAGTGTTTTCCCAGTCGGAATGTTGGCACTACTCCGCCAGCTAATGAGTGCAAGAGCTACGTGATTTACTCGGATCTCCGTCTCCAGCCAGGGCTCCGTCACTGAGAATGCATCCGAAAGGGCGTTCGCTTCCAGCTCATTAGAGACGCTGCCGCCAGTGAATCTCCATTATCCATCCACTCCTGCTGCTGTTCGGATAATTCCCGTGGCAGGAGTGCGAGTGACGGGAACAGCAATGCTTATTTATGCCTGATATTCCTCAAGTCCTTGGCAAAGTCCTTGTCGGTTATTTACTCTGCAGGGCACTCGACTGCAAGAGGCAAGTGCCTCTGCTCGAGTCGGATGCATCCGCACGAGAGGAATTGAAATGTATTGATTTATGGCTGCAACTGAGCGAGTGCCTGAGCGAGTGGCCATCCAAGGTGGAGACACTGCCGGAAAGTTTGTCCTGCCAGGACACCGCACTCGCACACGCACCATCCGAAAGTTCAATCAGGCGAACCAGAGCTCGGTCATTGATAAGTCATAAGTTGGTCGATGGCACACAAGTGCGCACAAGTTGCGTCGCAAAGTTTGTCAAAGTCAAACACAAAGTTTCCCGCTGGCCAGGAAATGCCAGTGGCTTAGATATTAGCAGTGCATTAGTGGCCAGTGCATTATTAATGACCAGCTGCGCATTGATTTTTACACTTGTTCCTTTGACAGGACTCAGTCCCTGTCCCATTCCCTGTCTTCATTTTTGTTTTCCTGCTTCGGTATTATTAATTGAGTTGATTATGTGGATGAACACGAAAAGGCTTTCCGGCTGGGAAGTGGAAAATAACCAGGGCACTTGGAGAAAAGTTTCCATATTTCGAGAGAACTTATAATATAGTTAACAATTTAATAGTATTTTGTTGGCATTAAGGAAGTGTAGGCTTGTCAAAATATTTCGTAATTTATTTCCCAGTGTGTCTACTTCCTCAGACCCTTTGTTAACCCAGATATTGATAGCTTTGCACTGTGGCCGTAATTGTGCCGCGTGACCTCGTGACCTGTTGCATGTCGGGGCCGTGCAGTTAATTACTTTGATTTATTCGAGAGTTATACACATGCGTGGTCCGCCTGTCACATATTTCAAATCTCGCTTAATTACGGCGCCGTGTACTTACAAATTAACGAAATTGCCTCGCTCTCAGATAAGACCTCCCACCATAAGCTCCCACTCGACCGTAAATTTATTACAGATTTCAACTTAGTTGCCGCCAAGCAGTTCACCTGCCACTCCAAGTGAGCTCGGATGGAGTGAATTTATTGTTTTGTTAGACCAAAAATTACAGCGATAAAAACATACAAAGTGCTTAAGTGCGACATTGCCAGGGCTCAGAGCCAAGACCGGAAAGCAGACATGGGACAAGTCGGTGGGAAAAGCTGGCATCGATAAAAATCGATAAGCATCGGCAATAAATTTCCAGCCACGGCCCAGAATTCAAATAAAACCAAATGCCAGCTAATCTCCATTAGGCAAATACGTTGAGCTTACCAAAATGTTGTGACCCATTTTTGGGACTCCCCCCCGCCGTGCCCCCGTTCCCGTGTTATTGTTGCCGTTATCTGGGATGTGGGAAGCGGGATGGGATCGGGATCGGGATCGGGATTGGGAGCACGGGATGCGAGGCAGAAAAGGTCACTCTAAGTGCTTTTCATTGAGCAGTGAACTGAGAACGGAAGCGAGCATAAACTTAATGGAATTTAGATTTGTTCATTACGCATCCGCCGCGTGGGCAGCAACAGGTGAAGGGAGCAGCTTTCGGCCCGACTTGATTACCTGCACACATGAAAGAGATTCCAGATTTGGGTCGCTTAATATTCGGGTTCATTTTCATTGGATTATAAAGAGCTTTTGGCCCCGGGGCTAAATGTGCGAGCACAACATCAATGGCAAATTGATTTGCTCTTGATAATTTGAAAAGGTAAACAGGATTAGCCTACATTTCTAGATAATTGCCCGGGGTCCTAGCCATATCCCTTGGCTCCCCCTCTCTCTCTTTCTCTCTGTTTAAGGAAAGAACATGCTCCCATGTAGACCAGGTTGTTTGACCCGCGGGGAATTGATTGGAATGCACTGGAGCACGTGTCGTAAAAGCTGCGGAGGGACCTGCCGGAGTGCCACTGTACATGAATAAATGGGGCTATACGAGCCGTTCTTAATATTTACATTCGCCTACAAACATTGTCGCAGGCTTCGGCAAACGGGGCTCTGGTCGTGACCCACTCGATACACTCGTACATGGACGCAATCAAGGAGTTTCGTCCTTTGCTTCTGGCCAAGTTTTATGCTGAGTAATGGCCGGCCATGGCCATTGCAATGCTGCGAGTGCCCGTAAAGAATCGCACTCGCAATCGTAGTTTACATAACAGTTTTACGGCCAGCACTTAAATGCCATGCGAGTCATAAATGGCGGGAGATATCGAGCATACGCCATGTAAGCCATGTGCTCCACGCTCGGTTACCAATCTTTTTGCCCCTGATTGATATCCCCGGTCGGGTTGCTGTGAGTTCATTCAACCCTTTTTGGCAACGATCATGGTCCGAACGGATGTTAATGATGCCGGGCTACATTGTAGCGTACATATATGTATGTACATATGTATGTATGTGCAGATGCATGACCCCGGACATAAGTTCCGGGTAGAACATGCACAACATCCGCCGAGCAGCTTCCGCCTCGAATGTTTACGCTTGGCTTCAGTCATAGAAGTTCGTTATTAGAAAAGTTTTAATGTCCCTGGCAAACGCACAACAAGTCAGTTTACACTCGGAAAAAATAGGGCAAAGTATTGAGAAGCATTTAGGGATAACATTTCTAAAGCATTTATAAAGTACAATAATTTTTTAGGAGGTATTATAAAAGAAAATAATGTCTAATGATTAAGTTATTATATATATTTTTTGAAGGTAACTTATTAGTATTTTTATCTTTTTCTAAGCTAGATTTTTTAAGAATTATTTAAGTAAATTAATTATAAACTTTTAGACGGGAACACATTTCCTTTCTTGTAAAATATTTTTAATTATAAACTGTTTAATTTTAGTTACTAGAAAGCCGAAACTTTGGCAATTTCCGACTTATTTTTGAGTGCACACATGCAGATACTTTGGCATTTCGAATTCAGAACTGACGACTTCTGGAGCTGGACGGATTCGTTCGTCTTCCCGGAGGCCAGGCCACAATATGAGCCTGACAAGCGACTGGCAATGATCTGTTGTTGCCACTTAATAAGCTCCATTTGCGCCAGCCGCAAAAATAAGGCAGGCGACCTTCGGTTTGTTGGCTTTTAATTTGCCATCGAAGGCTCTCGCTCGACTGCGCACAAACTTTGATGCCGACTGGGCCGAAATTTACATAACTGAAAAAATATTGTGCGGGCGCCTAAACGAGGCACAAACGCTGCCCTGCGGCTTTCCACTGGCTGCCGCTTACAAGCATTTTTAAAGCGGTTTCCCTCATATTTTTTTCTGCTCGCTTTTAGGGAGCGAAAGCAGATGTAAAACTTCGAAAAAGGAAAAATGCCAAAGCAAAAAAAAAATATATATGAATAAGCCGTGCATGAGGTCTGGCTCTGCCTTCTAGGCAAATGTGTTTAACATGGGGTAGCAGCGCTTGGCTGCCGGGTTTTTTCCTCTTTGGCTTTGGCTTTGGCGTTGGCTTTGAGTCGGACCGAAAAAATAACATTGGCCAGAAAGTTAAAAGGTGGCCCTGGGCCACACGACACACGACACATGGCTCCGGCACACGTGGCGACCATTACTGGTGCCTACTTCATCGATATTTCATTTAACCCTTTAATAAAAGATATGGCAGGCGGCAGCAACTTACTTCATAACTTGTCGCTGGCGTTTTCCCAGGCGGCCGAGGAGAAGTTTTTGGCCAAGTTTAAGGAGGAGACTTCGGACTAAGCCGGCGGCAAATTGAAATTGATTACCAAAGCAAAACAATTGATGAGTGGCGATGGTGGAGCGGAGGGGTGGGACACAATCCGAATGTTTATTTATAACAGGCAGCTTGGGTTCGATCGGAGCCCATTTGCATAAGCGACCGACCGCTTATTACACAATTTAATATGGAAATGGCGCGACGTGAACTTGAACTTTATACTTTCAGCTCGGCTGGGCGGCCCAGCGGCTCAGCTGGCTTTCAGCTGGGACTCGGCGGTGACTTTCCGCTGCCCTCGCACATAGGTCTTGTAGTAAAAGTCGAAGAACATGGAGAACATGAAGATATTCTGGATGAAGCCGATGAAGGCGATGAAAACGGGAAACTGGCATGGATTCCGCACGATTACCAGCAGGAAGTGGCATGTGAGGTAGCCGAACTGCAGCAGCTGCAGCTGTGTGATCCGCCGCTTCCACCACAGCAGCTGCTTCAGGGCGCCCAGCGAGGCCACATAGTAGTAGGCATACATGACGGTGTGCACCAGCAGGTTGATCACGCCCAGCATCGTGCAGTGGGATCCGCCCAGGAAGGTCATGAAGATGGACACCCCGAAGACCATGCCGCCGTGATGGTAGACATGCAGGAAGCTCACCTGCGAGTTCTTCTTGCGCAGCACAATGAACACCTAAGGGAGTGAATATACTCTTTGTTACATATCCATCGGATAGCCCTTCAAAAGCCAAACAAACCGTATCAAGGAGATCCAGATACTTGAGCATATAGTATCCGTAGGAGGCGTACAGCGTTATCATCATCTGTGGCGAGGTGTCCGAGTGGTCCACTCCCTGGCAGGTCCAGCTAAAGGTGGGCTGCAGGTAGGTGTAGCCCAGCCCAATGACGAACAGCACGCCATTGGCCACCACCTGCACCAAGTTATACACCTGCATCACGCGCTTCAGCTCAAAGGGATTGCGGTGCTCCATCCAGCGGGGTCCGTAGTGGAGCACAAAGGCCAGGTACAGTCCGACAAGGCCCAGCACAATCCACAGATTGCCCACAAGCGGCAGGTGAGCCACACGCGGATCTCCGTGCTCGGCGTACATATCCCGCACCAGGCAGTACAGGTAGGCCACCAGGTTGTGCCTCATTCCGATCTGTCTGTTTTTGTCCTCCTCTCAAAAATCTAATACTACAGTCCTCTAGTTCTCCACAATCCTTGCCGAAACGCTGCGCAGCAGTTCGCTCCCCACGAAGGTCTTCAGTCTTCTGAACGGAACCGCTCGCCCAGTTCGCATTCCAGCAAAAAATTGGCTTTGGCTATGGTAATGACCTCCAAATGAGAAACAGCACGCACCCGGGATTAACCCGAGTCAGGCGTTGCACTGGCAATGCCACTCGGAAACAGGCACTCCAGGGAGATACAATGTCGCAGGTTTGATGACTTTCGAAAGCATAAGTTTTGCACTCAAAATGCACCTAAAGAAATAGTGCTTCGAGGCTGGCAAAATAATATGATTGTTTATTTAAGTTTTAAAGAGCTTCAAAGTTTTTTCTAGCACTCATTAAGTCTTAATGAAATTCTAGACACGTTTCTAATTCGTTTTGAATTTCTTTGCATATTTCCAAGAACCTTAAACCGATTCGCCGACACACTTCTTCGGTCTTCGATTTTTAAAAAGACTTGTTTGCCAAGTTTTTTAAAAGTATTTAATTATGGTGAAATACCTTTTTAAATCAATGTTCAACATCCGGTATTTTGTTCTGTATCGAAAAAAATTAAAACTTATTTTGCTTCTAGCTAAGAATTTTTTTTATCTCTTCGAACTTCTGCCTGTCGGGGGTAAACAGGGTTTAGCCATTACTTGACAATGTATGAGAATTTATGGACTATAAGCAGCCGCCACGGAAACTTAGCTGAGTGCGAAAAAATGATGTTCCACTGGGTGCATGGGTGGGTGGTAGCGACATCAATTTGGGTTACTCAACGTTAATCGTTTGGCTCGCAGCTTGCGGCTGTGAGATATACATGCAACTAACCCAGTTTACAAAGCATGCCAATAAATTTGCAGCATAACTGCCAATATAAGCGCAACTGTTTTGAAATTAAGCCAAGAGACAGAGGAAGAGAAAGCGAGAGAGAGAGAGAGAGAGAGGGAAAGCTGGGAAAATGGGAGTGGCAGTCTGCGGAAATGCCAGCTGCAGCTTCCGCTTTTCCCTCCCTCCCGGTCCAGCGCCTAGTATCCGGCTTCCAGCATCCACTTGCTCCATCCAGTGACCCAGTGAGCGACTCCGCCATGCTTGATAAATTCGCCAAGTCTGTACAATGGCTGTAAATAGCCGCGGGCATCGGACAAATGGCTCTTAAAAACAACAACATCAGCAGCAGAAGGAAGCAGAGGAGAAGGAACTGAACGAGGAGCATCCAGTGAAGCAAACTCAGCGAAATAGGCAAAAGTGTTTTACGACCTGGCTTGCAAAGCAGGCGAAACTGCAGGTGGCCAATCAAAGCGGAGGAGGTGCAATTTGTTTGCGCAACGTGCTAACTTGGCCAGCATTTTGTGGTCGAAAGTTTGCAGAGCCCCAGTTTATTTCGATAAGTAAATGTGCCAATTTATAGCGAGGAATCAATCAGGGATCTGTTCGGGAAATTACGCTTTATTCGCCCACTCAGGTGGCCCTTGCACTGGCGGCCATCGTTAAACAATGGCATGTGGGCTAAGTCGAGCGAGGACATCACTTACTTTCACTCAAGACCGAGAGGGGGGTCGGTCCTTCGGTCGCAATTGATGCGTTCATGTGTGGCCGCGGCCGTGTGTCCTTGGGGCTCCTTCGGTGACCTTGTTGTGTGTGGCAGACATTGAGCCAGTCAGCGCCAAAACAATCATTTGCATTTCACCTCCCCACGGGCAATGTTCGAAGGACCGAGGTGCCGTTGCAATAACGGTAATGGCCGCGGTAACGACAACAGCAAACAACACAAATAATAATGATAATCATTTTGCGCGCACCGGAAGTATGCAAATATACGACACGAAGGACGAAGGACGACTGGACGACTGGTCGCCAAGACGAAGGCGAGCCAAGGATGCGGATATACGGATACAAGGATATGCGAATGTGCGGATATACGGCTGCTCGGATGTGGCAAGTTGCCCGGCAAAAAAAAAAGCAAAAGAGAAAAGAAAAGCAAGAAAGAAAACACGGAAAGCTGAAAAACCCTGGCCTTAACAGCTCGCCCTGAAAATTAAAAGTCCGCCGCGAATGAAGCGTTAATGAAGGCGATACACGGCTGGTAAGTAAACAGTTTTCGGGGCGACAGCATAAATATGAAAATGAGACCGCGACCCCCTCTCGCACACACACTGTATATATTCCGCCTACCGCCCTATGTCTCCTCTTAATATGTAGCTTTCTGTGTCGTTGGCCATGCCGTGAAATGAAAATAATAATCTCTTTGGCCAGGAAATGAAGGGAAATTCAACAGGAAACTTTTGTGACGTGCTGCAAACAGTCCCTGCACACTCTGTGTGTGTGTGTGTGTGTGTGTGTTTAAATTGAAAGGTCCAACACACATAAAAACACACACCGACCAACACTCGTGCAGGTGTTAAACTGCGCCTCGTCTCTTTGTTGGAGTTGCCAATGCAAATTACAGTCATTTGGCCTGATATTTTTTCCTCTGGCATTTTATATTTAAAAACGCTGAAAAATATATGTATTCTGCGAAGGGAGAACTTTTCGCCCCTTTTTTTCCTGAAAGTTACTGGCCACTGTCAATGGCATTGTTGCTTGGCACGCACTCATGCACCGAAAGAAAAATTAAGTATTTCAGATAAACCTTGCGTAGGGGTTTATAAAATATATTTATAAATTTTAAGAAATATTATCTATTATCTAAACTATGATTGTATAGTCTTGAATTTAATTTTCATTAATTTTCTCTTATTTTCTCCCGTGCACCTGTCGATAGCTCACCTGTTTGGCGTTCAGCGGCCGCGCACTATCCCCAGGTGGAGGCCATAAAACTTTATGCGCACTCATTATGCGCCCGACCACCCGAAACATTGCACCTCCGAGGACTGTCATTAGTATATAGTGCATAATTTTCGGGAGAGCCGACAATCTGTGCATGGGCGGCCGTAATTATCGCCCCGGCAAGTGGATGGGCGATAATGGCTTGATTTCCAGGCCGGCAAAATAAGGTAAATGGGTATTAATTATTATGATTATGGCCTGTCCGAAGACACTCGGAAGTCAGGCTCGTTTCGTTACGACTCGGATTGGCATTGCCATGGCACATGGCACATTTTCGTGGAAGCCCGCGCCCCAGCACTCGGCGGCGGTCGTTGAAGCGGAATTTGGCAAATGCCGAAAACTTCAAGGGTATTATATAAACGTTGGCCCTGGCCATGTCTTCTAAGCATATTTTGAATGCCAAGCAAATCCACACCACGCCGCCCCCACTCCACTGCTGTATGCCTTAGCCATGAAAGTCACTTCCAAAGTTCAAGTCAATGTCGCAAAATGTTAACGGCGCGTTAATAATGCGATTAGTGGATGCTACAGACCCATTCCGATCCACCGACCTAACAGCTCCCTCTCCCCTCAGTCCACTTTTCGAACCCAACCCAGCATGTATCCCAGGCGGAGTTGGGAAAACACATTTGAATGCGACCACCCGGCCGGGGAAACATGGCGAAATTGGCTTTAATTGGTAAGAGAGGGATCGGAGTGGAGGCCGGGCCACAGAACATGAGTGCGGTACCGCCTCCAGCCCTGCTGGTGCTAATTAATAAATTTCTTGGGGATTTCTCGCTTCGTCTTTTTCGGGTTGCCTGCCATAATTATCGCATGGCAATCGCCCCAGGGACGCACAGCGTGCAAATGTCTATGCTAATATTCGAACGAATGTACAATATGGGATGTGTATATAGCAGAATACTCCTACATGATCCTGGCAAAATCCCCGCTAAGTGAAGCCTTCAATTACAGGCGGTGGCAGCGGCAGCGGCAGCGGCGGTGTTGCTGTCGGCGCCAATCCCTTGGTAATAGGATATTTTCAATTTCCATTTGCCCGCTCGTATATTTTGCAGTTTCGTATTTGTTTCAAGTTATGCGCCGCCGGCCCTTCAGGGGAATCGTTCATATTCCTGCTTTTCCCGCCTTTCCGGATCCCTAGGAACATATTTCATTGATACGACGATGCTCCAGCGGAGGAGCGGAGGAGCGGAGGAGCGGAGGCGCAGCCAGGCAAACATGACAGCGTATATGTATACGAAGTCGGGTACATCTGGCAGGGGAGAACGAGCCCGTGTAAGCCCGGAATATTGTCAACCCGCAGAGTGGAAGAGCTGTGGAGAAGAGCTGTCCTGGGTCGCCCTGGTCACGTAATTGAGCCTTACACCACGGGGGACGGTGAGCCGCTTCCGCTTTCTGGGCAATAGAAAATGAATTGTATGCACGGAAATATGACAAACAATCAAAACGAATTCGGAAAAACCGCAACACAAACCAACAAATGCGCCAGCTGAGCCAGAGATTTGTTTCCCCAGTAACCAGAAGCCAGGAGCAGAAGGGATTGGCATTGGGGCCGGCACTCGCACTCGCACTCGCAGAAGCAATCGCGCTGCCAGTTAATGGAAATGGAGGCGCGGTCGGCGAGAGGCTGGAAAAATCGCCTGGCACAAACGACGACGACTACGCGACGGCGTCTGATGGAAATTTATTGCTGGCAACATACCCAAAGGGATTCGCAAATATAATACTACAGTCGGAGCGGATAGAGCAGGAACTGCTTGCCACTGAGAAAATCGTTTAAGGATTATAATAATTGAAATATCTATTATTATCTATTTACATAAACCTGATGTAAGCTATGCTGAGCTGAAGTTTATCTGAAGTTTATCTTAAAATAATCTTTGTTTTTTTATTTATAGAGTGGAAAAACATTGTCTTAGATGATATTGAAAATTTCTTAGTTTAAATACGGATTAATTTATAAACATACTATTCGGATGAAATGGAAGGGCTTTTAAGATTAAATATGTTAAATCAACTGTTTGGAGTTGTAGGAAAATTATAGATTTTAATAATTTCCAAAGAATATATTATAAATTAAACGGTAATATCAATAGTTCTAAAATTCGTGGCTTTTTTCTTCTACAAGTAAAGAAACCCTATTGCCTTCTCCAAATTTTAATAGATTTTTTATCATTAATTCTGATTCTTGATAATTGGTTGCAATTTCCTTTTGTAAAATCCCTGCAAATGTTATATTTTCTTCTCAGTGTGGGATCAGTAAATGGAGGCGAGGACTGCATACAAACACGTACTCCATGTCAGGCCGTTTGCCAGCCCGGAGCGTCGATCCCTTCCCTACTGAAGCCCGCCCGCTGGCGTGCTAACATGGCTCAGAATATGAGGAGAAGGACGGCGGATTGGCGTGTGGGAAAACTAACCCTATGAACAATTTCCCAAAAGCATCTGAAAAACATACAAAATGCGGTTTTAGCCGCTGAGAGAGCATATCCGTAAAGGGAGCTGGGGGCTGGCGCAAAAAATCTGTTGAAAAAATATATGACAGCCAGAACATGTTGCCCGCTGTCTCGTCGCCCCATTGCCCCATCGCCCCCCTACTATGAGCCAAAACTGAGCTGCAAGCACGCACTGTGCATATTTTGTTATGAAAATTTAAGTGAAATCACTAAAAATGCCAAACAAAACAGCCAGATATGCAAAAATGCAGTGTTAGTTGTGCGTGGGGCTGGCTGGCAAAAGCTGGCAGAAGCTGGCGCTGGCAACCCTCGAGGCGGAAAACAGCTGTTGTTTGTGTTTGCTGCTGTCTGCTGATGATGCTGATGCAGCTCTGCCCCTGCTCTTGCCTCAGCTCCGGCTTCTGCTTCTACAGTCTTATGAAAAATTGTTGTCAGTTTATAAAATGGTAGCTGGATGTGAGCCACTGCGCATCCTTCAAGTGCATCACGTGCACCAGATTTTCAAACAGGCAACTGATGCGAGAATATTGAGGAGGGCGGGGGTGAGCGGTGGAGCCGGATCTGCCCATGAAAGTGGGTCAAAAGCGGAAAGTTTGGCCAGCGGGCGGAGCAGAGCGGAGCTCTTGCAGTTTATGGCTCGTGTTACTCAATAAACATTTGTCAAGGCGATGCAACCTTCGCACCCATTCTCCCACCAGCGCCCCCGACGAATGTCCCGCCAATTTGCTGCTATCAGAGCCAGCAGCATCCCTTTTTCACTCTT
The DNA here is from genome assembly GCA_008042515.1 of Drosophila truncata. Lineage (NCBI taxonomy): Eukaryota > Metazoa > Arthropoda > Insecta > Diptera > Drosophilidae > Drosophila > Drosophila truncata. The sequence goes on from VNJQ01002234.1 coordinate 297,526, forward strand.
CCTTTTCGAGCTCGAACTCGGATCCCTTTTCAGTGCGTTCCAATGTCAATTGTTACGTTTTATTGCCTCGTTCTTTGCACTGATAGCACTGAGGGAAATTTGAATTTATTTGCAAACAATATTTTAAAATTTAATATTCTACATGTTATATTAAATAGATAAACTTAAGATATCCTAGCATTGATTGTACAGGACTTTGTGGTTTGTATTGAAAAATAAACTCTACAATTTTGCTCCAAAAACATCAGTTAAATTTCTTTTCGTGTACAGACCCAAAGAGAAAGCAAACGTTAAAGGTAGATGGCGAAGCAAGAAATTTATGATCAGTGACAAAAGCACATTCTCACCTTTGATATAGCTTTACTGCCTTTGCCCCTTTTTCCACTCTATATTGCCGATGTAGCTGGGATAAGAACAGGTCTGTCTTTGGTTTGTTCTGTTTTATTGTGCCCGCCCCTTTTGCGGCTCTGTCGGTGGGTGGCTGTTGTTATGGGAGGCGGCCTTGGGTGAGGGATGTTGGGGGTGTGGATGGCGGTAACCCACTCTAAGCCCCGCCCACCTTGGAAAAGTCCGAAACCAAGAGCCGAGAGCGCCCGGTGCCACGCATCGATGGGTCTTTTATGCGCTCCGCAGTTTTTCGTTTATTTTTTCTGATTTTTTTTTTTTTATGCTGTGGCCCTCTGCCGCATTTTTTGCACAGTGTTTGCCTTCGGATTTTTGCGATAATGGAGACAAATGTTGTGCTCTTAAATTTATCGATTGGTTGGCAAAAGTTACCAAAGGAAAATATAGCCCTGGATGGTGAATTTGTTTTTATGGGTGTGCTGCTGGCTGGTTGCGTATACGCCCCGTGCTCTCAATTTCCCTTGGCTTTAAGCTTGCTGGCGGCGCACCTGAGTTTTCAATTTATTTAATGTTTTTATGGCCTAATAGAGGGAAAGGAAACGGGAAGACAATGGACTCCGAGAACCGAGAAAGGTCAAGTATTTTTTGCAGTATTTTCGCCAGCTTAGATTGTGTAACTAAAAACTTTGCAATTGAAAGTTCGTCGCTTAAATGCAGCGACGGCAACTGTTTAAGTTCCCGCGGCCATAACTAGTTATTAATTTTGCGGCTTAGTGGGCCGCCCGCTGCGCTCCCGGCTTAGAGTAGTGGCTCAGCTGACCGCCAACAAAATGACCTCGCTGCGTCCTGTTTCCCCGTCTCTGGTTGAGCTTTTACTTTACTTTATAAATTTTTTTGTTTAAGCGCTCTGCGCTAGCGGCTCTCGCATTAAACACCACAACGTGCTCGAGGACCCCGGCGCCTGGATTTATGCAGCGTTACATCGGCATTAAAATAGCAAAAAGGGATTACGGGGGAAGTGTGCCCGCTCTAGGATTTTATTATATTTTTTACAATCATTTTTTCCACCGCCAGCGCTTTTGGCCCCGGCTCTAACTATATTTCCCCCTCTTGCCATCTCTATTATGTAAAAACATAAATGCAACTTGCGTTGAGTGCTGGGCGAAATAAAAAGCGATGACGGCGATGTAGCGATGTAGAAATAAATACACAGAGAGCAAAGGGAAGCTCTTGGATATATAGTTTGTACGAAAATATAGTACAAAACCAGACTACTATATCAAGTTGGAGTTATGCAAGTTTGTGACTCCGATCAATGCGTGGTAAGCTTATATACTTGAAAAAGCTTGAGTTTTGCTCTGTGTATGTGAGAAACAGTGCTATTGTTCGGGATCAAATGTGACTGGTGCTACGCAGTACCTGGGGCACATTTGGGGCCCGGGAAGCGGGGCTGCGAATCACTTACCTCGATTTGAAATGGCGGCCTCGACGGAGCCCCCACCGCTGCCGCCGTGAGCGTGCAGCAGCCAGCCGAGGCTAATTACAATCAGAATGGGGCAATTCATTTTGAGCGCTGCGCGGTTGCCTTTCCTAAGGCCCCGAGCCGGGGTGGGTAGTGGGGAGTTGCCTGAACGTATGCTGCGCGAAATGATTTTCATTGTTCCGCGCCCGGCGGAGTTCGGAGTACGGAGTTCTTCCCGGTTTTTTTTTATTCCTGGCTGCTTCCCTGTTGAGTTCAGTGGAGTTGCTCCTGCTTCTTGTTCCTTTGGGGGAGTGTGGCACGCTTTAAGTTTTCATATGGTTAGGCGCCAGCATACTTTGCATAGTCGCTTTGCTGCTTTGTTTAATTTCCAGCTCTCCAGTTTATTTTCGAGGGTTTTTTTCCGTGAGCGGCGGGCAGCTCTCTAATTAGAAATTGAGCGCGAGACCGCAAGCATACTTTTGTGCGCTTTTCCCCTTGACAAATTGCGGCTGTGTGATGTGAAATATTTTCTAATTAATTTTTATTGCACAGCTCTTTGTTGTTGCGCCAGCCAGGCAACTAATTATCACTGTATGTTTTCCACGCGCCAAGTAAATGTTCCATAAATTGTTTGTGTCCTGGTATCTGCAATGGAAATGTGGAAAACAAATAAATAATTATTATTTTTCAGTTGCAGGTTGCAGGTTGCAGGTTGAGAAAAGTTGGGAATCAGTTTTCCGCGCACCCTCCTGGCCGAAATAAAGGGAAAATCGTATGAAAAACTAAAACTCCTCGGGGGTTTATGCGATCTTTAAACTGAACTCCGCACAAGTTTCAAGTGCAGCCCTCGGAAAATGTTTTTGGTGCTCAAAGCCGGCATTAAAGCGTTCGTTCAGTTGCATGCGCTCCATAAACCCACACACAGGCACACATGCACCGAAATGCGTCTGCGAAACTTCACTGACACGCAAAATTACCCCACAAAGTGCAATTAGCACACAAGTTAAATTATAAAAGTTCCGTTTTTTAACCTTTTCCCTCAGTGCTGATCCCCCACCCTCAACACACACACACACACTTGAGCACACATGTGCGATAAAAATTTCGACAATGGCCGGAAAAGGAAAAGAGGAGCGGAGAAAAGCGGAGAATAGAGTGGAGCAGGCGAGCCGGGTAAACAACACTTCAAGAGCAAAGTCCAAAGCCAAATAACAAATTGTTCCTAGGAAAGGAGAGTCCCCTCTCACCCCTTTGTGCCATATTTAATGACAAAGTTTTGCATAATTTTATGAGTTTGCTGCGTTATCCTGGCCCCATACACACACACACACGCACGCACACATGCCAGCGGGTAAGCCGAAGAAAAATCAGCAAACGGAAAGTTCAAATTATTTCATTATCGCCTTCGTGCAGGGCAAACTATACGAAAAAAAGGAGTGCTCGAAACCCATAAAAACAAACTGCGGCCCGGCAGCAGGATGCTGCTCAGTGGTCAGTGGAATGGGACACGACTACTCACTCATGAAAAAATTAAGTTATAAATTTAGATTAACCCATGCAGCCGCCGACGGCGAGTCACTTTCACTTCAGGCCGCAGCCTGAAAAGTCCATTAAAAGTCACAGCCACCAAGGCGGAGAAGAGAGAGAGAGAGAGAGAGTGCGGAACCTGGCCCATAATTATCTATCGTTTTCATTATTACCCTGGGCATCCAGTAACCCCGCATCAAGTATACGCTACGTGGTGCGCTTATGTGCGGCTCATGTCCTGGAGGGGCAATAAAATATTTGTATCTATCCCGGACCGGACCGGACCGGAGCCGAGAGCGTCCCGGCCAAGTCGAGGCGAAGTAGGTCGCGTGGGCGGCGGCTCTACAAATCTGCGCCGGCCATATAATTACTCAAAAAGTTACCTACTGCCGGAGATCTCGGGGATTGGATAGCGCGGCGGATAGGATAGCACACAGCTTTTATGCGCGATGCCAGCAAAAGGCTTTTATCATGTAGGCGGTAAATAGCCGTAAATAAACAGGGCGGCGCATAAAATGGCAACAAAAGACGCACCAGGACAGGCCCAGGTTGCCGCTGTTGTCATCGCCACCGCTGAATGGGCATTAACTGGAGAAGATGGGCACCGGGAAAAAATATATGTTATGGCTTTGCAACCTCAAGTACAAGGTGGCTTAGGAAAGTAACTCTTATGTACCTCTTCTTGTTATTACTTTTTTTTTTATTAAAAGAACTTCGGCAAACTTGTAATTAAATTCGAAATTGTATTACCAGTTTATTAATAATTTTAATAATGAGAAATATATTAATTTTAATAAGTCTTTAACTCGTAATTTGAGCTTGTTGAATCCCTATTTATTTCAGTGCAGCGGCCGCTGTTAGCCACTGTTGTCGAGGACCAAGGTTATCGGTTTTATGGGGCTTTGGCCTACAGATTTTTATATGTGTGCCACATGCTGTGCGCTGCTCCCTTTATTTATGACACCGCCGACCCAGCTTCGCATGGCGGCTACAAATTTCTGAAGACCTGCAATTTGATCTCGCTCGGTGCCCGGTCGACGGTCGATGGTCGGTGGTCGGCTGTTGGTCAGAGAGCTCTGGCTAAATGTTTTAACATTTTATCGGGCTCTTGTAGCGACGCTGCGATGCCTGCGATGCCTGCGGTCGCTTGGTGGCCGCCGTAAAAGTTTAATATTCTAATAAAGCGGATTTAATTATTTAAAAACAACATTTCCACGTCCGAACGCCGACGTTTTTAATTTTTACGCGCTCTGTTTCGCCGTCGCATCGCAACTTGAGTCGACTTTCGCATTTCGCGTTCTGGCGCCCCGCTGAGGCAGCTGCTGACGCTGATGCCTCGACTTTTGTCTAAATTGCACTTTGCGGTACAATTTCAAGCTGCAAGTTTGCCAGAGCAAGTCGTAATTAGTTTTTGCTGGTTTGCTGTGAAACTGATTTTCGCCTGACGGGCGGAAAAGGGAAAAAGCGGCACAGAGGAGAAACTAAATCCGAGGAAAAGAAATAGCTGCGTCTTTTGTCAGCCGGGGGTTTTAGCCGCTGCTGCCTTCGGTTCCGCCCCTTGCGGTTCACTGGCAGAACTTTAAAATGGGTTAATTGCATTGTAAACTAAACGAACAAATGGCAAACAAGTGGCACGAGTTGCAAGAGGGCAACAAGACAGTTGAGCAGCGGCTACAAACGACCCAGCTTGCTGCTGCGATTCGATTTGAGCTTTGGCTTATTTATAAATCTGCAATTTCACCCTCTCGCTGTGTGGCTCCTTCCATCACGAGTTTCCCCTGGCAACCGACGAGTGCATAATTAAAGCCAGTAGAGAAACCACACTCGAGGGCCACGACTATGAGGTACCTGCTACTTGATATCAGACTGGGAAGAACATTTGTGCTTACTTGGATGGGTTGGGTTTCGGGTCAAGAATCTCTGCACAAGATAAGCTAGATTTATTGGCACTTTCAGTTCTTAAATAACAAATTTGACTATATTTCAACTAAAAGATATTTTGAAAGACCATTATTCTGCAATGAATATAATATTTAAACATTAAATTTCCATTTTTCTTATTAATTAATGCTCTTCAAGATATCTTTCATAATTAAATTATAGATGGCAATAAAAATTCCAATTATTTATTGCTTCTTGAACATTTATATGATCAATAATTTATCTAAAATGCCTTTAAGGAAGACCAATAGACACAGTATAATTAGCAGGCAAAAAAAAGAGAAGAAACTCAAGCAGAACACAGAGATGACACAACTCTTTTCATGCGACAACAGCGGCCACATGGAAACCCTTAGAGCGTATAATCAAAGTGTAGCTCAGAGCCAACATACAGTATCTCATAGAAACACACACACATGCTCAGCCCCTTTTCCCCCTGGGAATTTTCATCTGGCGACCAGGCGTTGGCAGTGAATTATTTGCAATTCTGATGCTGGAGGGGCGCCACATTGTCACCGAAATGATTAACAAGGCGGGGCACAATGTTGCCAACTTGGAGCACAAAGGCGGCTGCGAAAAAATATCCATAAAACCCCCAAATACATGCACACGAAAGCCGCTGCGTGCAAAGTTCAAGCCGAGCACTTGCCACAAACTCCGAAGGATTGACACGGCAACAATGTGGCAAGACGGCGGCCATGGCCATCCTCCAAACCCATCTTAAGCTCGCAAACGCAAACGCACACGCACCAGCATCCCCTCCACCTAATATTGCAGTTGACAAGTTTTAATGAAAAAGAAGAGGAAAAATGGGAGCAAGACGAACGATGTTCGGGATAGAAGTAGTTGAAGTTGAAGAAGATCTGGATCCGGCCCGCTCGATAAAAGATTATTAAAATTTTCCAAACGAATGGCGAAAGTTCGCTGCAGCAGTTTGTCAAAGGTTCAAAGGTTATCTGCAACCCACACACACACACACACATACACAGAGAGCTGGGCTTGCACTCACTCTGGGACTCACTTGACGACCCTCGGTTCACGTGTGCGCGGTCTACAAAGTTGACAGACATTTTGCACAAGCAAAAGTCAAGCACCCATCTAGCACTCGAGTTGAATGAATACTCCTGCTGGCAAACACCAGGATGGGTTGGGATACGATACGATAGGCCAGGACAGGACAGGACAGGAGAGGATAGGTCAGGATAGGAGTATCTCCCGGGCGCCGGGGCGGGGTTCTTAAGTTCTGCCTTATCTGTCCGCAGGCAGTGAAAATTAAATTCCGGGCCCACTGGACGGGCAGGCTGAATGCCCGTACATGAAATATGAAAGTAATCTCCGCATATATTAAGGCATTTGACGGCTGCTTTAATATGCAGCCAGGCATCGCAGCTCCTGGGTCCTTGATACTTTGCATTTTTGCTGAGGCAAACATAATTCGTCTATTATGCAGGCTGCCACAGAACGGCACCGAACAGGAGCAGGACGGAGCATACATGGGGACTCGTGGGGACATGCAGCTGGGCTGGGATGGGCTGCGGAAGGCCGGAGTTCATAGATCCTGGTTGGTATTCACTTGGCAATTACTGCTTTATTTATTATGCCGAAATGGATTATCCCGTTCGGGGCCCGGGGATGCAATTTCTGCTTGTGCTGCTATTTTGTGCCGTCAACATTTTTTTGCTCCCCTTCAAAGCCCTCGTTCCCGAGCTCCTCCTTTACCCTTTTGCTCCCGTTGCAAATTCTTGAATGGAAGTATTCAGTGGCAACAAGGCCTACGGCTGCCTCCTGATCCACTCCACTGTGACAGAGCGCTTGTCAGTCGTGTGTCTAATCCGTAGGATGACGCAAAAGCTGCACCGCTTAAATGCAAAATACTCCGGACAAATATTTTTGGAGCCACAATTAAATTAAACAAAAATACAAGCCTTTGAAATGGAATTAAATGCGGGGCTTTGAACGCATTTTGGTGCCGTTTAAATGCAAATTTCAGGCGTCGCATTGTTCGAGAGCCTCGCTTACAACGGCCGGACTTTGGTGGCCTCTGGCTCTGGCGCACGGCGACATTTGTAACAAATTCGATGCACACGAAATCCATAAATCAAATCAATAAAATGACAGCATGAAAAATTGCAAACACAAAAAACCGCAGGCCAAACCATTATTTTGGAGTCAAAAAATCGACAGCGAGAGGCGAACTGTCGCCATTTTTGGAATGGCGAGCCAAGGGAAAAGCCAGAGCCGAGTTGAATAAAAATCCGCAACCGCATTTTGAATGGCAATCAGCAGTTAGAACAAAACCAAGGCAATAATAATAATAATAATAATAGAACAATACAGGGGCGATATGCAATGGAAGTTAACCTTTCGACACCTACAAATAAATAAATGGACGAGTAAATACTGTAAACAAGGCAGGAGCAAACAGAGAGCTCCCAAAACAAAAAAAAAAGATGGGAGTGAACAGAGCAAACACAGAAAGGCCGTAACGCAACATGGAAAAGGTTCGGGAGGCTGGATCCGCAATCCTGGCAACGGGTCGTATGTGTAACGAATAAAATTGTTGACTATGCCATAAAGCGACAGCAGCAGGAGCAGGAGCAGCAGCAGCAGCAGCAGCTACAACAACTACGGCAGCAGAAGGGGAAACACAAGCAGTAATGTACAAGACAACGAGATTGAATGAAAATCCTCGTATGACATAAAAAATAATACGCAACATGCGAAAACAGACAAAAATGCACACACAACAAATGGGAAAACATCGCAGCGAAAGGATTCTGGGCCGTATTAGTTATATTTCCCATCGCCAGTCCCTGTCTATGTGTCAGTTCTCCCAGATTCCTGCGCTGGCGTCAGCTGGCCAGGATGAAGCCAACTCGAAGTCATACCCAGATCCGGAGCTAAATCCGGGACAGGAACGAGAATGAGAGCCAAAGCCGAATGCCTCTGGCAGAAATGGCAATAATAATACGTTATTGGGAATATTGATTGCCTGTATTAGGGGGATCCCATCCGCAGTCAGACGCGTGCTAGGATTTCCTTCTTGGCCGGGAAATTCGCATGACGGCTTATGACGGGCACGCAAGCAACCGGCAGCCGGCAGCAGCAGCAGGTGTTCTTTGTTTAACGCCCAAATGACTTTCCAACTATCGGCTTCAGCTTCACCCAAAAAAAACCCAAACAAAAAGAAAAAATAAGGTAGAGGGAAGAGCCACTCGAGACGCAGGTTTACCCGGATGACATGCAACGATTCTGTCAACAGAAAGCCAAGACAAAACCAAGTCAAACCATAACCGAGCCCAGCTGTGATTAATAAACAAATTGAAATACCTTTGGCTAAATAAAGACCCAGGCGGGGCGAGCCGAAGACGCGACTCAATAAATCACTGGCTTATCCACTCCCTCGGCCGGGCCAAATCAATTATAGCCGAGCACACAAAAACATGGCCTTTACACAGCACCGAACACGGCTCGCAGCTCGCAGCTCGCAGCAGGGCCACGGAGGCACGGCAGATAATTTATTGATTACCATTAACAAACAGCATGTCAAGTAAGTGTCATTAGAATGTCAACGCATGTTGACGGAGACGATGGGAAGACCGCCCCCGGCACCGCCGACACACCGCCACACCGACTGGATGGCCATCTGGCTGATGGACGACAGGACAGGACCGACTGACCCCGCGACTCCCCGTCCTCCGCCGTTGTCACGCTCATTAATTTACGCGGTGTGTGCGAACAAGTTCATTTCGTTTGCAATTTCCTGCAGAAGGCGTTGGGTTACTGACCGCCGACGACGCTGCCACTGCCGCCGCCTCCATCACAGTTGACAACGCAAATTGACCAAGTTGGTGGACAGACACGGACACGGACACGGACAGACCAAGAGGCCAGTTCGCCAGCCCGCCAGCTGTCTTCGGCGACAGGTCGAGACAAAAAGCACACAAAATACTGACAGTTTGACAAATTGTTTATGTAAATGGAAGTGCAAGTGGCTGAACAGAGGCTGAACACTGAACTGTGAAAAAATTGCCAAAGGAAAAGCTTAGGCATATTGGCTTAGTGACACGTTTCCGTTCGAAGTTCTCCATTCTTCAGTTTCCCAGTTCCCAGCTCGCAGTTTTCCAGTTTCCCAAGTTTCTTCAGTTCTCAAAGTCTCCCTTCAGCTGCCGGGATCCATTTCACGCTGCTCGGAGTAAACATCTAATTTACTGTTTGTGCTCTTTAATTGTTTGCCGTGCCCACGGGGACGGCAGAGTGCCCGAGATACGCCGACAGGCTGTGCTGTGAATGGTTTTGTCGGCCCCATAAATGACAACGACCTTCGCGGGGTTGGGTTGCCAGCTAAGACACCGCCCAGGCAATTAAAAATTGCTGTCTTGAAATTTCAACTGCGGCCGGCGTCTGGCCTGGAGCGGGTTCTATAGTTTAGCAGCTCAGCTCCTTCGTGGAAGGATACACAGGGAAAAATATAACTTGAGTAAAAAGTTTAGTTATAAGAGTGTCTCGTAATGTAGTTTAACTTAATATGTAGTATATTATAGAAGTTTATAACTGAGTTTAGTTTAACTTGTAAATTCATCTAAAATTGATCTTAAATTAATAATTTAACTGACAATTAAGCTCGTCATTTAAAAATTGTTTCATGCCAGTGTAGTCCTGGAAAACTGGTTTAACTTGGCTGCCTTCGGGCGGGTAGGCCGACTTCCTGGGCGTCGTCAGCAAAACGCTTTGCCAGCTTTCTTTTCCCGGCTAGTTTCCATTTGCTTTATGAATATGCGTGCAGTTTGGATGTGAGTTTGAGTGTGAGCCTGAGTGCGAGTGCGAGTGCGAGCGGACACAAAAGCTGTTGCTTGCTTTTCTGCTTAGGCGGTGCGCTGGCTGAATGCCTTTCCGCCAGACTTGCCGAAGGCCAGAAAGTGTTCCTTTTGAAAATACTTTGCTGTCCCTGTCCCCGACTCTCCGGCAGGCCGGCTCTGCCTTTGGGCCCTTTGTGGGACGACTTAGTGATACATTTTTTTCTTGCTTCTTCCAAGCCGTTGCCCTGCTTTGGCGTTATTAACTCTAATTACCACATTAAACGCCAAAGTGTCTTAATATTCAATTATAAGTTTTTTTTCTTCCTTCGGCCGCATTCCATTCTGTCGTCTATTTTCTAGCGTGTCCTGCGCTGTTTGCGGTGGACTATTGGAAAAGTTTTACCGATATTCGGCAAGGATATGTGCGGGCGCCACCCGCGCCTTCGTGACCTGCTGCTGGTGGCTTTAATGAAGTCTGAGTGCTTACAAATTATTTCACCAAATGTGTTTAGTGTTTAGATTGCTTTTGATTTTGTTTGGTAAAAGTTGGACGACGTTAGCCCTAATGTATGACATCCAGGTGACGGCTTCCCCTCGGCCTCGAATCGAATCGATGAAATAAATTGCACATATTGACTTTTTTTCTGAGCTCCTCCAATGGCAATTAACTCTGGCTAATGGCATGAGCCGTTTGTCAGCTGGATAAAGGGGGTGCAGTGAGAGAAATACCAAGTAAATTTATTTTCATTACAATTTTTGTAGTTTGTTATCATTGGAATATGATTATTAGGATTATTAAGATTTGTGATCTTGTCATAAAATTAAAGATTTATTATTAGTTTTAAACTATTAAACTAAAGTATATTTAATTGTAGGTATTTTCCCCCTTGTGTACACCCTACACACGAGTGTAATTTGAGACCGGCGATGGCTTCATCAGGGAAATGCCTTTTACCGCGCATAAAAAGCCACACTCACATGACAGCAACTCAATAAACTAATGAATGCTTATAAAGTCAGCACCGTTGACAGAATTTTAATTAAAGAATCGTGAAGCGCTAATTTAGCATATTAATAACGTAGACGGGACTGCGAGTACATGACACGCCATAGAGGAAATGTCACAAAGGATAGCTAGGGATGGGAACGGGATGGAGATGGAGATGGAGCTGAAGCTAGAGCCATAGCAGGAGCTGGAGGAGCTCGAGGAGCTGGAGCTGGAGAATAGGGAGCTAAAAACTGAAACAGAAACTGTGGCGGAATGTGGGTTCTGCAGCTGGCACACACAAAGGCAATAAATAAAACAGTAGCAAGAGTCGTCGCCTCCGCTGCCATTTAAGTAGTTGAAATTAATTTCAATTCAGCCCGCACATGTCCCGCCGGCACACATCCTGCCGGAGAGTGTACAGAGCAGGAGGAGGAAAGCTCGCCCGTCTCTTTGGAGTATTTTATTCCGACGGCACACTTTGCAGACATAAAAGTCGCCGCGCTGCTAAATTATAATATCAATTATTTCGCAGCACAAAACAGAGAGCACATGGGAGCACGGTAGATGGGAGCCCAAGGAGGAGCTCGAAGCTCGGGCTCTTCACGTGCAGGCATCTGGCGACAGAAAATGGTTAACTGTTTGCCGGCAGCCGCCGAGTACTACAGGTACTACTGGTAGAGTGTATATTAAGGCCACCCTGCCGGAGGCTGCAGTAATTACCGCTCGGCATGCAAATGGCAGCCAACTAGCGATGTCAGTTAGGCAAACAGGGTGACGGCTTCGCGCCCACTCATCTCGTCATCTCGTGTCACTCGTCTCCCGTCTCCAGGTTCTTGACTTACGCCTCATTTTGTTCCGTTTTGATGGCTTTTCAATTATGCGCTATCAATTAGCCAGCCCACAAACCACTTACTGGCGGCCCATTAGCTCTGCCTTGAGTCCACAAATCACGTTTGGTTAATATTATGGCAGAGAGGCTGCACAGAGAAATATTGTAGGTAATTTCTCTATTTATTTAAATATATTTTTATACCCTTGCAGGGTATTATAATTTCAGTCAGAAGTTTGCAACGCAGTGAAGGAGACATTTCCGACCCTATAAAGTATACATGTTCTTGATCAGCATCAACAGCCGAGTCGATCTAGCCATGTCCGTCTATCCGTTTCTACGCAAACCTGTCCCTCAGTTTTAAAGCAATCTGAATGAAACTTTGCAGTTAGTCTTCTATATACTCTCACTCATACATATGTCGGAACGGGCCGGATCGGACGACTATACCATATAGCTGCCATAGGAACGATCGGTACTTTTTTCGAAAAAAATTTTAACTTTTTCAACTTTCAATATATTTTCACCAATTTTGATATTTGCCCATTAATCATTATTCCAAAATTTCGGTTTAAATTTCATGAAAATCGGACAACTATATTCTATAGCTGCCATAGGAGCAATCAGGAAAATAAAAGAGAAAATCATAACTTCGATGTTTCACAATATATTTTCATCAAACTTGATATTTGGTTACTTAATATTATTCCAGAATTTCGCTTTAAATATCATGAAATTCAGACGACTTTATCCTATACCTGCCATAGGAACAATCAGAGAAATAATAGAAAAAATCACAACTTGGCTATTTCTCAACATATTTTCATAAAATTTAAGATTCGGCCAATTATTATTATTTTTAAATTTTTCGTTTTTAATTTTATAGTTCAATTGCAATCTGCAAGGGTATATAAACTTCGGCGAGCCGAAGTTAGCTTCCTTTTTTGTTTCTTTTATTTTTTCACTGGCAGACTTACTTTAAATCAAATGAATATTATTTGTATCTATTACTATTCTAATTAAATCATTTTCCACTGTATGTGGCTGCAGTAAAATCTCCTTGAATTTCCCCTAGAAAATTTTGAAATTCAAAGAGCATGTCAGAGTCAGCCCAGGGGCACTCAGTCCGGTCTTTGGATTCATTTCGCACCAACGCCTCAGAAGGCCGAGGAGCTTTGCAACTTTAATTTAAGCATAACACAACGTTTTCCTGGCCATGGCAAACTCATTAAATCAATTTCACACCAGACTGAAAGCCAGACCAGTTAGCACTTTTCAGGGCCGATAAAAAATCCCCAGCTTTTCCAGGACCCAGTACCCAGTCCCGCTCTTTTACTGGCTGTTCCCAGCTCAAAATGCGCGTCAAAAGCCGCTCTAGATGAGTAGGCCCAGAGGAGTGAAGTCCCACCAAAAAAAAAAAAAAAACCCCGACCGCTGGTGGCCTGCCATTGTTTGGGAAAATGCTTTTCACAGCCTTTGTTTTCATTCGGTTCCCTCGTTCGGGTGCCTGCCTGGGTCCTTTTTCTTTATTTCTACGCCCGGCCAGAGAAATTGTTTCTGCGTGATTGAGGTTTTCCGGCAGACCTTTTCTTCATTTCGCAGCTGCTTAGCTTCGTGAGAGCTTCCCAAATTTTTTGTCGGGGGAACGAAACAAGGAGAAAAGGAGGTCAGTGTTTAAAGGGCGCCAGTGCCAGTGCCAGTGGCAGTGCCAGTGCCAATGCAGTCCGGTCGCTGGGGAAAATGTCTTTGTGGCCACAATTCATGAAATTTGCAACTGCCCGTGCCCCACTGGCTATTTTTAATATTTTGATTAATTTGGAGGCTTCCCTTTGTGTGCCGGTCCCACGACAAAGATGTTTTGCCACAAAGTGAAAACTGTTATCGCCGCTTGATCTTTTTCAAAACCCACAATGGCCAACCCTTTTTCGCCAGCCAAGATAACGTTATTCTTGTTCGGGAAAAATAAAAAGAGAAACAACTTGGTCTTGTGAAAGTCCAACAAAAGAATGAAAGAACCTTCTTCACCTGGCGGGCGGCGGCACCCTCAAAAGTGCTAATGGTGAAATTCGGAGATCAGGGCCAAAAATAAAGGAAATAATCTAAATGCAAATAAAACTATTTTCATGTCACAACAATGCCTTAAACAAAGGCAAACCGAGGGGCAGAAAGTAAATTCAGGACGCTGAAAAGTATGCAGCAGAAAGAAAGGCAAAATAAACACCGGGAAGCAATGGCACACATTTTGAATACATTTATTTGCGCATTTAGAAATGCAAACAGCGGCAAAGGACCCAACGAACGAACAGCCAGTCGGGCAAGAAATGCCAGGGAACGGACCCTTTTTCGGAGCCAAAGACGGCGAAAAGGATTCCTTCGAGGGACTTCTCCCCCGGCAGCAGCCGGCAACCGGCTTCAAAGTGAGTGAAATGTGTAACCCTTGCAATGATTTGTTAAATTACAAGCAAAGTTTTCAGCGAGGGGAGCAACGCTGCGAGTAATTAGTAAAAGCCTTGGCTATGGCAATGAAAAATTGCCCGAAATTGGGCGTGAAAATGGCGCACAACCCGGCTAGGGGCTGCGCTTCTACGTTGTTTAAAGCGGCGCCATTCCCTTCCATTCCCTTCGCCCCAAAGACACATTAAGTCGCCGAGTGCGCTCCTGGTTCCATTAGCGTTGCGCTCTATCAAGATCATGTTCTCATTTTTTCTCCACAGCACTCGTAAGCCATTACTAATGCAGATAATTAGAGTTTTAATGTGTGCCATGCATTCCTTTGAATATATACACAGAACCAGGGGGATAAGAAGGCCAAGAGGAGGAGCTCCAAGGCAAATTAATGAAAGTTATCGGCGGACGAGTATTCTGGCAATCAGAGTCTTGTCTCTGCGCCCGAGAACTTTTTAATGGATGCCAAATTGAGCCAAAGTTTCGGTCCCCGGGCCGGAGCCACCAAAACTTAATCCGGCCGAGCTCGGTTCTTGGACAAACATTTCAGGCATCCATCGACGTCCTAGAAGCTGCCGCTTTCAATAAACAAATTTATACGCAAATATTTTGGTACACAAATTTCTACCAGGCTACTAAATATTTTGTGTAAAGTCGTTGAACATTTACAAAGATTGCAATAATGACAGCCGAGGCTCGGCACAAGGAGCTCCTCCTCCTTGAGGCGGCGGGGACGTAGGGATTGTGCTGAAGGAGGCGCATCCAGGGCGCAGAATGTGTGTAAACTGGAGCAAGAGGCGGCATACATTACAGAACCGAGGCGCTCGAACCTACAGAACGGAACGGAACCAAACAGAGCAGAGCAGAGCAGAGCGGAGCGGGACAGACACACAAAAGTCAACATAAAATTTAATTAAAAACTTTGCAACAACTACAACGATGGGGCGTGCGCCGCCTTCGAAAATGAAACAACATAATGCAGCGCAGGCGGAAAACGTGAGGAAAAGGCCCGGCTTTCCAGCAAATTTTGTATCTGTACGCCACGGCAATCGGAGTTACTAGTCACTAGTCGAGGCCGTCTCAAAATGTGCAGAGGGAAAAATAACTACGTTATTTTAGTGACTACTTTTTGTAATAAAAATATTAATTTATTTTTTTTTGAAGCCATAATATTAATAAAAAAATTCTATATTATATTTTTTGATTATTGTGAAGATATTAAAGTTCCTAAATTTAAATTTCTCTCAGTGCAAAAACTCTCCTCTTGATTTCTATGCCCACGAACGAACTATGAACTTGGAGTTAGTTAAATTCGCCTAGAGTATTGAGCACAGGCTGGGCTACAAAAATTCGGTTAGAACTCGAAGTCAGCCAGAATGGAGCAAATAAAAAGCAGGCAGCGGCGCAAATTTAAATAAATAAAATGGCTGAAAATAGCGATGCCAAGGCAGCATCTTCCCGATTCCGATGCGGCAAACTGGCTGGGCAGAAGGAAAACCAATTACGAATTCAAATGAAATTCATGAAATTCCTGCCACTTTGTGCCGAACTTAAACCACGTCTTTGTAATATATATCACTTTGAATGCCTCACAAAAAAGGAACCGAGAAAAAAAAAAAAATAAAAATACGGAAGAAGGCATAGTTTCGTGGGGGAGCTTAGGCGTGGGTTGGCCCGGTGTATCCCTGCCCTACGAGTCGCTCTCGAGGCATTTAAATTGCCGGCATGATTTGAAATACAAATTGAGCAAATTGGCAGGAAAAACTGTGCAAAGTGAGAGCAGCAAGTGCCCCGACCGGGTACTCCCGGGCGAGTTGGGGTAGGACGGCGAGGCGGTGATGCTATCAGGAATTCGAATATTCTCCGACGGCGCTCTTAAAGTTCCCAATCTTTGTCAGCAAATTCTCGGGCACTGCGCAGCGCCCCGGCTGGCTATTGATTTTCCCATCTTTATCTTTGGACTCCGCGGAATATGAGTACACACAGATATCGCGTTACGTCGGGCCATAATTAAAATGTTAAAAATGTGGTCACGGAATCTTTGGAAGCCTGCTTCCTGGCTTTTAATGGGCGATGTCGTAAATGATATCGCGACCGCATTGAATTTCCAATGAATTTCCCTTGTCCCTCCGGGCAACTGATGGGTGGCTTTCCGGGTGGCAGACAGCGAGTAGCGGGCGGGTGGCTTTGGTGTATTGTCACCTTGACAACGGCTGGGAGCTCGTTAGCCCCGGCTTAGAGACAACATTTTATCTTGTGCAATTGGCAAGCCACCAGTCCACACTCAGCACTCACCACTCACCACCAAGCACTCTGCTGACCGCCTAATCGCATTCAATTAACACACAACACTAGACAAACCAAGGAAAACTAAGCTCAACTACCAGAAAAGGCAACTGGCCAAAGTGCATGGCGAAGAAGCAAATCCAATAAACTTGTTATTGCTTTTGTTTCGGCTGGTCGAAAGGCGTTTATAAATTACTTAAAGCGCTTAAGGCCGGGCCAAAGAAAAGAAAAGAAACGAAACGAAAAAAGCTGGGAGCAAAAACCCAAGGAGCTGGGCCAACAACTTGTGGCGTGACCAGTCGGTCGCTCGGTCGCTCGGTCTGTCGGTGTGTCGAAGCCAATCCGGCAATATGTTCGCCGATTCTGACATTGCCTCCTCCGGTTTTTGGGCTGCTGAGCAGATTAAAGCGTATCGTGTAGCAGCAAATCCAAACCGCAAGCGGCCAACAAAGGAGGCAGGAACACGAGACGCCGGGGCATTCTAGCCGGCAAAGCCTACCAATTGAATATCAATCAACTTTTGGGGCGTGTTCGTGAGTACGAGTGCGAGTGCGAGTGCGAGTGCGAGTACGGGACCAGCCAAAATCCCCTTGCCAAAGGAGCAGAAACAATGGAGGCAGCCAAGTGAAGGAGCCGAGGAGAGTAATACGGTTAGGAGTCGAGTGAAGTGGAGTGGCCCCGGCCCCATCTCTAATAATGGAATTAAAACTGGCAATTTCGGGGCCAAATTGCTTGATAGGCTGTCTTGTCTTGTCTTCCGAGTGTTATGGCTGATGCACAGGAAAAAGTGAAAGAACACTTACTGAAGGGATTTTAATAGTCAAATTATTATATTAATTATTATATCATATATCATAATTATCATATCACATCATAGATAATAAAAAAGCAATTAAATTATAAGAAATATAAATTTGTTATTATTGGCATTGCAAATTAATAAGAACTAAGTCTACTTTACATATTATAAATAATTAAATTAAAAAAAAAACAATAGATTCATAGATAAATATCTTTATTAGCTTTTATGTAGTATAATTTTGTGTTTCAAGGCAGGCTTTTCATGGAATATCATGACCAACAAATGCTTCAACACATTAACTTTTAAAATATATTATAACTATATAAAATATATACTCGAATTCTTAATTTTATTTAATTCTAAACCAACTAAAATTGTGTTTTCTGTACTGTTCTGTAGCAGCTCCTCAGTGAAATTGTACAAGCGCGTCTAACCGAATTAGGGAACACAAATCAATTGCATTAAATGGCAGCTAGCGCGTGTCTTCGCCCCTTTTCGGCCGTCGAATCGTGTGTGGTTAGGATTCCGGCTGGCTCCTACTCCACTTCCTCTTTTGGTTTTAGCATACGAAATTGGCGTACACGTCGTATACGGAATACTTGCAGCCGCATGCCAAAAACAATTGTGCTGGCCTGAACAGGCAGCCAAATAAATGCCGACGAACAGCTGCAAACGACTTATTTTTGCCTCGCATCGGGCCGGAAAAGAATTCAGGTCCCCATTCCATTTCGCCGTGAATTGGCCCCATTGTGGGTGGAATGATATCCCTATTATGGCCGCTTCTCCCGAATTATGTGAGCCTGAATCCTAATTTACACAGCCTCACGGAGTTTACCTCTTCCAAAAGGGCGAGGGCAAGGACGAACTTTTCCCCAAATGAGAAGTCGAAAGGAATGCCTTTTCGCCGAACGCTCTCTCAAGTATTTAAATTCAGCGGATTTTTTCGTACCTCTGGGGTTGCCTTACTCTGCTATTGCATGTGTTTATTTCATTTCTCATTTTCACAAACATTCCTCCACACACAAACCCACACACCAAACACACACACAATGAGGCACACAACTAAAGACGCCACATGCCAAGTTCTACTTCATTTCATGTTGGCATTTTGCACAATTTTTTGTTTTTGCCCAGTGGGTGCGGACTCTGTGTGTGTGTGTCTGGTGTGTGTTTATATGTTGATGGAAATTTTGTTATACTTTTTGGTTTCTTCTTCGGGCAGGGGAGCCCACGGAAAAGTGCGACTTGGAAGCCACCGCAAAACAATGAAAATTGGTTTTGTTACTTTGCTTACTTTCGCAGACTCTCTTCTGTGGTTGAGCCCTTGGCGGTGGCTTTTTATTGCCCGCCTTGTTATTGTTGCTGTATTTATTTGGCAGCTGGCGCGGAGTAGGAGCAGCAGCTGGAGCAGGAGTGGGAGCCACCAGGCAACCACACAACTTTCCCTCCAACCACCCACTGCCGCCCACTTGAGGCCCCCCAGACCAGCGGCTTCTGCTGTTGATGGCGTCAAGTATTATAGCATAAAATCCAAAATGTAAACACTGGCACAAGTCTGGTCCCTGCAGCACGTACACGTTTATATTCTAAGCGAAAGTCGCTGCCAATTTGAATATTTCGGGGCGAACAGCCCCCAAAAGAATTCACTAATATGCTGCAAATTATTACCTGGGCCTGCGAGCGGTACTCAGGTGATGAACGATCGCAGTCGTATTCTCCTTTACTATCCGCAATAACTTCACTAGTATCTCCCTTGGCTTTTGGTAATCAGATAATTCACTTAGTTTATCCGCGATGTAGTCACTTTTAAGTTTCACTTGCTTCAGTTAGCCGCAGAGTGATATCTGCTTAGTTTGGATTAGCACACTGCACAAATAACTATAATCCTTCTGCTGGTGTCCTCCTGCTTCTGCTGCTGCTGAGTGTCTCTGGATCTGGATAGCTCTGCGAGTCGCGCGCGATTCGTGTCACTTGCGTCGAAGGGTTCACTTTCAACTGAAACGCGGCTCGCCATCGCTTGTCGTTTCTCTGCGCCCCGCACTCGGCTTCGGGTCAGTTCTTCGGGTAAACTCGGGTGCACTCGGCTCCGGAGACGAGGACATACGAACACCGGGAGAGAGGTCGCTGCCCGCCGAGAGAGCAGGTCCTGGCTCTCTCTCAGTTCGCCGCAGGACAAGTGTGCCACGGCGAATTGGGAACTACCAACTCAAGTCGCCAAATATAAGGAAGTCTTAACATTAAAGGTAGCAATGAAGGCTAGCAATAGGGGTTTTTGATAATTCAGTAATATTAAAACATTTAATCCTTTGTTAGTTTGGTTAAAAAGTTGTTATAAATAATATGAAAATGTTAATTTAATGTCTATAGAAAGTTGTAATTAAATTATTTTCCTTTCTTCTTTGAGATATTTCCGTTTGTCAATCAAAAGGACAAAGACAACTGATCAAAATGGTGTATCCTCCATTTATATTATTTTTAAGCCAGGCTAAGACTAAGAAAGATTAAAAGACTAAGAAAATTTAAATGAATGTTGCCAATGTTAAAATATCACAAGTTTCCGGTACATTTTAAGAAGTTATATACTAAATGTAGCGTCTTATTTAAATTTGTCAAACTAATTTATAAATTGTTTTATGGCATTTTAATTAAATTTTCGTGTGTACTTGCTTTCCATTTTAGATTAACCTGTAAAAATCCATAGGTATCAGTGATCCTTCATTTCTCTCCGCTGTTCCTTCCAAAAGGAATTCACATTAAACTTACCCCTACAACTTTTCGATCCAATTCGCCACTCCGAATTTCTCTCCGAAACGAAGGGGTAACTCTGACTCCGGCGACTTCAAAATGTTGCTCTCGCCGCATTGGAAATGTGCTGGCAACATTCGAATGTTTAGTATTTGTGGCGCAACATTTCGAGCTGGAAGATAAATTGCGGCATGTCCTGCTAATTTCGGTGAGTGAAAGTTACGCCGCAAGTCCCCAGGTGGAACGCTGTCACTTCTCACATATAGCACTGGCCAAGGAAGAGCTACAGAGCTGGAAAATCAAGTTATCGAGGCGTGACAACCGAGGGCAGACTCGCGTGTAATTAAAACTAAACACTAGGAGTAACATCAACATCAGCAGCAACAACCACCCGCTGGCCATGGTCATCCCGCCAGCCGTAAAAAGCGAGTCAGCACTTTGACCGGCGGAAAACAAAGGGAAAACCAACGGAGTGCATGGATACGTATTACGCTGATGACGAAACGGAATATGAAGTCCATAAGTCAGGATTAAAAACGGCGGCAGCAGCGGCGGCAGCATTGGACATGACCAACGACACGCAAAATATGGCGAAAACAACCTGGTCAAAGGAACTTACACCATCCGTCTGGGGGAAGCGACGTCCTGAAATTAATTTGAATATTTTCCAACCTTTTTCCGCGCCGCGCTGGTCCCGGCCTTTTGTCTTTTGCTTTATTTCTGTTTTTGTTTCTGTTTCCGCCATTGTAGCAACGGGGCTTTTGACTTCATTAGAAGTAATGGCAGAATCTGGCTGAAAAGTGAAAAACAGGAATCTGTCCGCACGCTCCACGCTCCACGCTCCACGTTCCACGTTCCGCGGTCCATTCCCCACCTCGCAAACTGTCAGCAACGCAACGGTTATAAAATTCCAAAATATGCACATAAAGACATAATCCTCCCCCGACCATTTTCCGGGAAATGGAAATAGAAACAACTGCGGAGTCAACGGTCAACAGGCGGTGGCAGTGGCGGCGGTGGGTCAGTCAGTTTCAATTTATTGGGCGCGCTTGAAAATAAATTTGTTTTTCGAAAATGCGAACATCAAGCACACAGCATGCCGTGGGCAGTGGGCAGTGAGCCAGGTGCGGGCTGGACCAAATACTCAGGGGTCCTCGGAGATGAAAAACGATTACGCAATCTGGCCCCTGTCTAGTGGAACAAGCTGGGGCGGTCAGCATGAAATGAGGTGAGTTTCTACTAGCAAACACATCTATGTGTTTGTATATATTTTCCAAACAAAGCTTTCGTCCTAGGGGCACTTTAAGGACTCTATTAAATTATACAAACTGATTGCATGTCCATAGAATATAACGAATTAAAGCACAATCGATTTATTTAAATTGAAGAGATTTAATTACTTAATCTTTTGTTTTCCTTCGCCTGTCAACATTTCCAAAGAACCTTATTAGGAGACCAAAGCTTTTACGTTTAAATTATGCCAAATTTCCATAATAAGTAGATGCATAATCGGATTAAAAATTAATCGGTCTTGATTATGTCCCAAAAACACAAGAAATCGTATGTACTTTGTTCTGAGGAAGTATTAAAGATAAATGGAATTTTTTCTTTAAATAAACTTAGACAAAAGATTTAAGTTAAAATTGGCAAAAAGGAAACTCCTTCGAATTTACATTAATAATGCTCTGTCTTCAATTATATTTCCTGTATTTATTCTGTGTTTAGATTTTAAAATTGCCTGTTATTTAATAACACAATAAATTGTTGCAATTAATAAGGATATTGATTTCTTACCTTATTTCTATTTGAATCGTAATTAATTGTAAATTGGAAGTTTGCTCTTTGATTATGAATTTTATATTTAACCTATTGATTTATGCCATTGAGGGCAGGACTTATTACACGGCTGCTGCAAGTGCATCCTTGCGGTTATTACAACATTCCACAATTAGTTGCAGACTCGCAATTCGCTTCAGGCTTTTGTGAGAAAACTCAATATTGGATATTAAGATTGGTCACCTGGGATCAGGATTACTTGCATAAACGGAGGCGGAGAGCGTGGCGACGGTGCACTCAGCTGTTCATTGGGCGGTGGAAGCGGATTACGATTCGGATACGATTTACTTTGCCGTCGCCAGGAAGTCACCATGCGGGTGCGTTACAAACAGGCAACAGTTGAGGGAGTTCGCGGAGGGGTGGCACTGGCGGCGGGTTGGTATGAGGAAGTTGCAGTGACTGTGGCAGACCTACAAACAAACAAACAAACAAATAAACAAGCGGCTGGCAAACAGGCCGCGCCGTGATTGCAGGACATTTGCGCAAAAAGGCAAAACAATTGAATTGAATTGACAACAACGGACCACCAGGATCTGGATGCTTGGGCCTGGGCCTGGGGTGGGGGTTTCATGTGGCGGAGTGGTGGCCTCGGTGGTCCTGCTGCTCGAGGGCCGCTCACTCGACCGGTAATGGTGTTGATAGCATTAAGCATGCCTCGGCGAAGTCCGGCCAGGATATGCGTGCAGGCAGGGTGCCAGCGATGGCCAATCTGTTCCCGGGAGTAGCTCCAGCACTGGGAAAAGAGACTCAATACTTGACATAAGTTTTATATTCATTGATTCTTATATTGATTCCTAAGAACTACGTTATTATTAGCCTTTAATCTGTACATTTGAATGTGTTTAATTGATAATTAAATAATTAAAAATTATTAATAAAGCTTCATTTTTTCTTTCAGTGTAGTTGTTTGGTGTGTTGTTTTCACTGCACTCCAATGCTTTTTGCAATGTAAACAGCCGCCACAGACGCCGCCCACGGCCTTCCACCGACACTCGCACATATTTTCACATTTCCTTTTTTTCTTTTTTGGGTTTGCTCTTGTCCATTGTTTATTTGCTTTACTGTGGTTACTTTTCCTGCTTTTCCTTTTTTTTTTTTTGTTGTTGTCTCTTTTTTTTACCAGCAGCTGGTGTTTGTTGTTGTTTGTGTGCTGGCAAATTAGTTGAATTTGGGAAAGAGCCTGGCCAAAAAGGGTGTGGAGGCTGTTGAAAGTTTTTGTTTGACACTTTCTGCCATAAGCCTCGACCACATGCGACATGCAACAGCAATGGCAACATCGACAAGGACAACGGCAGTCTGCTGTGCCCTGCTCGCACTTAAATGTCCTCCGTTGAGCCTGCTTCTGCAGCACTTAATCCGCTTAAACGTTAAAAGTGCTAATAGTTTTTCATGTTGCAACCCTGACTTCTTTGCCGGATCGGTGAGGGAAAGGGGAAGGTAAAATCCACCACCATCAGCAGTAAAAACAACATTGCAGCATCAAAACATTTTCCAGGGGGGTGAAAGGTGTTAAAAGGCAATAATTTATATGCTTAGAATTGTCATTTGTAGCTGTTTTGTGTGCAGCAGGACCCGGACCCGGACCCGTCTGTCTCCGTATTTGCTTTGCTCTCTCTCGGTGCGATAATTGCAATTTTGTTTTGAGGTTTTCCCTCCTTTTAATGACCAATGATTACACCCTGCATTTTTTATGCTCGCTCGACTGTTACAATGCTTGGCTAATTCGCAGATCAATTAAAGATTCGTCCTCGCAAGCTCATCAATCAACCGTAGATCCAATAAAATCACATATGTGCGCCACACCCATAGAAATTCGCTTAGAATTCCCTCAAAATCCTCCTTCGTCGTGGGGGAGCAGGCGGCGGAAATGTCCTGCATCAATTAAAAGCATCGAACCGTTGCGATTGGAATGTTATTGTGATTGCCATGCCCAGCCACTGAATTATTGAGAAAACTGATTGCATTCGGAACTATGAATTAATACTTAATAAGGCAAATCCGGCAATTTCTCCAAGGAGCCGAGCACATGCAAAAATGCATTAGCATCGATTAACGACATGTGTGTGTGTTGGTGTGCGGTTGCTGTCCTGAATCTCATTTCCGCCGGGCGTGGCAGGATCATTTTGGCAATATTGCCACATTACACTATTCATGTTTTAGCACAGGACCCTCTCGGTGAGAGGACCAACCAACCAACCAACCAGTCAACGTCTGACCAGACCCTGCAAGGACACAAATTTCTACTCCGCCCCGGAGAAAGAGAGAAAGGCGGATGTCCTGCCGCGCGCATTGAGCCATGGCAAGCTGCCTTATTATTTATGATAATGTTTGGCCATTCGTTTGGTTTATTGTGCTAATGTGCCGCAATTAAGATTAAGAAGACGACTTTCCCTGCTTTTCCACCAGCAAGTACGTGCCTGTGGTCCTGTGCGAGTGTGGGTGCCTCAAGTCACCTATGGCAAATGGAACTGTGAGCTCTTGACCCAAACCACAAACGGAATGTACAATTTCCCTAAATTTGGTGAATTGCTAACCCAGATAACTAATGCATCTGTATCTTCACAGATATAAATCGGTTCACAAGGAAAAAAATTAAGAATGAAATCAAATTCTTATTAATAATCGATTTATATTACGTAGTTAAATTTATCGGTATTTCAAATAGAAAAAACATATTGAATCTTAATCCTCCGGGTCTGGAATTTCAACAATTAAAACTTTAATCATCCAGGGGGCCAAGACAAACCGATGCCCACAAGGGAATAGTACAAATGGCATTCGTTTTTTGGCTTTTCGCTGTGCCGATTTGTGATTAATGACTTGGACAGAGGCAGAGGCAGCTGTAAGGGCAGAGGCAAAGGCAGAACCGAAGTCGAGGCCGAGGCAGTTGTCCCAAACCAAATGGAGGATGGAGGAGTCCTACAAAATCGTGCGATAAAAATTCTTAAGCATCAATATCCATCGGTTTCGGGCCCCACCGTTTGGCATTGACCGCTTTGAGCTTTTATTTATGACAATCATTTATCACCGCCGCGGTACAAGGCAAATTTTACGCGATTACGCTTTTCCATTATCCTGCCGCTGCCATTTCCGTCTTTTGCCTGCCGGCCCCGCAGTTGTTCTTCCATCGAATCCAAAACCGAATCCCAACCCGAGGTCCTTGTACTGCACAATGGCACTTTGATCTCTGGCAGGAGATTTCCCCAATGCCTTCCGCCGACGACTCCTCCTCCTCCTCCTCTTCCTTTTGCCGCCTTTGTGCATTGATTTTCCCGTCATCCTCCTCTGCACCGAAAGGAGCTTTTTTTGCGGTCTGCATGACAGCTGACACATGTCAGGCCGATAAGTTCGAGTGAATAAAGATGAACAATTGCCGTAAGAGATTATTAAATGTTGCTTAAAAATAATTAAGCCGCCCTCGAGGCAGGGTTCGGGGAAATTTGGTATGCACACAGCGATTGGTCAGCTCCATAAAAGGAAATATCAGCCATCAACTTGGCACTTGATGTCGTCGAGGATGTGCTAACTTTTTCCCGAATATTAAACGCTTTTTTCCTCGGCTGCACTTCCCATCGAGACGAGATGGGGACAATTTCCGCTGGCGACTCGGGGTCGACATTGACGTCTGGTTCTCTCAATTTTATGCAATTCACGTCCCGGACATTAGGCGATGTCGAGTCCTGCCAACGTGCAGGCATCGTCCATCGTCCAAGGGGGCCTTCAAGGGGCTGCGGCCAGACCCATTCCATGTGCTTTGCATATGGCCCCGTTACGACTTGAATGCTTTCTTAGAGCAAATCCCTTTGCTTATTCAGAAATCCAATTAGAAACCTCTCAAATGCAATTCAACGTTGCCTCAATCTTCGACCTGTCTTCGATTTGTTTTCGTTTCATTTTGGCAATTTGTTTGCGGCCGGATTTCAGGCAAAGTATTTAATTGATGCTCACATCTTCCGGGAATCGAAAACGGAGAGCACCGACAAAGATTAGCATAAACATTTGTAATAAATATACGGAGCGAGGGAACCAAATTTCAGCTGGCAATAATTCCGGTTGAATCCGGTCGTACACCGTCCGGCTAATATTGAATTATTTAAGCTTGGCTCAGGAAGGAACTAATATCCTTTGAGTCACAAAGTACTTAAATAATGTGATATTTAACTGCTTCATGATAGGGATAACAGATATTAAATGGAGTTAAAGATATTAGTCTTAGGTAGTTGATTTTCCAGTGTATCCATAGAAATTCGTTATCTAATTGTTTGTTTGCTTGCCTGCGAGAGTTTCCGAACCAGCAAGGCCCCCCTTTGCACTCGGGTCGGAATGAAACATAAATATTACGCATACGCAACGGTAGACACAACCCATGTGGGAAATGCAAGAGTTCATGCTGAACACACTCGCACACAGATATCTGCATGATAAGTTTAATTGATCCGAGAGCCACCCGGCCATTCAGCCCCTGGATAAATACAAATCGAACGCTGGCTCGGCTTGTGCTGGGAAATCATTAAGTTTTTGCTGCCAAGCTGCCAGGCGATGCCAGAGCAATCACAAAGGAAATTGGAAAATTAAAACGTGCGGAAATGTGCCGCTGAGAGCTAATTAGCTTTGTGGTTTCATCGGGCGCAAAAGTGCACAAGAGCTCATCCTCGGGCGCAACTTATTTCCCAGCGAGCAGCAGCAGCTTGACTGTCTCTAGTTCTAGTTCTAGATCTGTCTGACCGTTTTGGAACTTGGTCACTCAATCAAAGCCGTCTGACTTGGCCAAGCCCCGATTGATGGTCATACTACTCGGCTCCACCGCTGGCCCGTGGTCCGTGCTAATTGTGCTTCATTCTGCTCGCTCATCGGCTTAAATTCAAGCTCTGCCAGGGCCATCGAGATTTAAACGCATCCCTCAGCGTCGAATGCGCAACTCATGGCGTCCAATCGTCAAATGTTCCGCACGTACGCGCCCCCATATGCGGGCCAGACGTCTATCCACCATATTTCGATTGTCACACTCAGGACAAAGGCACTTAAAAAAACAAATTTACAGGAAATACATTGTTAAAATTGCTAGAATGAAATAATTACATTTTTTACCAAGAAAAAACCAATTGTAAGATGTATCTTTTGCAATTTAATGTCATTTAAATTCAATTATTTCGTTTACAGAATTAAAAATAAAAAAAAATGCTATTTGAAATCATAAAAGAATTGAAAGTTTGTGATAACTCAAAGCACGTCAATTTTTGATTATTTTAAAATAATAAAATATACAAAATATTCATTTAGTTTTCAATGTTTTTTTTTGCAAGTGGAAGACCCGCTGTCCATATCCGTCTCCGTCTGTTCCGCTCTCGCTCCCTCACCTCCTCGCCGGCCGACAGTATCGACAGTCATCCCGGAAAAGTGCGAGGGACAGGGCCAGACACGTGGGCCGCACTTTGGCCGCTGTTAAATAGCATTGACGAATTAAAAGCTGAATTCGCAAAAGGACCCGGCGACAGCGGAAAAAACCAAACTGGAATCCTCTGACGGGGCGTTAAGGGAGGCGTACATTTTCTGCAATATCATCAACTATAAATTACGAATATTGAGGCACAACAATTTCGAGTACGTGGCGTGATAATGGATATTTGTCAGATATGTGAACATTTTAAACTTCCGCCCCGGCAAGAAAAAAATAAAAATAAATAAAATGGGAAAAGGGAAAAGGGAAGCGAAAGCCAGGAGCAGGCGTGGAGAGAGGTTGTTTTGGTGTTGGAATCGGATTCGGCACTTTTTGCCACATAAACATAAAAAAGGTAATACGGCATCGGGGACTGAAAGTAGCCCGAAATGTGGCACTCGGATCAGTGGCGTGTCCGGGGGAAACTCGAGCAGGATAGCGAGTATCCTGACCCTTTTGGCGGCGCCCCTGAAACCGCCTGCGATTGCAGTAAGGTGGAAAACAAACGAGATCCCCGGAAAACACTCGGGGGGTGTTAAAGGGAAATGCGAAATGGCAGCAAGAAATGTTTTGCA
Source organism: Drosophila truncata (assembly GCA_008042515.1). Lineage (NCBI taxonomy): Eukaryota > Metazoa > Arthropoda > Insecta > Diptera > Drosophilidae > Drosophila > Drosophila truncata. The sequence continues at coordinate 325,543 of VNJQ01002234.1, forward strand.
ATGATGCGGCAGGTTTGCCTTAGCCATCCTGTCGTCCTGCCATTCGATCTCGTTATGATTAGCCCAAGGAGGGTGACGCCGGACTGGACGATGCCATGTTAGGCGGATATAAGCGAGAATCGGGGAGAAAATCCCGCCCGGGAAGGAAGAAGTCAATTTCTGTGCCGAGAAAAGTGTTGGCCCAAACACATAAAAGTGAATTCGAAAATTATGCACAACACTCGCAACAGTACGGAGCAGACAGAAAGTTGTCCTGCCAAAGAGTTTGAGTTGTTTCGCTTTTTATGTGCAAAGAAAGTGCGGGAAAAACACCAGAAACTTTCATTACGAACGGAAGTTGGGGGATAAATAAAAAAAGGAACACAAACAATACACACTTGGACCTGCTGGCGTTGTTTTGTGACATTGAACTTTTTGCATTAAACTTGAAATGTTTTTAATGAATCCCCGCTCCGGCCGGGCAGACCTTCGCCGTTCAATCTGCCATCCACGGATTCGGCTTCAACTTTGGCTTCAACTGCCTTTGTTGTTCTAGGGCTAAGACATCCACCGAAAATACAGGCGAAATTTTTGGATGCAAAACTTTGCATTTCCTGCATATTCTTCTCCATATTTTACAGCAGCAACTTCCGGCTTCCGCTCGAGAAGCATAAAAATAAAGCGAAACTCCTGCCTGGTCCTGCTCTCCGCGGCAGGACCGGTTTCCAGGGCCTGCTCCGACGCCGCCGAATGTAAGACAGAACTTTCCTCAGACATTTGCCATTCATTGGAGCCCGCTCCAGGTCCCCGGCTTGGGGCCTCCTCTTTTTGGCTTGTCAGCACAGCGTCTCCTGCGTCTGCATGATAATTGCAAGAAAATAAACTTGAGACAATTGGGAATCAAACTTCGCAGACGCAAGCGGGCCCCGCGCATAGCTGGGGATTAAAATTTCATAACAACGCGAGCGGAAGCGGATACCAGGAACTCCGTATTACCCCCCCGAAAAATATAACTGAAAAGTCGCCCTGTGTACAAATGTCTATCACTTACGGCAAATGTTACGCCACATTCATCACATCCAAAGCACGCGAGTTCTGGGAAAGCCGAAAATAGAGCCCCTTCCCAACGAGTGTAAACGATCCACAAACAATATTAATTGAAACGTACCGCTCATATGACATTTATGAAGCGGCCGAAAAAAACACAGCCGAACAAGTCGAAGAGCTGAAATGTGGAATGGGGGAAGGTTGTGGGAAAGTGTTGGGTATTTAGCTATTTTTAAATTATTTTTTAATAATATTTAAAAGTGTGAATTGTATTGAATATGATTCATGGTGCCTAGATACGCTTTTTTTATAAATTATGCAAAGGTAACTTAAGGAATATATGAAATAAGATTTAATAATTCCAAGTATTCTTCGAAAAATATGCTATAGGTAGTCGTGTCATGGATTGTAGGACTTTTGCAATTTTTAAAAAACTTTATTAAAAACCTTTTAATATAAATAAATTCTTATTCGTTTCTTAAACAACATTTTTAGCTACTTTCCCAGCCAGTTTCAACTATTTTCCCTAATCCACAGTTGGCATCTTCAGCGTTGGCACAACCCTTGGCCCGGGCGCCGTGTGCATGTCCAACTGCCAAATACAAGCGTTAAGCTAAATGAAAACAAATTACCGTTGCATGTGAGACACCGTCCAAGGCAGGGCAAAGCGCCGGCAGTCAGTCAGCCAGTCAGCGGTTCCACCCCCAGTGGAAGCCACCCCCTCATTTGCCCGGCGACGACTGCTGCAATATGGTGCCGTCATACCGAGACCGACCTGCATTCGCCGTGCTCGCATTTAGCATTTAAACACGCACCGAAGCCGAACGAAAACCCAAAACCCAGCTAAAATAAAAAAAGGGGGAATATTTTGGAACCCAAAACGGGAGACAAATTAATGAACGCCGTAATGAAATGAGCTGTGCGTACGGAGCAAATGATTGCAGGACTAATGACAGGGCGGCGGAAAGTCAAATCAAGTCACGACTGGAATCCGATATTACTTTGCCAGGACCCAACCCGTTCGAGATCATTAAAGGCTAAAATAAAATTATTTAGAGACTCCCTCGGTCAGTGCTCGGGCTATGATTTAATTTCGTATGCTTAAAGGTGAGCTGCTCGACTCATTCTCGACTCTGGAGGAATGCTCATAAATCTCTCCGCACGGCGCCTGCCATGCCCCCCCCGCACATGTTCGATAAACCAGAGATAATACACAAACATAGACAAAGTGAATATGGAATTTGAAAAAAATGCTTCCAGGCAGTACTGAAGCGTGAATACCCTTTGACGGCGGTGTGAAAACTAATCAGAACCAAAGTCAGGCTCGTGGCACCGCCTTGATAAATATTTGATCCGCGCCTGAACTATCTCTGTGGACTTAACGCCTTCAGTTTATTAAAATCCTCGGTTTTTTTAAAGGGTCTCCACAAAAAATGGGAGCAGATGAGAAATACCTGCTCGGCGGGGGTCGCTGGCTGCATGTCGCCTCCCAATGAACTGCAATAAATCTCAATAAAAGTCGCACAACAAAGTGAACCAGGACCAGCAATCCAATGCAAGCATCGCAAAACAAACAGCCAGCAAGTGGTCCTGGAAAAGTACGTACGCGGGTTGCACAAAAAAAAAGTCCGCCCCCAAATCCACCCCCACAGAGAGTTTGTCCCGCAAAAAGTGAAAAATGTGTAGAAGGAATATTTTAAATTTGATTATTGAAAGTCGCGCGACGGCAGCGATTATGTTATTTGTAAGGGCGACAAACGTATTTGCCATACAAAAGGACACTGGGGGAAAATGGTAATCAAAGAGGAGTCTTCTTGTACAAAATAAAATAAAGCTTAATCGAAAGTTAATTCTAGTTTAAGGGAATTTCTTTTAAAAACAAACCAATACTTATTCTTATAAATATTTAGAAAATTATAAGTTCTAACAAAAGAGTTTCATAATGCATCCTATTTATTGTGTTAAAAAGTAAATACAATTTCTCCCCGTGGAGTTTCAACTTTCAACGCGAAAATATGACTCAAGGTGTGGGGTTTTTTTTAAGGGGTTTGTGGGTGTGTACGTGCGTGTGTTTTGTGCGGGGGTTGTGCGCACATAAACTTTGTTTATTTTATTAACAAGTTGTGTGGAGTGGAGTGTGTGAACACAGAGGTTGAGGAACAGGGGCAGGGGCAAAGGCAACGGCATAGGCAACCCTTTGTTACTTTCACTGTGGAAAACCTCGAGACCGCGATCAACGCAGGTCGCAACCCTCGTTTCGCTCGGCTTTTCCTTTCAGCCAGCTCTTTTGCGTGCGGCGCGCAATTCAATTTTCATTGTTTATCAATTTTCTGCCTATTTTGGGCGCTTCAAAGCGACGCTTTGTAATTAAATTTGGAAAGCCGCCAGTGGCGCATAAATCAGAGCTCAACAATGAGGAGGATGAGGAAGAGGACGAGGATGGGGCTGACGATGCCTCATGATTATGATTGCATGTGAACGTGAGGACGGGGAGTCAGTCGTCTGCTGGCAGGGTCTTCTCCGTCTGGCTGGCAAGCATCTTCATTGAATTCCGGCGGTTGGTTGGGAGCAAAAAGTGCGTGGTCTTTGTCTTGGCAACTTTCTTGCCAAAAGTGCAATCGCAGCAATGGGAAAAATCCAAATTATTACGTACGAGTGTGTGCTTCATATTTCAGTCTCCTCCGTCCCAGACACATAAATCTCGCAAAACAATAGAGACTCGCTGGCGCGCACACAAACTGATTTGAATTTATGGGAAACTGATTATTTTCCACGCCGCCGAGAGGCGACAACGAGACAATGCTGCTGTGCCAAGAGCTGGTATCCGCCGGAGCATCTGCCGGAGATAGTTGATCCGCTGCGTTCCGTTCCGTATATGTAGCAGCATATATCCCTGCGAGTATCTCGTATATTGTGCGTGCCACGTGACCGCGCAACGGGCACCGCCAAAAGATAACAGAGGCAAACGGCCAAACAGCCGCTGCATCCGCTCGCCGACGGCACTTGGCCAAATCCCATTGAAAGGTCAAACAAATTATGGCAAAACAAGGCGGCCTCCTGCTGATGCAGCAGCTCAACAGTGCACTGGAAAATAAATCTTACAAAAAATCTTTTATTGTGGGTAGCATAAAAGAGACGGTACAAAATTTTAATACTAAATATTTGTGTATGGTATTTGCATTATGAAGCAGAACACAAATAAAAATATTTTTTAAACATTAAACAAACACTCGTTGATGCAACTGCCAACCAAACTTCTCTTTTCTTCTATTTTTAATTAAAACAGCAATTTTAAACGCCAAAAACATAAAAAAAGTTTTTCCCTTCTATTTTTTGTATACATTTTTCGGAGCAGTGTTTTGGTTGCAGTCGGAGTTGTTCAAGGGTCCTTGACAAGCTGCAAGCTCTCGGCACACGCTCGGCACTTCATTAGACACGTGCGAGGGTCGGGGAAGCGAACCCTTTGCCACCTCGTCGCAGAAGGAGGAGCAGGAGCAGGATCTGCGAGGACTGTCTGCCCGGGATTCCGCCCTTTATTATTGTGTTTTTGTCCGGACTGCGTTTGTGGGCTTGGCAAATTTGAAATTGATATTCGCACGGCGTGAAATCAGTTTCAGTTTCAGCTTTCATTTCGGCTGTCCGTTTCCCCTTTTTTATTTGCGAATCTTGTTCCTTCGATTCCTACGGCTTGCCTTTGTTTCGTTTCACTGACTGGCCGCCGGGTCGGGCTGGGGGTTCTGCGGAGCACTTAGCCAGCGGATGGGGCCATGATTTATTGAGTTGCATAAACACAAACGGCAGCGCAATCATGTCGCAACTGTAGCCCAAAACTCCAGTTAGCCAGTGAGCTCAGCTCAGCTTTCAACTCGATTGCTTCACAAGTCGTTAGGCGTCATCGAAAGGGAGCTCCTGCCCAGGATTCTTGGGGGTTGACCTGCACTTCGTGGTGGCCCGTGGTAGTTGGTCCTCTATCCTGTGGCTGCAGCGCCGTCTTGCGGTCCCTTTTCCCTTCACCAATCCCCCCTCGAATGGCAGCCACAATTTCGGTTATGGGAGTCGTGCAACAAAGGGGAAGCAAGTTGGACTCCTTCCACTGCCAAGTATAAATCACAAATAGATTTCCTTGCGAGACTTCTGGCCGAAACTCCCTGGCTGCCGACTCCATTTCCCAAATGGGGAAACTGGCGCCTGCCACGCCTCCATTTTCTGCTCCTTTTTCTTATATCAGAGTGGCAAACTTGGCTATTTGTGAGCTGTTTTAAAGACAAAGGTGAGTGAGTGAGAAGTTTCTAATGCTGTCTATCTACATATCTACCTTTATTTCTTAATTTAAAGAATTATGTCAAGATTATATTTGTTTGCATATTTTTTATATAAGCCTTCAGAGAAAGCTGACAGCAAAGGGATTATAAAATTGCAGAAGCTTAACATTTCGGCAAAATAATATTAAAAGTCCAGTCCAATATTTCTTTTAATTTCAAAGCTTAAAAGAGAATTTACAATTTTTTAATTTATATTTAAACTTTCTCTGATTTTTGCCACGAGAATCTGACAACACTGACTAGCTAACGTTGAAGTTTATGTTGGCTTTTCGTGTGCGGCATTGGTGGCACTTTGTGCTGCTTTGTGTTGCGCTTCAATGAGGTCGAAATGGCTCAAAAATAATGTGAAAAGTTCCCTTTAACCATTTTTCCAGAGCCGCGGCGCTGGTGACGCACAAAAAGCTGTGGCAGAGCCAAAGAGCAAAAAGGATTCGCGCCACATTTCCTACTTTCCTTTTGGTTAGAATTAACTCCTTCGGCAGGCGTCCTGCTCTCCGTCCTTCTCGTCCTGGTGCTCCTTCAGCTTCACCCTTTATTTTTCTTTTGCAACTGCTGCCTGGTTGGAGTTATGCGACTTTGGGGAATTTCTGACGGCCCTCGACTCCATCCTCTACTATACTTGGCCGTCTTTATATCCCTGTGTCTCAGTCTCAACCCGTTTGCCACTTTGGCTTCCTTTGACTTTTCGAGAACTTTGTTAGCAGCATCTTCCCACTTCGCTGGTGCTCCCTCCGCCACCGAAGATATTGCCTTTGAAGATATTGCGGCTAGTGCAACGCCAGCCGATGTCGCCTTTGATGTATATATCGATGGTGAAAACTTGAGAAACTCGCTGTGGCTAATGTTGCGAAAGACATGTCGCCTTGGCATCAGCACAATCGTATATCTCCCCAGATTTGGGCGGCGATTAACCCAGTTCCAGGATTAACCCATTTGCTCTGATAACAGCATTTTATGTACTTTACGGAGTTCAAAATAAATTTCTTCAATATTTTAGAAAGTTGTATTGTTTGGTTGAAGATGAACCAAAATGTATAGTTTAAAATAAAATAGTATTTTATAAATATTAACTAATTTCTAAATAATTAACTAATCTGTGATTTTATATAATTTTTAAAAATTTATAGCACAGATTTTCACTGAATTTATGGTAATTTTAATCAAAATTGGATTAAATCTGACCTTCAAGCAAATCGTGGCCACAATTTTCTGTCCCAAATGAATGCAATTAGCTGGGTGTGGCTGAAAAGGAACAATCAGATCAGGCTGAGGTCCTGCGATGAGCAGCCAGCACTTGGACTGATTTGTTCCCCAAATGACTTAAGTAATGCAGCAGCAGATTGTCAAATGCCACTCTCTCCCAGAAAGGCAACAGCCAAATAGAAATGGGACAAGGAGCAGTAACGGCAGCAGCAGGAGCGGCAATAAAACAAAGACCTGGCGGAGAGGCAAAGCAAAATGGCTGCAAATCTGTGCGCGGGATCAGGGGCATCCTGGGGTGTAAGTGGGCGGCAAGGACCTCAACCGGCTGTCAGATGCTGGGCCGAATCCAGCTCCTGACGGCTGACTGTGTCCTTGTGCCTGGCACGCAACAACTCAATTAAGCCGCTTTAATTGGTCTAATTAATTTGCGCTCAAACGCACTTCAAGTCTAAACGTGTTTTTCCACAGGACCAAGATGGGCGTCCCGAGAAGGGTTGCCTCCTGTACCGAGCGCCCGCGTCCTGAAATATGCATTAAGCCGCAGATTTGCGACGCGCCGGTAATTAAGCCGAGCGGCCCGGGACCCTGCAACGTGCGACGATTGAGTTCCCCAGTTGTTGACAAGCGGGAATCGCTTCCCAGCCATCCAGCCAACCGGCTGGCAGCTGATTTTTCAGACTTCAAGTGATGCGTTTAATGAGCGGCACGTGACTCGCTCAACACCGCTTCTACAGCTTCCATCACACAATATCATTTCGAATTCAATGCCAGTCAAAACGCTGACGTTTAATTTGCAACAAATTTGAATACGATTTTAGTATGCACTGAAAGAAATTATAACTAGCTTCTCTAAGAAAATTACATTTAAAATTAAAGTTTAAGATTATCATAAACATTTATATTTTAGAAAGAAATCATTAACATCATTAATTCTTATTATAGAAAATCTTAGATAAACTTGTCAGTGTATTTCCTTCCAGCAATTTCTTGATTTTTTAATTTCGTGTTCAATAAATTTTTATTTTGTGTGCTTTTTACACCTTTTCGGTGTTCAGGCATCATTAATTTTAATTCAATGGATAGATAGAAAAATGGGAAATTAAACCCGATGGGGGTTTGGGATAAAGCAAAAGGAGTATATGCCCCGGACAGTTGGTCTGTTCGGGGGCCGAAGATTATTGCTCTAATGCCGTCATGTACTTGGCATAAATATTTATTTGCACCGCCGCCCCAACCGGAAGCACACCTCGTCTCGACTCAACCACTCGGCGAGTGTAAGTGTGCCTAATGGAGAAATATGCCGCAGCATAAAGCAAGGAATTGCTTTTAGGACAGCCTCCGCCTTAAGTACTTGCAAGCCGATTCCGTTTGCCTATTTAACAATTACGGAAGCGAAAGGAAAACCCGCCCGGAATGTGCGACATATGGAAGCAAAGACGGAATACTCTCGGTCATACATAAATTTTTGGCCAGCAGGTCCTGGGAATCGGAGGGTCGGATGGTTGCTCCCCAGTTGGAGGGTCGAAGTTGGCCAAAAATGAATGATGTTTATTTGTGCGCGCAGGCAGGGCCATTAAAATGAAAAGCAGCAGCCAAGCCAAGATAGAGATCATGAATATGCAACAGCAGCAGCAGCAGCCGGGGATAAAGCGCAATCGACTTGAGGAAGGAGGGGAAGGAAGTCAGGAAGTGAAGCCAAACGCGCCATCACAATAAAAATTCATTACGGAAAGCGGACGGGACAGACGAACGCGACAGGGACGCGGAGCGGGAGATCCTGCCAAAAGACCGGAAAAGAAATCGCTATAAATTTTCGACGCAAGCAAAACAACAAAAGCAAATGAAGGAAAGAAACGCAGAGGGAAACCAACCAAAATAACAGCAGCGCCAGTTACATGAAGAATTATTGCGGCGGCGAAATGCTGTCCACCTACTTAAAATTAATTTCGGCAAGGAATCGTCGTCCAAACAACAACATCAGCGGCCACAGCCATGGCGATAGCCCTATAGCCTTATAGCCGCTGCCGGAGCAGCGATATCAGCACCACCAGCGGCAGCCGTCAGCAGTCGCCGGTTATATCCCGCGGCGTCTCCGGCAAACCGTAATGAGAGGGTTCAGGTGCACTGCAAAAAAATATCCTCAGTATATGATAAAGATATAGGATTTCCAACAAAAGATATATCTATAAATACCTTATAAAACTGAATGACATACAAAATTCTTCTTGTAGATGATGGTTTTGGGGTTCAAAAGATAGTGGGTCATTATTTTAAACCCCAATTATTTGCTAGTTGAATTAGCATATTTTCTCAGTGTCCGAGCGACCGAAAAGGACTTCCAATGGAAAGCAAGGGTGCGGTCTTCCAGGAGAACTGTTGGGGGGGCAAGGCGGGTCATGACTTTCGGCGGCGCGTATGTCAAAATATTGAAATATTGAAACAAACGTCGGCAGCAACAATAAAGACGGGCCATTGGCAGTGGCAATGCCTGGCCAGTGGTTCCCTCACCCTCACCCAACCCCCTCAATTTTTGGCCAAGTTTAATGAATGTGCGATGTACACGACAGCCTCATAAAGCCGCCCCGCTGCTGCTGCTGCCGCCACCAAAAACCAAATTAGTCGCAGTTTATAATGGGGCACAGTGTCGATTGCAGTTGCCCGATAACAAAATGCTGGGGTGAATGCAAGGAGGAGTGCCGGGAATCAAGGGAGTTGCAGTTGCAGCCGAATCGATAAGAGACAGGACTGAACTGTGTGGCAGGATCCCGAAACCCGCGGCCACTGCATAGACAACCCCCGGCGGCGAGCGAGCTCATTAGACAGGGTGGCGCTAATGACGGCAGATCCAGTTGTTCCCGGCTTCATCTAACAATGGAACACTCTGTGTGGCGACCCGGCGGTAAATAGTCATGCGAGCTGCTGCTGCTACTCCTCCGACTCTCTCGTAAACATAATAATAATGCCTCGTTTGCCGTTTGGCCCCGGGGCGCTCATAAAGCCATTAAGGCGCTGAACCCTTTGGCGCGTAATTCACACAAGGATCGAGCCGAGCTTGGTTAGTACTATGTAGTTCCCTGTGTCCTGGTCCCGCGACCCTCATAAATAATGTTACCAATAAAAACGGGAGCATTTGAATCTAGCGGCAACCTGTGAAATCGACGCCATATTAGCCGTATTCTAATAGCCCATATATCCGATAGCAACGCCGCCACCAACGCTCATTCGTAAATATTTCATTCGGTAATTTTCCAATTTTGCGTTCGAATTTTCACACTGTCTGAAAGTGTAGCAAAATATGCTAACTGCAACGATTAAAAGGGAAAAAGCGCGGAGGTAAAATAATAACAAAAACAGTAGTTTGGACCATGACTACCCTGTATTTGTTTATAAATAAGAAGAGAGTTTCAATATTGTTTTAATTTTGTTACCTTTTATTTAAGTTTTAAGACTTGTATGATTTATTTTATATTTATCTGTTACATATCTTAAAAATCTTTTGAATCAGTCAATTAGTTAATCAGTAATTAAACACATTACTACAGGTTTCTTATAACTAAAATATAGCTTAAGGCTTAGAAGAATATACCTTAAATTGTTACGATTTATTAACTGAATTGTGCACACACAATCGCGGGATTGCATATACCCCGGCACTCTGGAAAACAAAATCTCACACGCAGCGCAAATTTGAGTGCAACCATTCGCTGGAGGGGAAAAAAAGAAGCCACCATCCCGGGGTTTGCTAAAAATGGCCACAAAAAAATAAATCAAAAGGGAGCGCCACTCAAAAAAGGACCAACAAACCCCTGTCGGTGTGCCAGGGATTCGATTCAACCGGCCACCGTCGAGCGATTCCCGTATGGGTATCGAGGCAATTCAATTATATTTTTGCAATAATTTTCAATACACTTAAGTGCAGATACCGCACCACACCCCCAGCCCAGCCCCTGTCCCTGGATTTGGCGGCAGTTTAGAAAACAAATAACATCCCGGAGAAGACCCCACCTCCCATCCCCCATCCCCACCTGTCTGGCGCATTTGCTTACTACTCGAATCGACTATATGTGCGGTTGCCATTTCTTGTGCTACCTTTGGTACTGCTGTTGCATATTTTCTTTATTTTATTGGCCCGGTCGACCCGTAGATGTTAATGGAAATTGAACGAGCAGTTGGCCTCTGCTGTGGCCCAAACTCAACTTTTGCAGCAATTGATTCGCAGAGCGGCGCTTGAATTATGAAAGTTGCTGAAATTGTTTTGGGGCTTAGGAGGCTAAGGAGGATGTCTGCCTTGTAAAGCCGAACCAAACCCCTTGTCTCACTCTCAGCGGGCCATAAATTCCATACAATCGCTTACAAATCGCTCGAAAATTGCCTCAACTCGAGCACGGTTTGCATTAAGTGCAGAGTGAGGTCTTGGCTCACATCATCAGTTAAGAGAAACTTCACCCTGCTGCTGTCGTTGCCCGAGCTCAACTGACATTGACATTCGATATTATCGCCGACAAACGATCGGCAATTGAAAAATGCGCACGAAAAGAGTTTATAAAAATACACAATTTAATGACTGCGGACGGACTTGGTGCTGATCCAAGTGCAGTTTGTCACAGCTTATCAACATCTCGGGAGGGAAGCGAAGATAAATCCCAAGCACACGCTCACTTCAAAGATTAAAGCAATTTACAGATTGAAGGCGGGCCGAGAGCAGCTTTGCGCATCGAGAGATTCCAATAACTTTAAACTGCAACCCCTGCCAGGAGGGGGAGCAAACAATACAGGCTCTTATGAAATGCAACCGCTTGGAAAATCCAGTCGATACTTTTACTGTTATTGTTTCATGTCGGCAGGGGTTGGATCATTGCAAGGATACACTGGGCACAACATTTTCTGACAAAGTTCAAGAGCCATAAAGAAGAAAATCATTTGAAATGCCTCTTTTTGTTGGGGAGAAAGCTTGGAACTTGAGGAATCCTTTTTACTAAAATTCGAACATTTTCTTAGTTCACTTTCTAATGAAATTTATCAACTTTTCCGTTTGATTTTCCTAGTGTAGCTACATATGCTGTGTCACTTTTATCATAGGGCTTGCCAGCAATTTGCAGTTTCGATTTCCCGAGCTGGGCTGCTTTTTCGCCACCCCTCCTCGGGCTAAGGTCGGGCGTTTCTTAAATAATTCAAGTGAATCGCAAAAGTGCAGTAAATCGTGGAGCTGGCGTTAATGTTATGGCCCTATTAACTGCGCAGCAACAACAATGACAGAGCAATAAAAGTCAATCAGCATTTATTTCAGTTAACCCCAACAAGATCAAGAACACAAAGCAACTCCGCGCAAAGCAAAGGGGGAACGGAGCCCAGTTCCCCTCTGTGGCAGTTCAGAGGGCAAAGTTGAATTGTTTAGACTCATTTGCCATTCGAAATGAATTTGAGAATGTCTCTCAGCGATTTGCAGCATGCACACGCAGTGGAAGGAAGTCGGGGTCATTTGGGTATTTATCTCAATTAGCCGAATCAGCCCTCCAGCTGCAGTCCGTCTATGGAAATTACCGAGAGTGTTTCCTTTGATTGATGCGAAAAGCCAGCTTAGGGTCAGGTCCTGATTGAGGCCCAAATCCCAATGGCAGTTCAATCATAAATGTCGTCTTAAGTGATTAATTTCTGGCGCCACACAGCCAATGATTAAGACGCTCGAGATTTGAGTAGCCACAACAAACGAATGCAACAAATATTAGCAAAAACCCCAATGAATTCTGCAGCTAAAAATTTGCATATTTGGAATTGCAAATTCATGGGAAATAAGCCGGCAGCAGCGCATAAATCACAGTCAACTGGAATTATTATATTTTTGACTCGTTTTGCCGGCATCAAAAAGCGCTCCTATGTTGACAAAATGCCAATGAAGCAACGATTCCACTTGAATGATGGCCAGGGCAGCCTTGTGTGTGTGCTTAGCTATAAGTCAACTAAATTATTAAAGCATAAATATGTTTGCATGTACACCCTTAGGGCGGCGGTGGTGATTGGCTAAAGAGGGGAGGGGATGGGAATCCCCAGTGGAAAAATGGCCATGATTTTTGGCAACATATGGCCAAATTAAAATGCAAATTAAATGCAAATAAACAATTAAAATTTCCAACTGCGTGACGCTGATTGTGGCGGAAGCCATATCGAGTGGGCGTGGCCAATCAAACGGAAATGTTGACACCAAATGTTAGACACAGCAGCAGCCCTTTATGTTCGGGGCGCAAAAATGCATAATTAATAGACAAACAAGCCAAACGCACACTCAGCCACACACAAACACACACACAACACTCGTCGGCAAAACGCTGCCACTCAAATTGCCTTTTGGGCAAACAAACTGCGCAAAACGTACAACAAGCATAACAACAATGCCAACTACCAGCAAAAGCAACATGAACATTACTAACGAAACATAGAAGTAAATTGATCGAATTGGGAAGTACCCTGTACTAGGAAAAATTAATAAGTTCATGATATGTATGATTTATTCATGGATTAATCAAAGCAATTGCCTTTGACTTTTCACATTTTTTTTTTTAATCATTGAAATTATTATAAGAAAAAACGATATCGAATTTAGCATACAAATATTGATAGAGAAATAAGATTTTAATATAAAATCGAATCTAAAAGGATTTATTCTCGACCTTTTTTCTCGACATCATCACAATTTCCGCACACCCTTTGGTTCCCTTCAAATGCCGGGTATTACCCACGCGGCAATAGCAATTCAAACAGAAGCCGCATTCAAATTCAGAACAAATGAAACGAAACGAAATTGTGAAGCGATGTCGGGAAAGCCCCTCAAGACATTTAGTGTTTGACATGGCAAAATCAACAAACAACCGCGCAACAACAGCCACGGAGCGAAGGTGCGAACTGTCTGCCTTTGAAGTGCGGAAAGGACCAAAAAAGGAAACACTCAGATGGTTAACTGACAGGACAGGCTCACCACTCCAGCACCCCGCAATTATAGGGCGAGCAATTGGTGCAACAAACCACTCTTTTTTAATACTGATTGAGCTGCATTAGCGAGCCGGGGTGGATTGTCAGCTTGGAGTAGCAGCACTCAGGGGCTGATGGACAGCGATGGATAAGATATTAGTGATAGGTCACTTTTATAGAATAGATATTCCAAAGTAAAATTCTTCTGCTTTATAAATTTATCCCTAGGGGAATTTTTGATGTATGAAAAAAGGAATGCTTTATATATTTTTACACTATGTTTCTATTATTTTGCTCATCATTGTAAGTACCGCGACATCTGCAAGGGTTGCACTTAAAAAAGCGAAACGTTTTCATCATCCCAGCGTGAAATCCAATTGTCGTATTTGTATCAATTCCCAGGGCCAAACAAGTGCCACGAAATCTGTGCAAAAAGCAACCGGCCAAGACTCATTAGCCATGCAGGAATCCCGGCCGGGCCGGGCCAGGCCCGAGGGCCTGGTAATTATTCCGAAAGCGAAAGGACGACGATGGAAATTGTCATTTGCTGATATGGCTAATCTATTGCATCAGTCGGTGGATTGTGGGTCGTGTTTTCCCTGCCGCAGTAACTGGCTAACAGCTAGTGACGAGCACGCTAATGATACATTGACAACTGTTGTTATTCTTCGTCCTGGTAACTGCTCCTCTGCTCCTGCCGAGGCCTTGGCATGCCCACAGTAGCAGCTAATAGTAGGCGACCGGCTTGGCGCATCAATCTGTTTGCTTTCACATCGGGTTTGTACGGCCTGCGGACTCATTAGGCCATTAGAGGAATCGCAGCAAGGTCCGCTGACTAATGGGGCTGGGGGAGATCGGCGGTCCCGTGCGCTTCATTAACGCATTATGTGCCACGGTGGCATCCGTCTTTCGTCGGACCAAAAGTGTACACTAAAAAAATGCAAATTTCTCATGGGATTAAAATAGGGAACCTCCCGAAATATGATTTGGAATTATTAGAATATTTCCATTATTAATTCTTAAGAACTTGGCTTCAATTATACTTTTTAAAATATTTACATAACTATTTAATAGATAAAACTTGAGAAAATATGTTCATAGACTTCAATTAATAAATTTATTATAAATATTTATTTTAATATAAGCTCATCCTTTACATTAATAATATTATTACATATTGATGATTATGTGTTAATTATAATCTGTTGTAAATTGACACCTGAATGACTCTTTTGAAGGACAACAAGTGTATCATCCTTACAACGTTTTTTATTCCAGTGTACCGTTGTTCCCGGCACATAACCGACCGCACAAACATACTGGCACACATTTGAGCGGACATGCGTGCCCACACGCATACATAAACAGTCGGCGGACAACATGAAAATGCAATTAACGCATTAATGTCCCGTCGAAATGGCTCTTGACCGCTCTCTGTTGTTGGTTGTTGGTTGTTGTGTGTTGTTTGTTGCTGGTTGTTCTCGCCGGCGGCAACATCAATTTTTCGGTTCCGCGGTCAGTGCCAAACATTTTTTGTTGCCTAACGCAGGGCGCAACAGCATGTCGGCGGCGGCCATTGTCGCTGCTTAATGTTTAACAAATATGGCGGAATTTCTTTTTCCTTTTTTTCTCTGTCTTTGTTGTGGCCGCACGGACAAACATATTTATTTCATTAACAGCAAATGGCAGCGGGAATGCGTGCAAATACCGCATTATGCACTAATTGCATTGCAACCTGTGGAGTAAAAGCAGGGAAAAACATAGTTGCATAACTGTCACGCCCCCTTTGGCATTCTGCATGCCAAATTGGTCGCCAAAAGCCGCAGGTTGCTCTTGCCCGTTCTTCCCATTAACCTGTTACCCTGTTAGCCCTGTTATCCCTGTTAGCACTTGCCAGTCAGCAGGGCCACAGAGCGTAGCCAACGCTACGAAATTATGCCGCAAAACCTGGGGTTTGTGGAAAACCCACAGAGCGAGGAAGCAAGGGCGAGTGGAAAGCTGGAAAGGCGTGCAATCTGCTGCCAAAGCTTCAGTCTGCTCCTGGTTGCTGTGATTTTCTAATTAGGCAAGTTTCCCCAACACATTTTGCGGTCGCTAACGCTGCGGCAATTTACGCATAATACACGGCGCCCTGGGAAAACTATAGAGCGAGCTCAGAGGCACCTGCACTTCTATTTCTGTAAATTAACATAGAAATATGTAATTTCCGTTATGGTGTAAAAGAAAAAAAAATAAATGAAAAAAGAAAACCAGAGAAATACGAAAAGTATAAGCGGAAAAGACGAGTTACTTTATGACTCGGCAAGATCCTGCAATACATTCAAGGAGTGCGCCAACCGCAAAGACCCTCGCCTACTTATAAAAATATTACGCCGCCGCCCAGCCGGGAATTGGGTGGAAGGGGGCGTGGCAGGAGACGGGGCAGGTGGAGGTAGCCTGCCATCCAACTATAATAAATTTCACGGGCTCAGTGAAGCGGCGTCCGTGGATCCTCGGGAAGAACGGAGTCCGGGTCACAGATATCCCTGCATGCACAGAGGAAAAAGCTCAGAAAATGAAATATTTGTGCAACCCATGTGGCGTAGAGAACGCCTTTGAATTCGGAGAACAATTACTGGGTATCCGTTTTCTCGATTCGTTTCCCGATCGTTAACCACATTCAGGCTTGTCGACCATTAACCAACAGCGCAGCGGGACCCATTGATTCCTAGCTCGAGCGGGAGATGTGGGGGGGTTTTTGCTGTGGTTAATGATTGCTACACCAAAGGTTTTATTATAGAGTCCCTCCTGAATCTAAACAAGGAGACGATCCTCCTCTGCAACAATACGGCAAAACAAAAAAAACTTGACTCCATCATCTGTGTCTAGAAAGAAAACACAGCAGAGCGAAAAGAAAGCAAACTAGAATGTGAAAAAAGAAGCACGAAATTGTATGTAAGCCCTGCGGGGTGGTCTTAGGTGTTATTCGCCACTCCCACTATCATTACCCTCCCAACCGTAGTCTTCACTATAATATGTTTCCAGAAAACCCCAAATATAATTAAATATGCATCATTAAATTATGCTCCCATGCCATAAAGAAGTTAAGAACTTAGAATTTCATTTTTCAATTCACAAAAATTTTAATTCTCAAACAAAATCCAATTTATCTGTGAGTAGTGGTCTTTTAGTGTACATCTCTTAACCTGATTATCTTCTCTAAGTTTAGCATTAATTCCCTAGGTCGACATTATTTATTAAGTAGCTTCATTT